>VZRO01004995.1:545977-715811 GCA_013397915.1 Daphoenositta chrysoptera | reverse complement strand
TACCCTTGCTGGCACTGCAATTTTTCAGAAAAATGAGACTTTGCAATCTTGTCTGCATTCGGACTTAAGCAGGGTTGTGGGTTTTTTTTTTGTTTGTTTGTGGGTTTTGTTTTGTTTTGGTGGGTTTTTTTTGTTGTTGTTGCACAGTGGAAATAAACAAAATTACAACTAAAGTCTTTAAAGCTAATCTGAGCTTTCTGGTACATAGAAATCATTAAAATCCAGCATGTTTTACAACAGAAAAGGTGAAGAGAATTTACAGAGTGCCTGTTTTTTCCCTTCCCCGTGCTCATATTAAAGCTTGCTCATAATATTGAATGAGCCTTTGGCCAGAGACGTGCCGAGCCTTGCCCCTGTTGGTCAACAGGGATTAAAAAAAGACACCTGGGACTGCTCAAGCCAAGGTAATGAAACAGGAATCTGAGGGCTCTGGAGAGCAATTTGGGAAGTTTCTTTTCTTATTGCTATGGCTGGGGTAGGCTTTTCCCCAAATATAGTATTCTGTCTGGGAGAATATAAAATAATGAGACTCCTGCTGCTTCCTAGGGGAGACCCTTGAATTGCCTTGGAGATATCACTGTCAGCCTGAGTTTTTTTCCTGTCTCAAGCCGACCTGAAAAAAGGAGCAAAGAAGAAAGCAGGGGGAATGAGCCTGTTTTGATGCTTTCTGGTGGTCAAAAATTACTTTTATCATTTGGGTTTTTTTGTGGAAGGAAGTTGCTTGTTGATTCATTTTATGTAAGAAACACCAAGGTTAGGGAGTTCACTGTTGAAAATATTTCTCTTTGGAAAATGAGAGGAACAGGGTATTGGTCACAGTGTGCTCTCAAGGTCTGCAATTGATGGGGAAGGGATGCTATGAGGCTGAAAAAAACACAGGGTGTTTCACTGCTGTCCATTGAAAGGATCAAAAGCTGTCACAGTAAAAAAAGAGAGCAGCTGCTGGAGCAGTCAGGGGAGGAGAATCTGGCTGTGAGATGTGGGCTTTACAACAGGCTGGCTTTAGGGCATGAAGAATGCAAACACCAAGGAGTTCCACCAACATACTCCTTGCAAGTCAGGAGGAGGAAAACCAGAGTGCCCCATGCAGAGGGCTGGAAAAAGCTGCTAAGAAAGTGAGTGAATAAGGGGTGATCCATTGCTGTTCTAGCTTGCTTTTAGCAGCTCTAAAGCTGCTCTTATGCTGAACATGGACCTGTTGTGTATCTGATGTTGCCCCTTGGGCTCGCACAGTCAGCTGCAATCACCGATGGTTCCCCAGGAAAGCCATTATTCCACACATTTATGACACATTGGGGGCTGCTCTGCAGAGCAGAGCTCTGGCTGGCTGCAGCTGGGCTTGCAGACAAGGTGGGAAGGGCAGATGTGCCACTACAGTGGCTTTTTTATGAGGCCCTGAGTGCAAATGACACCTGCCACACAGCCACCCCAGCTTTGAGGAATAAATGTGAGAAGTTGAGCAACCATCTCTGTAAGCAAGTTAAGTGAAATGGGGAGCTGGACAAATCATAGAATGGTTTGGGTTGGAAGAGACCTTTAAAGTTCGAGTAGCCCAACTGCCATGCAATGAGCAGGGACATTTTCCCCTGGATCAGGTTGCTCAAAGTCCTATCCAGTCTAGTGTTGAACACTTCCAGGCATGGGGCATCCACCACATCTTTTGGTGACCCATGCCAATGTTTTATCACCCACATCATAGAAAATGTCTTCCTTAAAATAGTGGCTGAACTCATTGCATAATTCGCTTCCAGTCATTTGAGTGGTGGTGCCTAGACTTTGAAGGTTCAGGCACTTGGAGCTGCAGCTGCAGGAAGTTCCACCCAAACCTGGCTGCTTTTGGTAAGCTGGTCCCTGAGATTTGGGGTGGGAGAAAGTGTGCTGGGGGCACTGACCAGCTGTGGGACACCAGAAATAAGCAGTGGCTTCAAAGCTGTTTAGGAGGTTGGATCACAGTAGCCACAGGGATGAGCTAACAGAGGATGAGAAAAGTTAAAAGCAGAGTTTGCAAACAGTGCTGGGGATTCAGTGAAGAAAAATCCAAGGATAAATCCTCAGTGAGAGCTGCTTCCCAGTTTCTATCCCTCTGGGTACAGGTGACCTAGTCCACTTTCATCCCAATGGGTTATAAAACTGGCTATGCAGCTTGTGGAGGATGTGCCAACCTTTTTCTGGGTATCTGTCTTTGTTAGGGCTGGTGCAGAGCTGGCATGTCTGTCATCACCCTGGACCCTTTCTGAGCTGCTCTTTTGTTCACTGGAGCAAAAAAACATGTCTCGCATGAGGGGCTGAGCAGCTGGGGGCACCACCTGAAAATAAAAGGCCACAGGAATAAAGGAGAGCTGGCGGAACCCCTTTTCACACAAAGGAGAATAAACATATGGAATAGGTTAACATGTGAGGTGGCTGAAGCTGTGCTATAAATAAGTTCAGGAGGCATGTTGACAGGCTGCTGGGAAAAAAACCACGGTGGGGAGGAAGGGATTCAGGATATTAGGATGGGGGGGAAGGGACCCAAAAGGGAAGCTTATGATAAAGGGAAAAGAAGGTGGAGAAACAGTTTGGTCCGTTCTTCCAGCTATGCTGTGAGTTGGAGGAAAGAGCTGTTTCTGACCCACATGTCTGAACCAGCAGTGATGGGTCTGTTCAGCGTAAGGAAGGTTTTGCCCATAAAACTAGAGAGTGTTGAAGAGAGTCAGCAGCACGGTGTAAGAAATTGGGTGTTACGTGCCTCTGGTTTTGGAGCTGCTCTAAAGGGTGGATGTGTGGGTTTGGAGGCTTGTATTGATCAGAAATACATCTGAAGGCAGGGGTTGTCTCCTGACAACATCTTGCTGAGAGGGGAAAGGATGAAAGTACGGGGGAAGGACCTCAGCTCCACAGAGCACCTCGGCAAGGAGCAGTGGCAAAGTGCAGAGTCTCCTCTGAAAAGCCTCCCAAGTAAAGAAGCATGAAGAGGTCAAGTTGTGATGGAGTGAGAGGAGAGAGAGGGGCTGCACTGCTGTGGGGCCTGGGGCTGGTGGAGACATGGAGGTCCAACACTGCTGTGAGAAAGAGCAGAACCTACTCCTGCCTCAGCCCCCAATAACATTGATTTTTCAATGTCATCAACAGACAGGGGGAGAAAGGAGTGGTGAATTCAAGTAAACTACTTGGGTGTAGTAGATGATTTTTGGTTGCTTTGGCCAAGCAGCTTTTTAAAGTATGACCCAAGTCCACCAAAGCCATCCACCTCCAGGATTTTGTGTCATTTTTATTTTCTGTGTAACAGACCGCTTTAATAACTCTGCACTAGAAAATCCCAGCACTTAAACAGAAAATGTGTCCTGAGCTTTGCAAAGGAAGATGTGTCTAAAATCCTCACTTGGACAAGCATTCCCTGGCCAAACCAAGTGAACATCCTATGCTGTGAGATACTTGCAGATCCAGCCAAACTGATTTTATCAGCTATAGTAGCCACTTTTTTGGCTGCCATGGTGGGAAATGAGCTGGGAATCTCCAGAGTGAGAAGCCAAGGTTTGATAAACTGGAATTTTAAGTGGTGTTAATAGTGGGTTGCACTTCCAGGGAATGCAGCTGATGGGTTTTAGGGGATTTCTGATGCTTATCCTGACAACAAACTCCTGATGTCTGCTCTGACTTACTGGAGCCTGGCATTGTTCACAACAGAAAGGAGACATTAAAGCCCCTGAGTTGCTTTCTTTGAAAATCAAACTCTTCTGCTACCCAAGTGAACACTGAAGACATCTGTGTGTTTTGCAAAGGTGACAGAGCATCTGTTCTGGGATTTGGGTTGGGACTTCCTTCCCCACCCAGGCCATAACAGGCCTTTCTGAGATTTCAGGCAAAAGTTTTGGGATGCTATTGCAAGTCCAATAGCTACAATCTGAGTAGTGTGACCTAGGGGGCAATGTGTCTGGTGAAAATTGAGCCATTGAAGAAACATTTATGGCAATCACAGAATTCTTTAGGCTGGAAAAGACTCTATGATAATTGAGTCCAACCATTAACCCAGCAATGCCAGGACCATGTCCCTCAGTGCCACATTTGCATGTCTTTTGAATATCTCCAGGGATGGTGACTCCACCACTGCCCTGGGCAGCCTGTTCCAGTGACTCTGGTGCCTGTGAATGCTGAAATGCCTGGGCAAGTATGTGTGGCTTCTGTGAATCACCATATTTTGTGACTTCCAAAATTCCAGTTAAACTGAAATGCAGGCATGTAAGTCCCTTTGCAGATCTGGGTCTCAGAGCAAATGTTTTAGTTCAAAGTTTTCCCTTTAAAGGTACAGAAAGTAACCTAATGTGATATTAGCCTATAGACATCACAGCCCGGTGAAAGCATCATCAGATGGTTCCTCAGAGTTAATTCATCCATTCATTATTAATGTGTGCCTGGAATTTCAATTTACTCTCATTAAAATGTGATTGATGGTGAAGATACAGAACATAACAACCACACTGCACCAGCTCTTTCTTTGCACTCAGCAGAAAAACCCAAGAGCTGCTTCATGACCAAAATCGGGTCTTTTGCTTTGCTTTCTTTGCAGAAGTTGGACTTTTCTGGTCTCTCTATAGTAACTGCTTTTCCTTTGCCTCTTTCATACTTCATTGCCATGCTGTAAATTGAGAAAACCAGAAAGAAATGAAGAGCAAACACAGGAAATGTCACTATTGGGCTTGCAGCTTTAATGCAGGCACAGCAGAAAAGGTGCTCAAGGGGGTAGTGGTGGTGTCCCATACCCAGAGCTGGTGATGGGGCCCTGTTAAACAGAGCAGTGTCACCATGGCATGTGGTCGCTGCCACCTTCCTCCTCCTCCTCTGAATGTGGGCGGTGATTTCCCACGTAGCCTGGCCAGGCTCCAAGCTATGCTATGAGCCAAACCCTGGCCTGCAGTCATACAGGAGTTAAGGCCTCATTAGTTTCTTATTCCCATGTCAGCAGGCTGTTAGCAGGCTCTGAATTGGCCAGAGGGTTTCTGGAGAAGAGCCAACCTGCAGCAGCATGGGCTCAGTCCCCTCAGCAGGCACTGCTGCTGCTGGAGAGATGCATTTTGCATGCATCCCATGACACTGGCCCCAGTTCTTCTTCTCCCAGGGGTTCCCTTTTGAATGAAGTTGTGTAGTAGATGGTCCCAGAACTTCCATGCCAGACTCTGCTGTCGATCCTGGCTCCTTGGAAAATGTTTCTCCACCAGCTACTTTTCATCTCTTCCCTGCTCTCCAAGTTCCTGGGTGTCTTGATCCAGAATAAGCTTTTCTTGATTGCTTAGCTCCCCAGAGAGCTGTCTGTAACCCTGTCTCTTGTGTTGGATGGTGCTCTCCTCTGTGAAGCAAACTTCTAAAGAGTTGGCTACTCTTTCATCTCTTGAGCCAAATTTTCAATGCTAAGTCAGAGTCAGCAGGGTCTAACCTGGTCTTCAGATCTTCTGGACAGCTTCAGCCTCAGCCTGCAAAGAGCCGCTCTTTTCATCTGGCACTAGGCACAAAATCCACTGGCAAGAGATTTTCTTCCCTTAGATGCGTGTGGGGGAAGAACCGTTGCAAATCATGCTTAAAATTCAAGCTGGGCAGAAAACCTTTGAAATGCCTTTAAAATGCTGAGCAAAACATTTATGTATGGCTGTGTAACCTATCCCTGGAGAAAGGAGAAAGGTAGAACTGCTGGTGTCCCACCATGATTGGGGTTTTTTCACCTATTCCCCCTTGATCTCATTCATACCTTTTTTTTCTTCTATTTCTCTTTTTTTTTCCATCCTCAGATCTCCCCTGTAATATGGTCCGTATGTTTATTCTTCTTCTATGGAAAGCAATGCCAGCATTCACGTTGCACACTTCCACATTGCCATGTTTTCCCAATGTGCAGAGGTTTGTTAGGAGGAATTTCAAGCCTTTCCATAATTTCCAAAGTTGACAATTAGATCACTGTCTTCCCTCTGCCTCTTGCAGTGAAAATAAACTCCCATTTCCTTTACTTTCCCTCATACCAATACCCAGGAATTTCTGAATGTTTTATGTTCTTCTCCAAAGCTTTGTTCCTCCGGCTAACTGCAGAGTATCTGAGACAAGGTCATGGTAAAATTGCAGATTCAGAAATGGAAGGACATTTTTCCAGGCTGACTGACCATTTGTTGAATAACATCGACTCCCTCATTCTGGCAAAATTTCAGCTCAGGACAGCAGGCTTTTGCATAACTAGATTTTACCATGTCCCACTTACCTTTAAGAGATGGACTCTGCAATGGTATGAGCTTACAAGGGAGATTCTGGGTCTTTCAAGGCATTCAGTGCCATTTACTGAAAAGCTGCGAGAGCTTGCCAGAGATTACATTGAACTTACCTCCAGGAAAATAAAAAATACCGACTGTAGGAGCTAAGCAGTTAAACAAGAGGAGAGAATCCAGGGCATGCTTATGAAGAAGTTCTGCAAATCCCTCTTAGAAAATCTCAGAAATATTTTGAGGTAGGTGAAACAGAGACTTAATAGGAAGAAAATATCCCATGTAGTGTGGAAGAGCTGTTCCTAGCCAGAAACCTTGAGCAGAGGGGATCAAGTACAGTGTTTCTTTCAGAGAAAGAAGAAATTTCTGCTGAAAGCAAAGATATCAACAGAGTGTCTGAGGTGCCCTACGGATTGCTGTTCATTCATGCTAATAACTTTGAACAGAGAGAAATTTCACCAGCAAGTGGCACTTTTTCCAGACCTGTGCTGTCAGGCAGGAAGCTCAATATAGATTGGACTTGTTTGAGATCTGACACTTGAGTCATTCATAAGAGCTAATGGCCTTTCTGTCAGATTCGTTAAGTTAAAAAATTCAAATCTTCTCACTATCGGCTGTGACTTCAGGTATGCCAAAATTTCATTAATTGTTTCTTCAGGCTTTTTATGTGAGTTATCACAGTCTGAAATGGGAGCATTATCCCAATGCCTTCATTCCCAAGAACGGACACTTCTTTCTTTAGTAAAAGAAGAGGATGCAAAGTTGGGAGTGTGATGAGCCCTATGGTTAGGGGACAAATTTCTGTCCTGGTTTAGGAGGTGTTTGATGGTTGCATTGTGCTCCTTAATTGTTTACATGTGGATAGTACATGTACAGTTTTCTCTTTCTTTGTTGAGTAGGAGCTCTGAGATAAGGACCAAATGATTTCAACATCTTGATGTTTTCTTTTATATATGATAATGAGCTTTCACCTCATACAGATTAATGCCACATGACCAAAAAGCTGTGATGTATTTCCTTGTCCTCAGGTGATGACAGTCACTGAACCAACCTTGTGTTTGGTATAGTACAACACTGAAGAACAGCAAGCAATGACCTTGCCTGGTTTCCTATTTCAATAGCAATTCTGGTTGAGGCCCTCAGAAGGTCTCCACCTTTTCTCTCATGTCCATACTGTCCAACAGTAACATATCTGTACCATTTCCATGATTGGGAAGGCTCTACTAAGGTACAGCCAAACTCTGTGGGCAACAAGGTAATGAAGAATCCTGTGTAGCATTTATTTTACACTGTACTTGAGCATTTGTTTAAGCCATCATGCAAAAGAAAATTTGCCTACCTTGAAGAAAACAGAGAAAAGCCATTTTTTGAGTTTCAGATGGATTCTAAAGTTGTTAAAAATATTTGCTGACTTCCGAAAAATGGAGTTCTTTGCATTGAAATGAGTCTTCAAGCCAAACAGCAAAAGAAGTGGGGAGATGTGGCTTGAGCTGTCACAAAAGAATCAGATTCAGTTTAAACCCCTAGATTACCCATTTATTGGATCTGGTTTCCCAGAGAGTGGGCTTTCTCTGAATTATACAAAAAGATATATCCTAGCTTGCTCCTTCACTTCCAAAAAGAGTCTGGAAAGATCCTGTTTTCCAACAGTACTGAAGGAAGCTCTGGATGCTCAGCCCTATACCTGATTTTATACTCCAGGAATGTTTTAAACTCCTCACAGACATTTTATATTCATGGAGTGTGAGTTTTCTGTGATACAGCTCTGGGTGAATATAGATTTTGTACCACGCTCTGCAAAGTTGCACTTGTGTGCTATGGAGAGGAAAAGCCCTGGATTAAAGCTGATATAAGAAAATTCAGTCATGCAACCCATGTATGTGGACTTGTATAGGTTATGGCCATGTCTTATCTCCTGGATTAAAGCCTTCTTCCTTGGCCTGAGAGCTGACTGCACAGGGACACACAGGGCACACGGGAATGCACACTCACTGCCAACTCGTTTTGTTGCTGTCTCACCACAGTTCATGCTGCCTTCACACACGAGACTGCCTGAGTGTAGGAAAAATCACCTGGCAAGGGAAGGGAAAGGGTCTTCACCTGACATGAAGACTTAGGTGCTTCCTTGGAGCATACCAGCTCCAAGCAAGCTGTCCAAGGCTGCCCTCTAATTTTGGATCTTGGCACACAACGACACATCTCATTCCTGACAAGTGAAGAAGCTCTCTTTAGGTCTAGGTATTAGTGGCACAAGACTGAATACATTGGATTTCTGTTTCCATTCATCTGGAGATATGGATGAAAATCTGAAACAACACCTGCTGACTGTCAAATCTGAATGAAGTTGCTGGGGGTGGAAAAAAAAAGTGGGAAGAAGAAATCTACTGCTGCTTTTGCCCATGTTTTATCTTTGGCACTCATCTATTTGGTAAAATCATCAGCTGTCTGGGCATCTGCCTGTTGCTTAGCAGCAGAACTGCTCTCCTGATGCTCTGGAAGACTTTATCTGGGGACATGTCAGAGGAAAGGACTGGTCCATTATTGCTCTCAAACAGTGGATTTCTTTTTTTCTTTATCCATGAATTGGAACAGCAAGTGATTTACAGAGAAAATACCTTGTTCCTCAGTAATTCAGTTTAAGGATGTATAGAAAGAATCTGGATGTCTTATTTAGTACTTTATGTGTTCTATGTACTTTAGAACTCTTATTAATTCTCTACTACTCATGAATTTTTGTTATTCACAAAATTTATCTGGGTCTTTTTGCTGCCAATGCTATCATGCCAATGCTCATTGAATAAGACATATGTGTCGTTCTGGTTTGTTGATAGCATCATGAATCAATAGCTGTCAGTGGATGGTAGATAATTTGTGCCTTGCATTATTGCTTGGGAGAGGGAGGGGAGGTGTTCAGGAAATCAGATAACACAATAAATAAGTAGGCATGTGGGTATTTGTTTTGCTCTGCATTGACATCCAGCTAAGCCAGAGGTAAAACTTCATGGTTTTAGGTGCAGCACTGGGTGACTGACCATGAGGATGGCACAGGAGAAACGGTCCAGAGGTACGTGCTGGCTCTCAGTGCAGTGCTCAAAAGCCCCTCATGCGATTGTCCCATTCCCGAGCACACCAGAACTGACATGTGCACTTCTCTAATTGTAAATCTATTCTGCACAGCCTTGGTCAGCCAAGTCCCATTTTAGAAGGCTTGCATGCTTTCACCCAGCACAGCTGGATCCAGAGGGGCAGCAGCTGAAGGGCCTGATGTTTGAGCAGATGATGTGCAGTGAATAGTTTGGAGAAGACACATGACAGCATGGGACAGGACAGGAACAGAAATCCAGCCTATGCACAAGCAGCCAACTCCTTATGAACAGCACTGGAATCGTGTCCCGTGAGCTCTATTCTGCTCTACTGTCTCCTTTTGGAAAGCTTCATCCAACTTCATCCAGTTGTCCAGTCCAGTGCAGCTGCTAGACTTTCTGCCTTCAAATTCCTGTTGGCTGATCTCAATGTGAGAGATGCTCTCCCATGAGGTCCTGTGCCCAGGGCTGGATATGCAGAGTCCACCACTGCTCTGAGCCACTTCTGGCTCCTGCTGGGGCTCAGCATGTGCTGGCCCATGGTGTTTTCCTGCAGCTCAGCTTCCTCTTGCTGCAGCTCAGTGCCAGAAGAATTAGGAAATTCAGTGACAGAATCACAACATCATTAAGGTTGGAAAAAATCCCTAACCATTAATTTAAGAGTACCCTCTTGCAGTTTAACTGGGGAGGTTGTCAACCACATTTACCTCAGGGACCAAAGGTTGCAGAGAGCCCTGGCCCAGGCCCAGCCTCTCTTCTGCACTGCAGTCTTGTTACAAGAAGCCAAAATCTGCCTATCAGGTTCCCTGCTGTGTCCCCTGTTCCCTTATCTACTCTCTTCATGTGATGTTCTTCCCTCGGAGCAGAGCTTTTCAGGCTGCCTTTGTGTGATCCCACCACTAATCCAGGAGCAAGTGCCAGCCCTGTGCTCTAACTCACACTAGTACCTGCTGTTGCCATTCCTTAGGAGTCCCCAGACTTCTTTCTTCCACTTGACTTTTTGAATGCGTGACCCAATCTAATAATTTTTTTGGCTCTGACGGCCAGAATGCACCTTCATGTTGGCCCTGGTGCAGCAGAGCAAATAAATGGGGCATGAATTTAGACCTGGAATGCAGCAAACAGGGTGGATGGACATCAGCTTTCTTACCCAGTTACTCTGGTATGTGTCGGCATCTGTTCAAGCAATTTCTTGCTCAACCTGGACATTCCTATCTACTTCTGTAACGTTAGTGGGTAATGTTATGCAGCACCGAGGATAAATTCAAGGCCCAAGTGATTCCTGTGTTGTAAAGAGGTATTTTGAACTTCTGGCACTAGATCTGACTGATGGCGCCCGTTTGAGTTGAGTCTGTTGCTGTACACCAAAGCTCACCTCTTCCAGCTGGCACAGTGAGATCTGGCTGCGTTTTGTCTGCTTTGCACCTCATCAGCAGCGAGGATGATGCTGGAACCAATTTAGGTGGTGATGTGGTAGACAGTGCGTGAGGCAGAGCAGGATGTTGGGAGTGGCTCCGCATCTGTCTCCCATCACGGGGTCTGGCTGGGATTTTTCGTCTGGCTGTGGGAAGAGCAAATCTGAGCGAGCGAGGAGCACATGCGCCCGCAGTGCACAGTTGTGCCTGGGACTGCAGCTGGGGAGGGAGCAGCCTTTAATAAGGAAGGTTATGGCATTAGTTTGGGTGTTGCAAGATCTGGGATCTTCTGCTGGGTCTTTGTCACTCACTTGTGAGATTTGGATCTGTGTTTTCCACCCAGCAGAGCCTTAAGCTCTTTCCGCAGTTGTTAAAATGCACAAGAATGGTCTTGATGGGGTGTGGTGCAGCTTAGCATTTGGAAAGAAGTGTGAGGCTGGTTTATCGGTGAAAGGAGCCTTAGAAAATTCAAAGCATTGTTCTAACCCTAGTTCATAGAGTAGGTGAGGTTAGAAGGGACTTCTGGGGGTCACCTGTCCAACCTCTCACTTACAATGCCGAGTAATGCTTCTTGTACTGCTGGCTTCCAGCACTTTCTTTACTGGTTGTGCAAGGTTGAGTGAATTTTGAATTTCTTAATACTGTTTCTTTGCAAAATTCCTTCCATTGCTTGTCTGATCTGTATATCTTCTGAGTTGAAGAGAGCTATTTGGGCTGAATGGTGCCAAAATGTGGAGTGGAGCCTTTCCTCTGCACACCCTCTGCTCCATGGACAAATGCCTGGAAAACAGTCTGATTCACAGCAGATTTCAAGCCTGTGGATCCTCAGAGGGACCCTCTGTTTATATCTGAGGGCTCTGGTGCATGAGGGAGATTGCACTGCATGCACAGAAGTGTTCGAATCATATGAGAGCCAGTTCCTAAACTGGAGCAGATGCCACCCCTTTGGC
Source organism: Daphoenositta chrysoptera (assembly GCA_013397915.1). Lineage (NCBI taxonomy): Eukaryota > Metazoa > Chordata > Aves > Passeriformes > Daphoenositta > Daphoenositta chrysoptera. Next base: position 704,145 of record VZRO01004995.1, on the reverse strand, counting down.
TTTGCCATGAGCCTGCGCTGTCAGCAGCCCTTGGTTGAGCACACAGATGCTGAGCAGCTCCACTGTCCCAAAAGGAGGGCAGGAGTGAGCAGCTGGAGGAGGGAATACCAAAAGGCAGAAGTCTGTTCACCACAACCACATCTCCAGCACAACTGCAAGCCTTAGCTTGCAACAGGAGCTGCTGAAGAGTGTCCTTGGTTGAGAGGGTTTGGGCAGGGCTTTACCCTCCTCTTCACATCTGTGTTTCCTGGGTTTTGGAAACTTTCCTCCAAACCACTGCTCACTTAGAAGCTCTCAGACATTCCTTCACCCCTGGTTTAAATAATAATGCAACCTTTTTCTGTAGTTATCTGTCTCCTGCCCAGTACCTCATCAACAGGGCACAGAGCTTATGTCTGCCTCACGTGGGCAGGCATCCTTTTCCATTTTTTTGTGAAGTATGAAAGGCTAACAGAAGAAAGCTGGTTGCTATCTGTGCCGCTGCTTAATCCTCAGTCTCCAATTCCTGCTATCAGCACTATCAGGGAGACTTTTCTCTCTGCCACCATGTTGCAGAGCAGCAGATAACATAATCCTAAATCCCAGGTACAATTTTGACCCTTCCACCATGCAGCTTTATTTTTGAAAGCAAAGTCTCTTGCATCAGATGAATCACAGCTGGTAATATTCTCCTTCAGCCTATATTGCCTCAGCATCAAACCGAGCCCCATGTGCTTTCTGCTCTCTTATTTTCTGAAACTATTTTCAGTTTTCATGTGAAAATGAAATTTTCACATCTTTTAACGTGGCCTTGCATGTAAGACTTTCTTGGAAGAGGAATCAAAAAAATTCCATGATGCATCTTTCTCTCCTGAAAAATTTTGATTTATGGCTAAGAAGAATTATTTTTGGTGCCCATAAAGTAATTTTTCCAGCATGTTGGCTACAGACAGGGTAAGATTACTTCCAAATCCAAATAGCTGTGGATTTATCAAGCCATCTAAAATGCACATACACGTGCACATATGTTTAAAAGTATCCAGTGGGGCTTTTTTTTTTTTTTTTTTGTTACATTGAACAAATTCAATCAAATTCATTAAGTTTCCTTCGTTTATTACCAATGGACTTGAGACTGGGCTATGGTCCAGGGACTGCATCTGTGCAGGTATTATTATCATGATCACCTGCACTTGTCATAGACCAGATTTTTTCTCTGTGTACTAATTACAACCATAATGTGTGCTTTAGTTGCAAACAATAATGTCTTACAGGAACATGCTTTCATTCTTAACTGCATTACAGTAAAAGCACATGATTCATGATGGTATTTTTTGGAAAATCCCAAGTGGTTGGAGTCTAAGCAGTATGGGAAGTTATGATGAGCCAACCTCCAAATTCCCGTGGGTGCTCATGACAGGCCTGATCAGGGAAACAGAGTGGGTGAGCTTCGCGGGTTAATGCACTGAGTAGAAAGGGTATGTGGAGGCCTTTTCCAGCCAGTGATCAGCTACAGCACTGGGTTTTCATGGAAGCAGCTGTGTCCCTGCATCTCCAGCCATGTAGGCTTTCTTGGCATTCGCAAGCATTATTGGCTTTTATGTGGATATGGGTTAAAACCTTTTGCCGACATCTTTATGGTGTGTTTAATTCTGCTCCAGGATCAGGAGACTATTATTTTTGTCCAAACATCAAGTTATCATGCCCACTTGACAGTGTGACTGCAGAGGCAGGAGCTGCAGGAAGTTCCTGACACATCACAGATTGGGGATTAAGAATCTTGCAAGCATGCTGTCTCCTCTGAACCTCACTGGTCCCAGGCTGCTGCTCCTTAAACAAGTTCATGCCACCTGTGCCTGTGCCACTGGCACATTGTGGGCTACAAGGAGCTCAGCAAATCCAGGAAACTGTGGTTAATCCTGGAGATGCCAATGGCACCTTCCAGTGCAGGTCCTGACCTGTGTGGTATCTGCTGTACTAAAAAAAGGGCAAACCACCTATGCAACCTTTCCTAAATTAGCTTGGCTTGCTGTACAGAAGAGTTTGACCTGTAAATTAGAAAGTGAATTAGAGGAAAAACCTGGCTCTGTATTCCTTAATGTGACCCCATGCTATTAATAGGGTGTGGTGTCCCGTGCACACTGTGGTGTCTGATGGCACCTCCTGCTCCTGCTCCTGCTCCTGCTCCTGCTCCTGCTCCTGCTCCTGCCCAGAGTCAGTGGCTGCTGGAAACCCTCCCTAAGCCCCGAGACAGTTCCATAAAATGGGAGCAAAATTTGGCTGCTTTAGAAAAGCAACCTCAAATGGCTTCTGCATCCCCAGAATCTCAACTTTTGACATGAAATGCTTACTCACACAGTTTGAAGACCTCTTCACAGTCAAGTCAGATAAAGCACCAGAACTGTAGCCATGATTTTCTCAACTTGTTTGGAAAATTTCTCATTTTGGGCACCTGCCTTCCTGTGGTCCTCTGGCATTTAAAGGCTGTACTGTGATCCTGTTGACACATGAAGATGCCTAAAACTTTCCAGTGACTAGAAGATCTTGCTGCCTTTTTCTCTTTGAAAAAAGAGTTTGTCACTAAATGCATAATACATGATTATAAAACCTCCCACCTTCTATTTTCGGTCTTTCAGGGTGGAATTAAAACAAGCCACACACAACAGTGTCTCTTTGGGGCTTCATACTTAAACTTTTTATTTTCCCTGTAGTAACAGGAGAGGAATAGGCAGTGACAACTGATTGAAGAGAAATTTGAGCATCTGGAACATGGTAAAATCCAGGAAAACAGTGAACTCTGCTAGATTTTCTCCCCGCCCTGGATTTGGAATAGTTTTTCCATCCCACAAAAACACTCATGGAAAGGAGATGCTTTTCTCCCTGTTTAACTGTAACAAAAAACATGCTGTGAATCAAAGGTGCTTCCAAGAGCATCTGGAAATATTTCCCACCCCAAGCAGAGACTGGTGATGCCTGCTGTGAATGCTTTGTAGCATCCCAAAAAAAAAAAAAAAAAGAAAGAAAGAAAGAGAAAAATGTGGGTGAAAGGAAGCTCAGCTAGGACATTTTCAGGGGTGTGGGGGCAGCATGTGGAAGAAACAAGGACTGGGTGTTGGTCAGCAGCTGGTACCCAATGCTGTGAATGCAGTGCCACTGGTCCTGGGCAGCTGCTTGACTCTGACGGGTCACACAGGGCTTGTTTCTGGCTGTCCTGGTGCCTTTTCCAGTGGGAACAACATGGTTAAGAGCAAAGCTTGGTCTGTGGAACCCCTATATACCCACCTGGGTGGCAGTGTCCTGACTGGCAGTGGGGGGAACCCCCCAGGTTCATAGTTACTGTTGAGTCCAATTTCTGGGTCACATTTCTGTGATGCTCTTTTGTCGGCAATGCCTGACAGTGGCCATTTCACAAAGTGGACAACATCCTGAAACAATGGTGAGGAACATCCTGAAGCAATGGTGAGGATCACTTTGGTGGGTCTGGTAGATGGAGTCACTCCCTTCTATATCCAAATCATCTCTGCTACAGCCCCTTTGAACTGAAGATGCAGTGAGATCCCAGGATTGTGCAGCTTCTCCCAGGGAGATCAGGAGGGGTCCTAATCTCTTACCTGACCCTCTCTTATTTTAAGGGGGGAAGGCTTTATAGCCAGTGTGAAACTGCAAGAATTTGCTGTTCAGTTGACATGCTCTGACACGTATTTCCTACATGATCTTGGCCAGTTATTTGATCTCTCAGTGTTTCCCATGAGAATATTAAGACTTCCTTTACCTTGAGGCTGTATTCCTTATTCTAGTGAGGGGTTAGGGGATCATGGAGAGATGGATGCTACATGACTTGGCACCTACATGTGCTACAAAGAGCTCTCAGCAAGATGCCTCTCCTTTTCTTAGTTCCTCATTGGTGAGGCCTCCTGTGCAGCCAGTTCTGCTTGCAATGGGTTTCTAAGAGCTGGTAAATATGGGCATCTAATGATGTCAGCTTTACAGAGTGAGATAGCCATCAGAAGACACATAACTTTGACTGCAGGCTCACCAGTGGGTCACAAATCCCATCTGCGAGGGCATGGTTAATTCACCCCAGCTGCCAGTGCTGCCTGGTGCTCCAATTCTTTCACCTGCTGCCCCTCTAACCAGGGGTGGTTGGAGCTATTGCTCTGTCATGGACAGTGTCAAGTAATGAACATAGAGGGGTTTTCTTTTATGACTCGTTTCTGAGCCAAAGACAGAACAGCTTCTGCAATTAAACGGATGCTGTTCGGCACAGGCTGTTCACTTTTGCTGGTTTCCTAGTGGTGAACTCCCAGCAAAAGCCTTGGAGAGTGATATGTGGAGAATAGATAAAGACATAATATGGCAGAGAAGAAAATCAGAAATTTTTCTCATGCGTGTGTCTGTCTGTTGAGATGTATTTATTATCAGTTTCATATAATTTTGTATTTTCCAATGTATTTCAGATATATGGTATGATATAAAAATATGGACTCTCATGACAGTGTTATAAATGATTGGAAATTACCAGCTGGGAAATTTGTCTTCTGAAATATATAACACAATTGAAGCATGTTGTATTAAAAATAATCCTCCATATTTAAAAAATAAAATAATAAAAAAGAAATACTTAAGCAATCTGTTTCCCAGGAATATTCTGAATGAAAAGTGGAGATTTATAAACCCTGCAGTGTGTGCAGAGAAAATGGATGAAAATATGAGCCGCTGGTTGGCGTTAAACTACAGTGGCATTCCTGCAGCTCTCTGCGTCCAAGCCATGTGTACAGCATGGATTGCTTCCAGCCGGGGATCCAGCAGTGCTGCCGTCCTCCTTTCCAAAACTTGGGAAGACTGCACTTCCCTAGCGGGGTTAGCATGGGTACAGGACAGATGTTTGCTAGTCAGCAATTGGCCTTGCTAAGCTTTGGACGTGATTCTGGACCTTTTCTTTTTCTCTTTTTCCCTCACAGACAAGGAAATAAATTAATTCAGCTGAGGATGCGAAGAGCTGCCGTTCATCATGGAAGAAGTAGACATTTGCATTTTTTGTGAAGGTAACTAGATTTTTGAGTAACATGTATTTCAAAACAATTGTGCATCCGTGGGAATTCAAATCCTGTTTTCGTGCCAAATAACCAGACATCTGTCAATTGACATAAAACTGGATGTATTTGACTTAATAAGTAGCAGGCTGTTGTTGTTAGGACCTGCCACCCAGTGAAGCCGTGGCAAATGCTATGCATTTGGCTATTGATGGCTGTTGATCCATGTGCCAATAGCAATAATAAGGCTAACCAAACTGGCTCGTGGAAAGACGAAAAAATCCCCAGACTTCTATCCCAGGTTTGGAAACAGGCAGTATCTACTGTTCTCACGTTAGCCAACACACAGAGGGACATGGAATGAGAGTGTAAAGGGCCAGAAGTGATGAACATTGCATTTCTGTGAAAAATCACCTCCAGGAGTGTGGTGGAGGGAGAAGTGGGCCCACTGACCTGATCAGTGATGTCTCACATGAGTAGCAGCCAGGGGCTTGGCTGGGGCAGGGATATAAACCTGCTTGTCTTGGCCTGAATACATCAGTGCTGGTGGGTTCCATTCACAAAAGGAGGAATACCTCATAATTTAGTGTAATGGCTAGCCTGATGTAGAAGTCCTTCTATTTTATGGCATCCTTGAACTATCTGTTTTTTCTAGTCTCTTAACCATCTGGTAGTCATTAATATCCCCTTGGAAAGCCAGGGATTTATTTCCCCCCCAAAGACACGTAACTTTCCATGCTTCCTTGACTCTTCACACAGCCTCCAAGCAGATCTCTCCCATCTACTTGCTAAAAACCTGTTTTTAGGGAATAGATTTACTGCTGAAGAATATTTCAAGCTTTTCCTTCCATGCAGGCATCTTCCGAGGCCACGTTCCCAGTCTGTTCCCTGGGGTGGGATAAGTGCACATGCCCAAGGAGGTGTCGGTGAAGGAGAGACTCATGGCAGCCAAAGGCAACCACCATCTGAGCTCAGCTTCACCTCCTTCATAGCCAGTGAAGAGAAACAGTGAATTCTGGAGTGTGAAGCATCTGCCCTAATGTAGCCATCTGTCTTGGGATGAGATGGATCACAGCCCTATTGCTCTGGATTGACTGTAATGGGAGAGTATCACAATTAGTGGGATGGATGGCAATACTTTGGAGCCTAATGGCAGACAGGATGGACACCTCCTTTGATCACTTGTGTTGGAGGAGAAGCTGCTTCTACTATATATGACAGGTCTGAAAAGGATCACTGACAGCTTTGGCTTCAAGTGTGCATGAAAATCTATCTGTTCTCCTGGATGGCTGGTGGCACAGTGACCTCAAGGCTGGAACAAAATCCTGACCAAAATAAATACCTAAAAATGGGCAAAGATGTATTTATGGGTCCGAGAGTGGATTCACTCAGTCATTTTTGAATATACTAAAAATAAGCACAAACACTAATGGCCTCTTTAATGGTTAGAAAGACATTAATGTTAATGGACTTCTCACTATCTGCTCTCTGCCTAAAATGTGTTTGGTGTCATTGCCCAAAGTCAGACAGTATCACCCAAGCTAATTCTGTCTCAGTGACTTAATGAGCAACATGGGGACTCCTCTAGGGAATTCAGGTGGCACATCTGTAAAATATTTAGTGAGATAAGGACCGATGCTGTTTCAAAACAGTCCAAAGAAACACATCAAATCCAATTTCTGAAATGCTGGGACTATGTCCTCTGCCTACTTCTGTATTTTCTGTCCCTGCTTTTTTTACAGAAATAGCCAGGGAGCAGGGCAGGGTGGAGTAGGGGAGGAGGAGAAAGGAAAAAAACCACTAAAGGCAAATGTGGGAGAATTTGATGCATCTATGTAAACCTGTATTTTTACTATTTCAGCTCCTTTTTTTTTTTTTTTTCTTTTCGGGAGATAGAAATTTTTTTTCTTGCAGTTTATAATCTTGCAGTATCACCTTTGAACAAAATGGGGGAAGGTGGAGGGATGATGGGGAATGCATTTCTGGTAACATCCAGCTGCTTTTGTTAGATCACACACTAATTCCCCATCTTTGTATTCCGCAGCCTTATTTACATTACATTATCATTTCATTTACGGGCCCCTCGGAGTTCTCCGTCACTTTGGGGAGCTCTCTAAATTTGCCTTTCATCACGTATTAATGAGGTGTTAATAGCTCACCCAAGCCATTTTTGAGCAAACACCATGTGATGTGTTTGTGTTGTGCAAACAGCCCGTGTGGTTTGCCAATACACGACCGGTGGGGACAAGGCATCTGCCACCTCCCTGGTAATTTCTTCATCCTCTGCTTGCTTTGCTTGCACGCGACATCCCCGCCCTTCGGAGGCCAGCATGGACCTCTCTGCACAAAACTGAGCTCCTGAAGCTCTGTGCACCACGTCTGGTGGCAGAGGACAGGAGAACCAGGCAAAGTCACTGAAAATCAGGCAGTTTCTGTAGGCCAGTCCTAGGCAGGGGATCTGCTGGATGTGTGCACATCTGGCAGCTGGTGTGCTCCAGAAATCAGGTAGAGCAAGGGGAGAGGCAAGGGTGGTCGGTGACCTGCTGCTGCCCAAATTGGTAGGACAGGAAGTCTGAGCCTGTGCCATGCTCCCCAGTGCACTCAGAGATTTGGGGGTTTTGACTTGCTTGTTGCTGCCTGTCCTTTAGCAGTTAATTCTGTCAGTGTTTGTGTCTGCTTATTGATTGCTGGTGGCTTCTTCCATCCAAACCANGGGGTGTGGGGGGGGGGAATCTAACCCATTTTTTTTTCCAATCCCCACTATGAGGGAGTGTTTCATCAGCTTTTATCCTTAGGTAGTCAGGAACCATACATTTTTCATATTCCCTTCTGTGTTGCCTCTTGTGCATTTTCTTACCTTCCCTTTTTTTGTCTTCAGCTGGTGCTGGACACCTTCTGCCCTGACCTGGCAGCACTCAGATTGCTGCTCCTGAAGTACAGAGAGGAATAAAATCTGGTACTCTGGGGGATGTTCTGCTGGGCATCGCGGTAAGCTCTTGAAGGATCAGGCTGCTGCATTCATGATGGAAAAAGGCACAGTGATGTATTTTAAATACACTTTCAGGAAGAGCTTATTGACAGGTCCTTAATAAATGCTAAATAAATGTATCTTTCAGACGTCATTGTCATGTGAGAGAGGGGGTGATAAGCCTTCTGAAGAAGGTTTTAATGTCCCAAAACAACCCTTCCTGATGTATCCCCAGCAACCCCTGGCTGCCAAGGCAGCAGGGAGCTGTGGTGGGGATAATGGAGACTCTGGTTGTGCATAATGGGCCCTGATCACTTGGAAGGTCTTGGGGAAACATCACCTTCTACACGAGCAGACCTCGTTACTAATTCAGCATTCCCATTAGCCAGGGATGACATTTGCAGCCCCCTCCAAAGGTCAGGGACACGTTTCTTGTTGCCTTTGCAGCCTGGACCATGCTGTGTTGCAGGATCCATCACAAAGCCCAGCCGTAGGGACGCTGTAGCTTTTAAACATATTCAAGAAGCACGGTGCCTCCTTTCTTTAATGCACCTCCCATTAATTCTCTAGGATATGTGATAGGATGCGACCCTCTTACCGCTGACCTTTTAATAACAATAAAATCACTCAGTGGTGCACTTTATTTTGATTTATCATTGCCCAACATAAAGGGATTATATATCAAAGGAGGCACTAAAATGATAAGACTAATAAGAAGAGACCAGAGGAAGATGGGGAATAACTGGAAGAAGTTTCATTGGTATTTTCAGTCAAAAGAGATAGAAAACTATGGCTTATCTTGAATGGCCTTGGGAATGATTTTTTTCTCCTTTCCAACAGCTGAAAATGCATAGATCATGTCAAAATAAACTCGTATTAAAAAAATATACAGGCTATGTAGAATTTATCTCCAATAATTGGAGTACTGGACATTTTCTGCAGGCTTCAGCTATGTTATTTTTTGGATTTAAATTATTTTCAAAAAAAAAAGAGAGATTTATCCATAGCCTTAATATATTTTGATTTTATTTCCTTTTTATTATCAGGGCAGTTTGATCCATTAGCAGAGCAAATATCAAAAGCTAGGCTGACAAACACCTCAAGATTTTCTTTTAAGAGAAGAAGATGTTAAAGGGGAAATGATTGCTCTAAACCTCTTATTTTATCCCCCTTACAAACAAGCTGACAGGTAACAACCAGGGTGTTTGGAGCAAGAACACGTTTGTCAAAGTGACGTGTAGGACAACCAAAATGCTTTGTGAGTTTGAATTATGTTTGAATAGATTCAGTAAGAATTTCCAGGAAAACTTTGGGAATATCAAAACATGACTTTTTTCCTTTATGGATTGTCGGAAGTGAGTGTTTTTACATATTTAAGTGATATTTAAAGAAATCCTCATTCTGTAACCACCTTTTCCTTACAAAGATTTATTTGTGGTAAAAAAGTAAAATTTTTTAAAACATGCCCAAATCATTCTGTACAGAGCTAAAGGTTTTGTGTGAGCTTTTTACCATTGTTTGGCCAAAAAGCAGTCCAAACTCACCCTCCCAGTTCTACCTGACCTCCTTTCTCCTCTGCTTTTTTCAGCAGAGCAGGAACTGCACTAGGAAAGGACTGAAAACAGGAGGCTAAAATTCAGCTCATCAGCGTAGACACGGGAGGTTGCCTCATCCAGCCTCTTTCTTCTGCTGTAAGCCTTAGAAATTACCAACCATTAACATTTCATCAGTTGAGGGATTTGGATGGCAGCTCGCACAGGAGCTGTCTGAAAGCAGCACAGGCTGTGCTGAAAGCCAGCCTTTTTGAGGGTGTTTTAGGTGCAGCTGCTGTGGTTAATTCAAGTGCTGGTTGTGACTGTAAGGCTGTGTAGCCTGAGCAGCCCACTAATGTCACAGCTGGACTCCAGTCCACTGTGTGCCTGGAGAGGTGTAAATCCACTGCAGGCTGCAAAAAGAAGGAAAACAAGCAGGAAAGAGGTCTGAAAACACAAGGAAGGAGGTCTTGTAAAGAAAGAAAAAGAAATAATTCAAAATATGGGGTTGGCATGCAGTTTTGTGGGCTCCTGTCTTTGAGAAATCCACAGAAAGGTGTAAAATTAGGGTTAATGGGGCACTGGAAGGTCACAGACACTGTGATGAGGGGAAGGAGGTAGGCAGCAGGCAGACCTGGAAAAAAGAAAAAAGGAAGAAGTGAGATACAAGTGTCTGAGCAAGTGCAAGTGGAGTTCTGATGCTCATTGAAGTCCCAGCTGAAATGGGTACTTCAGCCCATTCCTGAAGGAGGACCTTTATGAAAGGCATTTTTTGCTTTGCAATTTCATCTTGCTGGCTGGCTTAGGAGCTGAGCTCCTCACAGTGTGTTTCCTGCTAGGATGCTGGGGAGCATTTAATTTCTTATTCTAGGAGCGGAAAATAAAAGATCAAGAGGAAAAGCCTGAGTTCAAAAGGTTGGCTTGGGTTTTCTCCATCAAGTTCAGCTAACTTTATTTTACTGCAGAGCCAGTTCATCCACTTTCCTGAGGATGCTGGTCCTGTGGACAGGGAGATGACCAGAAGCCACAACCAGTCACCAGCCCACCTAAGACCTCAATCCCTTGTTCTCTGTTGGTTGTACAGGAGTGTGTGGCAATGGGTTCTTCTTCTACATGTTTGAGCTAGGAAACTCAGTTTAGGAGGAAGAATTTGGCCATCTCTAGGTAGTTTTATGTTGCAAAGAGTAAAAACAGGACTGCTTTTTATGTCTTTCCGAGGGTTTTCATAGAGGTCTCTGCCTTTCCCTGCTTGATCATAGAAAATATTGAAAACATCCTTGGACCCAGATCACTCTCTTGCACAGGTTCAAGGCCAGAGCCAGAGCTTGTGCCAGCACAGATGGCGTTGTTAGACATGTGAGGGGAATACAGAAAAAAAAAAAAAAGACAAGTAGAAAAGTGCATTTCAAGAGTCGTCAGCCCTCCAATTTTGAAGTGCCAGGGCATGTTTGCTGCAGTCATTTCTCAAGGTCCCCACAGAATTGCTGAGAGGAAGAAAGACGTGTTTAGAAAAGCTGCCAGATGACAAGACCTGGGGATGTAGGGCACAGAGCAATCACACGGTGCTTTGCTTGCTCAAAGTGCACCTGCAGGGAGGAGCGCAGGGATGGGAGTGTGTCTTTGTGACAATGGGGGGGCGGGGAGAGCAGGAAGGGATGGAGAGTCTCCTAAATGCATATAAATACATGAAAATCCATCTTGAGGCAGCTCCTCTGAAAAAGGCACACTTATTTCTATATGCACAGATATTTCTATGTGAATATGCATCTCCCTTCCAGCTGTGGGCTGTGAGCAGCACACCTTGGTGTGCCTGTGTGCTGTGTAGGTGTGAAACCCTGAGCTTCCCAAAGCCATGGGCATGCAGGACACCTCCCTTGGTGCTGCCCTATCAAGTGCTGGAGGTGGGTTTTTCTGGCGTGACATCCAGAGGGAAACAAGCACTAGGGAGGGAGCTTGAGGGTGTGGAGGAGAGGCAGAGTAATGCCATGCACAGTATCCTCTTGCCCCAACTATTTGCCCCAAAGCAGAGCTGACCCAAGCAGGAACGTACAGAAGAGGCAAGAATGAACACAAGAGGGCCCTAGATCTAGCGCAGCACTTGTCCAAAACAGCAGACAGAACACTCTAACCTCTTACAGCTGCCATTTCAGGCTCCTGGACCAAAGCCCAGGCATGCTGAGATCCACTGGGTAACATTCCACACATGTCCAGTGCAACACTGGATTTTTCTTCTTGCTCCTCCTTATCCACCTTGTTTCTGGAACTTCCCTCCTTGCTGCTGCTGCTGGCTGGCTGGTGTCTCCTTTTCCTGAGCCACCACAAGAGCCTGAGGGGTATGAACAGCACTCCTGCAATGGCCCAAAACTGTCACTGCTGCAAGGCAGTTCACCAAAAATTCTTCATCAAAAGGCTTGTCAGGCAATGGAAGCAGCTGCCCAGGGAACTGGTGGAGTCACCACTGCTGAAAGGATTCAAAAGATGTGAAGGTGTGGCTCTTGGGGACGTGGTTTACTGGTGGACTTGGCAGTTAATGGTTGGACTCAATGGTCTTAGAGAGTTTTTCCAGCCTAAAAGATTCTGTGTTTCTATGAGGTCTGGTTGTGTAAAACTCCTGGAGGACACGAGTGTCTTCTGGATGGAAAATTACAGCCTAGCAATGAGTTAACAGATCCCTCTCATCTCCTGCTATTGGAGGCAAAAATCAAAGCCATCACGTGGTCCCACTGGCTTGCAGCATCTCACTGGTGGTGTGGCTTTGCTGAACAAACTCCCTGTAATGATCTGCCCACTGACTCCTGCCTGAGGAACCCTGGGGTAAAAAAGTGTTTTCTGAGGTTTGGGTTTAAAAACTCCACTTGTGTCTTGAGAGAGAGACTTGGAGATGCTCAAGCAGACTGAGTAATGCAGCAGGTTGAAGTCCAAGCTCAGAGCCGTGTTTTGCCTGTGGTTCTATTTCATTTAATGCAGAGAGTGGGAGATGAGCTGGTTTTAAGCCCAAGCATGCTGTGCTGTTAACAGTAGGGATGCAGTGCTTACCCTGTTCCTGTATTCCTTTCCATCCTTCTCTGAGTAAATCCAGACAAGGATGTGCTGGCTGGGCTCAGCAACGCTTGTGGTTGTGCAAACACTATGCTGGAGGAGCAGGAGGTGTTGGAGCTTGTGGTTTATGTAGTGGGTTGGTGGTTGGAGCAGTGTTTTCGGCAGAACACAAGAAATGCTTGTAAAATATCCAACTCACAGTAATTCATGAGGTTCCCTTGCCTGGACTGTCAGTGTTTCAGCAGGCTGCATTCAAAGGAGATCCTTTGCCCTGGAAAATTCTCTGCAAAGGCTCACCACCTAAAAATGACTGTTTCAAACCAGAACTGCCATGATTTGATAAAGGCTGAGCTCAGTTGTTTCAGAGGGATGCATTAACGACCAGATAATTTTTTAAACCAAATCACTCTTTGCAGAAAAGTCCCTGTCCCTGCTCTCAGCAGCTGCTCAACTTTTCTGTATCTTGAACATACACCTTTGTGGAGGAGAGCCAAAGGCACTGGGAGCATTGGATTGCAGCCCTGGACTTTCCCCAGGCTGGAGGTGCAGTAGTGCCCTGTCCCCGTTGCGCAGGGGAGGGAAGGGAAGGGAGGTTCTGTGCTCTCACCTTAAAAGCAGAGTCTCCTTGTGGTGTTCCGAAAGATAAGCCAGAGTCTTCAGACTATGGCTCCTATTAAAGAAGTGATAAGTCTGCCTGGGCCTATCAGACTGGCACAGCAGGGTGGCTCTCCCAAAAGCACTTGATTTACTACCCATAATATTTTGATTTAAACACTGGTCTTATCTGGCACAACCACATAAGGCAGAGACAAACCTCATTTGCCGACAACTTAAAATGTTGCCGTTTCCTTGGCTACCCTCAGGGATTAGTCCTTGGTCCAGGGCATTTCAATATAATTATGAGTGATTTAAGGCAGGGTCTTTTCTGATGATAAACCCCAGGTGGCACAGGAAGTGAGGGATGGCAGGTACCGGGGGTGGCAGGTCACCGTCACAGGGTGATCTGAATTCCCTGGCTAAGCACAGCTCAGGAAAATGCATGTGAGTAACAGCCTGATGCAAACTAATGCATCTGACCTGGAGAAAAGGCTGCAGACCAGACCCGTGGGAAACCAGAGGCTCAGGGGAGGACATCAGGGTTGCTGTGTAATTATCTCAGTAGCCACTTTCTAGGGCAAGAACAAAGGGGCCAACACCCTTCTTGGAGATAAACATCTCTGATGAGAATAGGAGCAAGACGCTGCATTGTGCACAAGGTATGTGAAACTGTCCTGCTGAAGGCAAAACTATCCAGCAGCTGGAAAGTAAACTTTGTTCCATGAGGCTGAAGGAGTCCATCCTGCTCGGCATAGTACAGGGAGAGCAAAGAGGGCACTTGGTTGGTGTCAAGGGGACGTTTGCTTTGTAGGATGGCTTGAGGACCTGCACCAGATCTGGTGGCTGGAAATTGAGGGCTGAGGAACAGGGCCCTGAAAGAAAACACACGTTGGTGGAGAGGATAACATCCCACAGGGAATGGCCAAGAAAGGGTAGAAACCTTAGGGAAACCTTGCAGGCATCAATATCCACCAGCAGCTGGACTCCTCTCACCTCCCTCAAGACGTGCATTCAAAGAGGTCTCAACTGGTCCCTGTGGCTCTGTCTGGTGTCAAAGGAGAGAGAGAGGTGTAATTTATTTCCCCCGTCACAGCCACCTACCTCCAGAGGAGAGGGGTTCCACACAGAACTGGACTTTATTCTAAAAGACCCAATTTCACCTGGTTTTGGAGAGCAGAACAATGCTCAGGCAGTAAACCTGCATAGCAACTCCCCACTCCTCCTCCAGTGATTGCTACCCAGTCCGATGCTTCATCTTCCCATTAGGTTGTCCCCAAGGACCACACAAGAATACTTCCCTCAACACACGTTTTTTGAACACACATGTTTTCGGCCCCTGTTTTCTGAAGTTATCCTGGATTTTTTCCTGAAGCATCAGAACAGGCTGCCAGTGGGGCTGGACCAGGCAGTATCAAGAATCACATGAGGGTTTCCCTGGATCACTGTGGAATGTGCTGCAGCAACTTTTCTTCTCCCTCTGAATGAATGAGGATCAGATGCACAGGTTTCCGCTGGACATATCACTAAATCTAATGGTATCTTGATTTGTTAAGCATTTTTCTGAGTGCATAGTGTACTTTCTCAGTTTGCTTACCTTTCTACGGGAATGGGGGCTCCCCCAGTGTCTCAGAGAGGCTCTGAATCCCAAGCATTACCTCCTGGATTGGAAAAGCCTTGGGGGCACTTGCATCCCATACTTCATGTACAGGTGGGGAATGCACCTTTGGGTGCAAATTTGAGAAGCGGAAGGACATTTTGGACCTTTGGCAGGTCCATCTCCCATGTAAGGACCAAAAAGCTGGGGTGAAGAAATTAAATGTTTTCACAGAAAAAAAAGAAAGCACTATTTAAACACAAAATATTCTTTTATTTGTCACTGAAGGCTACACATGGTCATTTCTGTCTGTTTGCTTTTTTTTTTCCTAGAAGGTATCTACATCTGCACTTATTTACAGCTTGGTTGTATTTACACAGTCAAGAAAACAGTATTAGAAACACAAAGTATCGAGAAAAAAATTTCTCAAAAAATTAATTCCAGACTTCAGGAAAATTATTACACAGGGTAATGACAAGAGTCTTCAGTGCTGGGCTTACAGATGCAGCTTTGATACCAAGTCCTCTTCTTGGCTGGAGCTGCATTAGAAGTCCTCTCACAAAATAAACATTTTTCTTTTTAATAGAAAAGTGTGATTCTTTGATTGGTTATTTCAATAACATCTGAAAACTGTCCAAACACTTGGATTTTCTTTTTTGAAAGTTTTATTGTTTGCTTGAACAGTTTCCATCTCTAAGGAAAAAAAAAATTATATATATATATGTATATATATTTTTAGTTAATTTTCATTTGTGGTTTTCTATGCTCCCCAGAGAGCATTGACCTCTGGAATGGGAGTTAACAGCTGAGCTATGTAACACTTGGTCAGGAACACAAAGTTTTATGGTAATTAAAGGAGAGCAGGAAAGAAACACAAAAGGTTTCCCTTGGGTGGGCTGGATTGTTTTTGGTTGGGGTGGCAGAGGATGGAAAACTGCCAGAGGAAATGGCCCCCAGGACATGCAATGACCCTTCATCCAGGAGCAAGAAGAGGGGGCCTGGACAGGGGCCTGCGTGTCCCTGTGGTGTCTGTTTGAAGTTTGCTTTGCAGCCGCAAGTAATTTTATTTAAATATATTCAAGAGATGAAAAAAAAACCAATCCCAAAACAAACAAACAAAAAACAAAAAAAAAGCAACACAAGAAAGCTGTGGGGTTTTTTTTTTATTTTTACAAAACTCATGAACATTCTTTGGTGTAACAGGGGACTACTTAGTGATCATAATAAAATGAGTGATTATAATAAAAAGAGGTACTGAAAAGCTAGCTTGTCCTGTGGAGGACTGCAGCAACAGGAGCAAAAATGCCCCAGGCCATGCTCACTGTGGGATGGAGGATGCTGCTGGCCACATGGCAGCCAGATTTTATCCAATCAAATGCATCCCTGGCATGGAGGCACAGTGTCCATATTCACCAGGTTTGGCAGTGCCACCAGGGCGAGGGGATAACGTAAGATTTAACAAGCACAGCGATCTCCCCAGCTCCATTATTAATGTTCTAGGCAGTCTTTCTCCTCCCTTTTTAAAAAGCAGCCACAGGACTAACTATGATCCCTGGCCCTGGTTTCAATTACGCAGAGATTGAATCGAAACAGACTGCTGTGCCGTAAATACGAGGGGGGCCCTCTCTGTAAATCATAAAATTGAATTCTAAAATTTCATGTTAAGAACCTTGTCTTTGCATAATGGATTGCACTGCCATCCATCACGGTGACACTTACAAGTCACAGCTGAAAAAGTACTTCATTAGATCTTTTTTTTTTTTGAACAATTTTGATTTATTCTGGTTACACTGTCTGTATAATAGACTGAGCAGAATCTCATGCAGGTCCCTACGCTCAATAAAGCAACTACAGATATATTACAGAAATCCCTCACTGTTCCTAAGTTACGGCCAAATGGTGTCTCCGGGACTGCTCCCAGTCATCTGTGTCTTCTAAACCTGAATCAAGCGCCGGGCTCTTAATGACCTTCATCTCATCGGCCCTCACCTGGTGTTGTTTAGTGTTGTTGGTCCATTT
The DNA here is from genome assembly GCA_013397915.1 of Daphoenositta chrysoptera. Taxonomy (NCBI): domain Eukaryota; kingdom Metazoa; phylum Chordata; class Aves; order Passeriformes; genus Daphoenositta; species Daphoenositta chrysoptera. The sequence goes on along the minus strand of VZRO01004995.1, from coordinate 687,387 downwards.
TCACTGTGGCTCTGATCAATAGCTGTGATGACAAAGATATGATGAGCAGCATGATTCCCTCCGGTCACTGCTGCTTAATGATTTTTCCAAGTGCCAATCTTCAGTTGAAAGGGAAAAAAATAAAATAAAGATCTCAGAGGAAACAAATGTGGCATTTCTCGTGATGCCTAATTAGTCTTGCTCCTCTCCCCTTGGGCTGAGCACACAGGATGTTTTTCAGCTGCAGAGTCCTCATGGCACTGCTCATGTTTGGATGCCACACCAAGTAGGTCCCATCACTGTTGCCCATTCAAATGAAGCATGTTTGGGTACCAGCTCCAGATACTGAAGTCTTGAGCTGTTACTCCTTACTGCTCTCACTGAGAGATGCAGCCCCTGCTCCAGAGCACCGGATTTTCTCCTCTGAACTGTGAGATTTGGTCAGGATCCTTCTCACCACCCTTTGGACTGGAGACAAGACCAGAGCTGAAAGTAAGTGAAGTGACACTTTTGTATTTCAATGGGAAACTCCTTTTGGTGAGGGGTGAGTCCTCTTTTTGGGAGTCAAGAAAAAAACGACTTCTCAAAATCAAACCTTAAAGCATGTGACACTTAAAGGCACAGTGACATTTTCCCCAGGAGATGGTCTGCCGTGCCTTTGAATGGGCCTTTGAAATGAAATCTAGAGGAATTGTTGACACACTGGAGGGAAGAGGAGAGACCCTGACAAACCGGCGTGGTGGGCCTGTGCGAACCTCATGAAGTTCAGCTGGGACAATCCCAAGCGCAAACACAGGCTGGGCAGGGAACGGATGGAGTGCAGCTCGAGGGAGAAAAACTTGGGGGAGTTGTTGGCTGAGCAGCTCAACGTGACCGATCAATGTGGGCTCACAGCTCAGGAAGCCAAACGTGTCCTGGCTGCATCACCAGCAGCGTGGGCAGCAGGGTGAGGGAGGGGAATTCTGCTCCCCATCTCTGCCCTAACCAGATTCCACCTGGAGTGCTGCATCCAGCTCTGGGGCCCCCACCACAAGAAAGACACAGACCTGCTGCAGCAAGTCCAGAAGAGGCCACTAAGATGCTCAGAGGACTGAAGCACCTCTGCTATGGACACAGGCTGAGAGACTTGGGGTTCTTCAGCCTGGAGAAGACTCTGGGGAGCCCTTAGAGACCCTTCCAGTGCCTAAGGGCCTCCAAGAGAGCTGGGGAGGGACTTTGGACAAGGGCATGGAGTGACAGAACAAGGGGGAATGGCTTAAAACAGAGATAGCAGATTAAGTACTACAAAGAAACTCTTTCCTGTGAGGGTGGTGAGGCACTGGCACAGGTTGCCCTGAGAAGCTGTGGATCTTCCATCCCTGGAAGTGTTCAAGGCCAGGTTGGACGGGGCTTTGAGCAACCTGGTCTAATGAAAGGGGTCCCTGCCCATGGCAGGGGGTTGGAACTGGATGATCTCTAAGGTCCCTTCTAACCCAAACCATTCTCTGATCCTATGATAGGGGGTTAGGGCTCTGGGGTTTGCACCCAGGACCTACCAGTCTTATGGAAGCAATGAATTACTACACTCCTGAACACAAGCAAAGCCAGAAGGGTCAGACAGCCAGAATGGCCCCATGGGGAGGCAGAAGGGGCAGCAGAAAGACTGGGAAGGGGCTTTGGGGCCATCATTAGAGTAGAAATGCTTGTGGATATGGAGTGCAGATCCTTGATGAGGGCACAACTCTGTGTTCACAGCCCATTCCACAGAAATGCACTTGAGATCCTGTAGAAAAAGCATTTTTCACTTACGAGGGGGTAAATTTAGGGCTTCAGGACTGCAAATGTTCTTGTTTTGCCCTCTAGGTGAAGTGGAAAGCTTTCACAGAGGCTGAGGATTCAGGAATGTAGTAGCTGTCTTTGGACAGGTTGGTCCCCAATATTAGACAGCCATCTCTTTTAAGTTTTTGTTTTGATAGAAAGGAGCAACATATACATATATATACTTTTACATATATATTTTTTTCCCTTTTTGACACAATGTCCATAGTTCCCACGCCGGGTGCAGGCCCAGGAGAAGACCGTCATGGACCTGGCAGGAAGAGACGCGCAGTTCCATCCCAGTGCTGCTTGAGGATGCAGAGAAATGCAACCTGAGGGTCTCGCCTTGGCCATGGCACGGCAGGACTGGGAGACTCTCGAAAAACGGGTGAGCTCCTCAAGGTCATTAGCTCATGTAATAACCTGAAGAGTCTGCGTAAGGCTGTAGAGGTGCCATCTCAGGCTGGCAGGGTTCCAGTAGGAATATTTTACACTCGAGTCCCTTTTCTTGGCTCTGTGGAAACATGGCCCATTTACTCTTGCACTGCTCCTCTTAGCATTGTAACACATGGACAGGGATGGATACAGAAGCACCACTTCTTTTCGGAGCTGCTGGGAGTGGGGCAGTGTAAATGGGAGGCACATCAAGCTCTCTCCGCCGTGCAGGTCTTTACTAGGGGTTCATACCTTTTGACCCAGCTTCCTGCAGGTCTATTTTTGCTCCATTCATGCTGTTTTAGACACTCACAGCCAGCACAAGTTTGAGGTTCTAAGAGGGATTTGTCCCTGGTGTGACTTGGAGAGGGGGAAGCAGGGAGCTGGATACCACTGGGAAGGAGGTGCTGCTTCCTTCGGGTAGGTTAACTTCGGGAAGGTTAACCTTCCTTCGGGTAGGTTAACTGCTGGTTAGGCTAACACTGCCCCTAACCCCCACCAGTGCATCCTCAGGGCAACCCAGGCTTACCAAGAGCTTCATAGCAGCCATACAGGTGGCAATGCCATGGCCTTTTAACCATCCCTGGCAGGCAGCTGCCAAAGCAACTGCTCCCTTGCCAAAGCCTGGAGCGAGTCTGGCCAACACGTCTTTTACCACCTGGCTCTACCAGAACTGGATACCTCTTCCAGCTGCCTGTGGTTCGCTCCTGCCAAAGTAATAAAGGTTGAGTGCTGCAAGGAGTGGTTCAGAGTGCAGTGCTGGGACACAGCACCAGCACCATCACTCTTGCTGCAAGCAGGAGAGATGACCAGAAAATCAAACCCATACCGTTGGTCATGGCCACGCAGCCAAAGGTGTTAGGGATTTGGAACTGGAGGAGGAACAGTCTGTTAGGGGAATTCCCATCCCATCACCTTCCTCCTGGCAAGCACCCAGGGAACAGACAAACAAGGCAGATGGAGCTGGCAGCCGGCATCTATGGAGGATCCGTGAGAGCACCGGGGCTGCCAGTGTTTCGCTGCTTGAGGACTGCACGGCCAACACACGCCCCCGCTGTATCTGGGGGTGACATCCTGCTGAGGAGTGTCAGTCTGTGCTGGAGGATGGCAGTGGTGGTGGCATGAGTGCAGAAGAGCTGCCTCTGAGTACCCAGGTGCATTGTAGGACTGTGAGTAAGGAAACAGCCTTGGCATGGACTTGCACGTCTTGGGTTATCTCTCTGCAGAACTGGGAAAAGCCAACGTGGATGGAATAAAAAAAAAATGAATCAGGACTGAGCTGTTCCCAGAGAGACACAAGAGAGCTCTTGGAGTCAGGATACGTGCAGGTGTCAGTGTGACAGAGACATCTATTTGGGACCAGGGTTGGCCACCTCCAGCCACAGCTCCATTGAGAGGTGGGGTAACACTTCTGCCTGCAGGAACAGCACAGGACTGTTCCAGGAGGGGAAGAGGATGCTGAGCTCATCTCCTTGCTCCCTTGAATTTCAAGGACTCTTGCAAATACCAGAGCACAGAGGTTATGTGAATACAAATTACATTAGCATGCCGAGCAACTTTGTCAGCAGTTTCTTATTAAAGCACTTGGTCCTCTCTGTAGTGGGCATTTCCATTCAACCTCCCCCTCGTCACTGCTAACAGTCAACTCGTCTCTCTGTTAAATTTGAGCTCGTGTAAGAAACAGTGAGAGGGTTGATTTCAATATTCTCCTTCTTGTCCCACCACGCACAAGCTGTTGCTACTTATTAAACATTTTAAAATCCCTGCTGCCAAAGTCCCCAGGAGACATTTATCTGCCATAGTCATAAACGACTTGCCAGCATGCTACTCCAAACTGCATTTCCCAGCCAATAAATACAAGCTCCAGAATCAGGAAAAGCAGGGTTTGGCTCTAATTTTCAGTGGTATGTCACTGGGATACTATAATTACTTTTAAATTCAAATCAGCTTCCTAAAAATTAACTGGTTTTATCAGATACAGCACAGTGGACTGTTAAACACATAGCCTCATGTACTGAAACACTATACATTTAATGAAGTTATGCCATTAGCAAATGTACAACATGGGTGCATTAAATCCACCTATAGAACACCTCTATGTATGAGAGAGGATTTATTTTAGCTTTTCTCAATAGAGCAGGAGTCCCTTTTCTTGGCTTTTGCTAGGTTATTTAACTAAAACCAGGATTTGTGCACACACAAAAAACCCAAAAAGTATCTACTCTCATAATGAAAAAAGATTGATTTTTTTTCTTTTTTTATTCCAGTTCAGGAAGGAAGATAATCATCTTGCAAGGTAATATAATCAGCTCCTTTGCCTCTATAATCTACTTCTGCTCAGCAGGAGCCCTCAAAGAAACACTTTATGTCCCAAGTGAAACGTGAAAACTACTTGTAAGGTCTCTTTTGAGGCACATGATTTGCACGGTCACTTTCAGAGTATCAGAATCAGCGTTGTCTTCCATCTCCTTTCTTTCTGGGAAGAGCTCTCTGGCATGCCGTGGGCTCCCCCTGTTCCAGGTGGAAGGCTATGTCCCTGCCCCAAATCAGAAAGGGTTAGGATGACACAAGTTAGCACAGACACCCATTTCGCACTTACACCTAAGGACATACGTTGACGACTCCCCACTTCAAATTCCTCGCAAAGAGGGGGGAAAAGAACCAAAAAAAAAACCAAAAAAAAAAGGACAAGCGACAGTAAATTTCACTGTGATCACACTACGGCAAAATATACCTTCTGTTCATTGCAAAAAACGCGTGAAGGCCAAATTAAAGAGGGAAAAAAGTATGTTGCATGAGTTACAGTGCAACCATATTATTCCTCTTTCTATTTTCCTCCCCCCCACCTTGTTCAGTTTAGAAAAAGGATTGAGTACAACACAGTCAGGTAAGTGGCCACAAAAGAGTAGCTGTCTTTGGCAAGAAGTCACCGCACTGACCCTCTCTGTCACCTTCTGCCCATTTCGCTCTGTCTCATGAAGTGGATGTTGTTGGCGCTGTCTGAGAGTTCGGGGTACTGCTCCACTGAGATCACAAAGTAGCCGTCGTAGCCCTGTACCCGGCCCGTGTTTAGCACTTGTTGCTTCTCCCCTTCTGTCCACGAGCGAATACCCTCCTCCCCATCCCGCAGTCTCTGCTGCTCCCGGGACCAAGCTTGGGTGACAGCGCGTTGCCGGGCCAGCTCCAGGACGCGTGCCTTCTCCTCGTCCAAGGTGGTCCCGTAGCGCGTGTTTAGACACAGTGCACCGTACTGGAGCTGGATGTCTGTGTAGCGTCTAGTCCTCCCACTCAGCACTGTGTTGATCTGGGACACTGTCACATTCACGCCGTTCTCCAGGGTCCTCCGCCCGCCGCTGAGGCCCAGGATGGACAGGTCACCCTCTGATGGCCCCTGCTTAATGAAATAGTGCGTGTCCACCCCGTCGATGGTGAAGTGCAAGTTCTCCAGGTAGTGGGCGTTGTTCAGGATGGCCGCGATCCTCCGGCCATCCTCGTTGGCCACGCTGATGATGTCAGTGGCCACACGCCCGTCCTTCATGGCAAACTTGACGCCCTTGCCAAAGATGGAGCCTCCAGAAGCAAAGTTCTTGTTCTTCTTGACGTGCTGGCACCCAGCGATGCTGGAACTGTAGATTTGTTCGAAGCGCTCCAGGGTGACAAAGGCCTTCAGCTGCTTCTGCACTTCACATTGGACCCCCAAAATGGACTGAGCAGGGAAAGAAAGAAGAGAAAGACATATTAGAAAGAGAAACCCGATTGACCCAAAGGCATTATTAGGATGCCGGAGAGCAGGAGAACATACTGGAAACATGTAGTGAGTAGCTCCATTATTTTTTTTCTTCTAATCACATTTTCTCAGAATTTTAACTCTTTTTCATGAAAGAGATGTGTTTTCCCCCTAATGCTCATTGTTTCTGTAAACTGAACTGTATTTAATCTCATATACTGAAGGATGTAGAGGTAGAAAAGGATTTTTTGCCTTAGTGGTGAGAGGGTTAATTTGGACACATATTTTTAGGTTGTATTTCAGTGTTCTTCTGCATGTAAGAAACTATTCATCTTGTGGCCATGATGCTTTCTTTACCAAATGCTTTCAGATTTTCTGTGAAGTGTGGAAATATTTGTAGAAGTTTCTTCTATTTAAACTCCACTTTGTAACTCTTTGTGCTGCCTTCAAAGGCCCTGCATGACCTGTATGGCCCTCAAAGTGGCCATAACCCCTCTGTATTCCATTTCAGCCTGGCCAAAGCAGGTTGTTCAAAACTCAAGAAAAGCATTAAACCCAAAACCTATTTCCTGCAAGCCCTCTACAATTTGCCAGGCTCCCTGAGTTAAGGCCAACCACACCTGATGCTCAAGTTTTGGCTTATATTGAAGCAAAACTGCTGAGAGACAACAGCCCAGATCATTTGCAGTCAGGTGCAATACAAAGTCTCTTTTGCTGTTAGTGTATACTGGAGCAAGCACACAGAGAGTCAGCAGCTCATCATTACTGCAAAATGCTCTGGAAATGCTCTCATCAATCCATGGCAGCGCCAGTTTCTTACAAACTCCTCTTCACGAACAATTATTTGCTCAAATTTCACAAAAGCAAGAGGATTCTATGACAATACTCTCCTGGCAGTGCCAACAGCTCAGTTCAATAATGTAATGAAACCCAGGATTAAAAATAGGCTACAAAGTTTGCTCCGTTCCAATTATTTTGAGGAAATTTAACACCCATGAAGGATACTGCCTTAAACTGTCCATGACCTCGAGGCTCACATCCTGGGTGTGAGAAGACAATTCAGATGATGGAGGCATTTCAGTGTGGCCCTCTCAAACAAGACTTGTAACATGGCAAGGGAAGTGAAAAAACCCCTCATTTCCATGGTGGCCATTTCCAGGAAAGATTCATATAGCATTAAAAAACATAAAATAAAGGATTGAGCATTGCAACTCGCTCAGAATTTACGAGCAGTTTTGACTGATAAAAGAGAAAACTATAAGGGAGTAGAGGAACGCTACTTCAGGAGCACATTTTGGGTTGCAAAACACTAAAATTTCCAGAAATTACTTTTATTCAAAGTGCTGAGCAGGCTGGTGTACCTTCTCCTTTTCCCTTTCTGATTGACAGCATAGCAGGTGGAGGAGGAACCAGTCTCCTATGAAAAAGGAGCTCTTTCTGGTTTTCTCCATCCTGCCTGTGGGGCATCTCACATGCCACCCAGAGAGCAATATAATTAACAGACTGATAGGGAGCCGAGCCCAGCTTCTCTGCCAGTTGCACAAGTGCTCTAATTATGCAAAAAATGGACGTAATTAATGTAGATGTCAGCGATGATGGACATGGAATAATTAGGCTTCTAGGCTCCATGAAACGCTTACTGTTCTAAACAAGTGTGCACTGCACAGCCTTGGTAATTAGCTATTTCCTCTTCCAAGCCGTTTAAATGGAGAGTTCTTCTTCTCAGGTGTATCTCATAGGGGTTGACTTTAGGTGGTCTCTTTACCACTTTGTAGGTCATGTTGCCCTCCAACTTTCCTTAGTAACATTTACCAGTGATGGGAAAAGGCATCTCTCAGCACCCACATTGAATCATCGCTCACTCAAGGATGTAAATCAGGTCTTCTGTGCTACATTGCTATGTCCTGTGATCACTTATGTATCACCATCTATATATACATCACCTTGTTTACCAGCAGTTGAGTGATAAAGAGTCCCTGGAATTAATAGCACCATCTACTGATTATCACCTTGGGGAAGGGAGCTCAGGGAGGTCAGGCGATACTGGGCACGGGCAAATAAGACCTATCAGAAATTGCCCCTGTTCCCCTTCAATTTTGTCTCCATCACCTTATTCCTGATGAGCTGCAGGAACTCTAGTATGTTTTCAATTCTGAGCAAATTATTAAGTAAAGATCCTCTATGAGTGCCTCCAAATTAGGTTGTCCCAACAAACCAGTGGATCTGGACATCACCAGATACTAAATTCAAAGCCAAAGACCTACCTTTAGGTATCTTAAGAACAAAAGTGCAACCAAAGGGTTTTCTATTGAGGACTGTCTACTTCTGGGCTCTCCCCACCTTTTTTTCACATAGGGAAGTAGGAAATGACACGTGCAAAGCTGTAATGCTGAACATTCACCATCACTTAGAATCACAGACTGGTTTGGGCTGGAAGGGACCTTAAAGATCCTCTAGTTCCAAACCTTCTGCCACAGGCAGGGACACCTTCCACTACATCAGGTTGCTCAAACTTAACTATTACCTATCAACTATTACAGTAACTAAATGCAACTCTGTTACCTTGAAAACAAGACCAGGATGACTTTGAAATGACTTTTTGAGTGCATTTCTTGGATAAAAGAGTGTATTTGGGAACGCACTCTTCTAAAAGGAAAAGCAAACACATCTAACAGAAAAAAAAACCCCAACCAACAAATTCAAGCAAACCAGAGCACAGCCAGCATGTATTCTGTGCTGTGACTATAAAGAGGGTGAAGGCAAACAGATTATATGTAGTTCAAAGAGGTAGTGGATCCCTGACTTTGAAATTACCACTTCTGTTTAATCTTAGAACTCATTTCAATGAACTGGCAAGGAAAAGAAACAGAAAATTACCATCCAAAGCTGCAGTGGCATGTGCTATTCTCTAAAAAATGTTGCTGCTTTTAGCAACTGTAAACCAAGGCATCTATAAACCAGTTTTACAGAAAAAGAAGGGAATTCATCGCTATTTTATTTCAATATTTGCTGCTCTATGTGAGTGACAAATATGCTGGGTTTGTTTTTCCTCACAGTCTTTTTTAATCAGATGTCCTTAGGTGACATTTCACTTTATCTAGTAACAACCCTTTGGAGAGAAGAGAACGACCTTCATCATTTGTTCTCTGCTGCACAAAGCTCAGGAGAGCGGCACATTACCGGGATCTCTGAATAGCCTCTTGCATTTTGCTTGCACCTCTTGAGGATTTGAAATACCATCGCCAGATCCTATCATCTGTTGTTTTTAAATACCGCCTTCCAGTGTGAGACTGAAAGCTTTAATTTCCCATCAAAGATCCAAGATGTGAAATATGTGAACATGTTTCCAAGTTTCTTTCTATCCTTGTGCCATTATAGACAGATAGGTGTTTCTCTTACCACCATATGGTTTACAACGCAGAAAGCTACTTTCTCCAAAAGGTTTGGAAGTTGCGATTTCTCTGATATAGGATTCATTTTTAACTCCTTCCTATTTATCACAGAAAAGCTTGGTCTGTAAGGGATCTAAAAGATGATCTTCTAACCCTCCCACCATGGGCAGGATTGCCACTCACTAGACCATGCTGCCCAAGGCCCCATCCAATCTGGCCTTGAACAATCCCAGGGATGGAGAATCCACATCTTGTCTGGGCAATCTGTTCCAGTGCCTCACTACTCTATGGGTGTAGAATTTCTTCCCGACATCCAATCTGTATCTCTACTGTTTTAATTTAAAACTGTTCCCTCTTGATCTATCCCTATTTGCCAGTTGAAAAAGTTGCTCTCCCTCTTTTTTTATAAGCCCCCTTTTCATTTACCCTCTAGCTCTCTGTTAACAAAGCCATTGTTCAGCCATCAACCTCCTCCCTATATTCCACATGGCCATCACCTGGAGACAAGTCTCCATTTGGATGTGCCCGCCAGCACGGCCGCACTGCAGGCGGGTTGGCCGAGAGACGACGTGTGGGGCAGCAGAGGTGAGCCATGGGCCAGCAAGGCCAGTGCTCTGGATGCTGCCTGGCTGGGAGTGAGCCAAACAGGAGCACAAACTCAGGGGCTTAGAGGACAGGTCTCTCCTTCACCCCACCACTGTATACGGCTGTAGGGGGATAATGAGGCCGAGTTAATTAAGTAGATTTCAAGTGTGGAGTAGTGAGAGGATTTGCCTCCTTCCTTGTTCATGACTTTTCATATTGTTCATCTATTTTCATAAAGCCTCAAGAGTTTAATGTCTTTGAGTCTTCAACTCCTTTCCCTGCATTAGATCCTCTGAAAACTGACCACTACATTTGTAAAATGTAACTGAGGGCTGATGGACAGACGTGCAGACTGCATGATAGTCCAAGCCCAGGCCAAAGCATCTGCCATGTCAGGATGCCTTCCCTGAAAGATGAACACTGGTAGAGCCCATCCCTCAAACAGATTGTCCTTGGAACAAGCTCTGCCACAAAGCACAGTCCTATAGCTCATTTCCTGGCTGAGCATCCCAGAGCAGCCCTTGCCTCCAAAATGCTGCTCCAGAGGAGACGCCAAAAACTACTCCTCTAGCAAAGCCTGTAACAAGCACTGCTACAGGACCCTTCCTGGAGACAGTGCCCATGGGATGGAGAGAAGGGTAGTTATAACAGGATGTAGATAATGATGCAAGTGCTGACTCCAAAACACTCCTCCCTGGAAATAGACTTGTTCTGGCTCCAACAATTACCTGACAGCTCAACAAGACAAAAAGGAAGGGAAAAAAAAAAAAACCTGACAAAAAACCAGAAGAGAAATTGGATTCAGGTGCAGCAGTTCCACAATATGCCAGGGGTCACCCAGAGTCCCCCAGTGGCCAATAACACTGAACTGTGAACACTGTCACAATTTAGTGACAGCCTCACAGTTGTGGGGAGGAGGTGGGGAGAAGTGCTGCACAATAGAGTATTGGATTTTAAATGTCACTTCGGAGCTTCAGGGGGTTAGTGCAAGGTCTATGACATGCTGGCTGTTTTTGAGGTGGTGGATGCTCAGAGTCAGAATTATCTCTCCCATCTTCCAGACCTGCATGGTGAATACCAAAAATGCTTTGGAAGGAGACACTAGGGCCCTCTGGTTATGCACTCTGAAGAGAGACGAAGCAGACATTTATGGGCTTTAGTTGCTTTGCTGTTGTGGTGCTGTTAGTTGTTCCTCTCTAATAAAAGAACAGTCTGCTGGGCTATAGCTTTGATCAGCAAAGCCAGTGGAGTAGCTCAAATATACTTCGGTCTATCACAAAGAGGTACGTGACCCAGAGAAACTAGGGATCAGAGGACATGGAGATGAGAAAGTTGTGGTACATCCTTCAGTGATCAATGCCTCGTCCAGGCTCCTTTTAAATGACAAAAGATCTAGAGTTTACTCTGTATGCTCTGCAAGACCATTTTACAGTTTGATCAGTCTTATTACCTGAAAATGTTTCCTATGCTTCCATTTACCCTGGTTTAATTTTGTCGTTTCCTATGTGAAATTTTCAGAACTTTGTATTTTCTTTCACATGCTTCATCAATAAATACAGAGACAACCAGCAGGAAGGAGGGCTGGACTGTGTCTGGGGGCATGTACTGATGCCTGGAAGGGTTGGGAGTGAACAAAACTTTATGTGAAACATCAGTGTTGGATGCATGGACAGGCGAAGGAGAAAATGGATCATGTGGTCAGGTATCATATGTGAATTAATTTGGTGTATGCAGATATGTGCCTACAATATGCTGGGTATGACAGAAAGAAAGGGAATCCTGCTCTAGAGCATTTGAGCCACTTGACATCACAGCATGATCCTGCAGCTGTAGACTGAAATAAAAATGCTCATGTTTTGTTGCCGTCATAACACAGGGGAAAAATATGAAACAGCCTGAAATGGTTAAATTCCACTTTTAACATTTGAGTGCAAAGTGACTCATCTGGAAGCATGACAGCTGTATAAAGCCCTCTTTTAACAAGCAGGTCTCTGCACAGCCCTCACTGCAGCTTCTGGCTTTAAAAACCTGTGAGGGACTTAGAGATTTTCTTTTTTTCTTATTGCTCATTCAGGCAGATTCACCTAAAATGGATGGATGGAAGGGAGGGCTCTCCTTGATCTTATTTCCAGCTTATCTGCCTGTATTAGCAAGGGTCAGTCTCCACCTCAAGCTGTCAGTCAAGTTACTTGGCTATTCAATAAATCAAATACTGATACTATAATGCACATTAGAAAGTTATTTATATATACACTATAGGACACATAATGAACTAATGATAAAATAATAATATAAATACACTACCAATAATAATAATAATTTCTGTGGTGGTTCTGTGACAGTTATTATCTATTGCACATAACAATATAGAGATGGTCTCCTGTGCAGTCTCTGGATGAGCCTTTCCTGTTTGCCTACTCCTGTGTAGCTTTGCCCAGGGAGACTGTGTCACATCAGAGAGGAAGAAAAATCTTAAGGCTCCCTCTCATTACAGAAATAACTTCTGTTGTTGTTTTTTTAGCATTTTATTGCTTAATCCAAGGAAATACGGCACAAAAAGGGAGTCTCTGAGCTCCAAAAGACAACTGAGTTACTGCACTGTAATAATTTTCAAGCATCAACTCAGTCATGGTAGCAAAAGGCAGAGTTTTTTAGTTTCCCCTGTATTATTAAGTGACACTTCATATAAATTTCTTGTTGAAGTTGAAGCTGGTACATTTTAACTTGTCTTCACCATGGCTATGAGGCTGAGTACCAATGATGGACTAACACATGACTATTATCAATGTACAGTAATTTGCTCATACCTCTGAGTGATACATTTGTGGTTCAGGAGATGTGACCTCCTGGTTTAAGATGTGTACCTCAAGAATCTGCTGCAGGACATCAAGATTTCAGTGAGGTCAGAGACAGAGAGGCTAGAAGGGCAGATGGAATTAATTCCATTGCCTACTGTTATCATTTTATTAGCAGAAATGTTGAGAGCATGTCGTGATTTCCCCAAGCACGTTGGTGCCTCACTGCTCTTGCAATGTTTGAACACAGAGAAACAGCAAGTGGGAGTTCAGACTAAAGAGGATTTGGACTAAACAGATGAAAGCCACTCCAGAACACAATCAGGCTACGAGATGAAAGAGAATCCTGAGAGGTAAGTGACTTTTTCAAGCTCATACACTGATAAGCAGTAGGGCTGGGAGTTAACCCAGGGCTCTCAAATCCTGACCTCGTGTTCTAACCTTTAACAGTGCTGCCTCCATCTTTCAGCTGAGTAATTCCCAACAGGAAGATGGGGAAATGATTGGGCTGCAAAAGCTTTTTTCTTGCCAACTTTATCACTGAATTTTGCACCAGCATCTACCAAAATGGCCTGGGATGCAAGCCTGTTTTTGAAAGCAGGACACAGTTACATGGGATTAAACCCACTCAGGTAAAATGAAAGTTCAGTATAACCTAAAAATTCTTTCTGATAAGACTCTATGCAATGCCTAACAGTTTCCTATGGAAGTAGAAGGACTTTTAAACCAGATTTAGTAAGTTTCTAGAACAAAAAAAAAATCTGTATAAACTTATTCTGTATCAAGATTTGCTTTTTTTCTTTAATTTCTAATAATTGTGAGTGCAAAGGCCTTGAATTTAGCCTACAATATGTGATAACAGGACCTCTTGTGGGAGAAAGAAACAGTAACACACCACTTCATTGAGCAACCACCATAAAATATCACAGGAAAAAGCACTATGGCAGTAGGGGGCTTAAGATGTGATTATTCAGTCAGATTTCAATACTGGAATGGGGTCTAACTTGCTCTTAACCTCACATTACACTGGCAGAGGTTTTTCAGTCAACATTGCAAATGGATAGTTTGGTGATAAGGGCATGAGATACAGTACAGAGTTACATGGATCACCTTGCTATTGTCCCATTCTTGGGTTTTCATCTGTGTGTGGATTAGCTCATAGGATGGCTCCATTGCATCCATGTCTGGCTTGGGGTAGCCGGGGATGACATTGTGCAGCTGGAACCCGAAGGTGAGCAGCCAACTGTTGACATCTGGAAGGGAAGAGAAACATGAATAAGATTATCTGATCTCTCAAGCAGGATTGCCCAGGAGATGGCCCAGAGGAGGACCCCACGGTGGCTGGCACTGTAGCAGTCTGGACAAAATGATGAGTGCCCGCCTTGTGTGAAGAGCAGAAATCTAAATGGTCCTTGAAAGAGCCGTGTGCCAAAATCTGAGCTTCCCACCTTCACCTAGAGCCAACTTCTGCACTTTCCCAGCTCTGAAACAGAAATGTTGGCAGTGAGCAGATGGCCCTTATCAAAGCCAACTTCATGTCCACCTTTCATCAGCAGAAACGAAGCACTGCTTGAAGGTGTGCACAAGTGCAGGAACAGCAACACACGTGGAGGCTGAGATGCTCCAGCCAAATGGGAAGTGTTATCCAGCCCTACAGTCAGCTTGGAACATCTCAGCCACAATACTTCTCTCCCTGAGGACTCTCAAAGGGCCTGCAGGCTGAAGACTAAATTTAGAGTTACGAGCCAGAATACCAGGACATCCAGGATGGACAGCACAGACATTTAGCAAGTGCACATGGAAGAGGCTTTTTCCATGGCATTTCCACCTCAGTCCAGAGTTTCCTGGCATCTTTCATAAGAAGCTGTAGTTTGAGTATTAAACCAGTGTAAAGTCACACCATCTTTTATAGTGACATTTACAGTCAGCCTTCATACTATCTGTAAGGTACATTATAGTGAAAATAAGTGTACACCTACAAGACAGATACTTTCCTTGGGTACTTTTTCAAATCCCTTTAAAAAAAAAATCCATGGATGGTGAGAAAACTGGTGGCTACTAGCGATAAATTACTGTCTTATGCAAAAGAGGGACCACTGGCACCAAAGGCAACATGATGGAAAACCAGCCATTTGGTACATCATTCCCGCATTTACTTGCCAGTAGATTACACAGTCTTCCTTGATTTTTGATTGCACAGCTATTAGGAATAGCAGCTGAAAGTTAATCTGCTGAAGGAAATAATGATGAGGTTGGGTAACTCCTCGATCTGTTTAGGATTAGCATCACTTCCCCCCTTAACTTCAGAGCATTTGATGCGCACAACTTGCTTGCCTTCACTCAGCTCCAGAGGACACACCTGCTACAGTCCCTGAGCAATATGGTGTGCATTTGGCACACAAATAGCAATTGCAAGGAAAAGAAATGTATGAAGGTAAAGTTTAACTAATATTAGCTCCCAGGACTCTTAAGTGTTTGGATGTAACTGGAATTTTCTTGGTGATTACTCTGCTTCAAGCTGGAAGTGCAAAGGCTTGATTTTCATTTCACTAAACTCAGTAAGTGTTGTTGAAACAATCTGAAGAAAGAAAAAAATTTAAATAATCAAATATGCATCTTTGAGTATTTTTTCTTTATTCCCGTGAGCCTAAATGAATGTTTTGAAGAACCGGTTGGAAAAGAAATTATGGATGCAAGTGGCAAATAACGCCGTTCCAGATGACTGCAGAATCAGGAGCCAAACAAACAGACTATCTGTTGCTTGTTTTCCTACAGGCCAAAATGTTGCGATTGGGCAGATGTCCAAAAAGCCCTTGCGACAATCCATGTGGAAGAGAGAGGATTTCTGTAATAAAAACACTTCTGTTCACTCAATGTACAGATTGTTTTTGGAGTGTCTTTGAAACAGAGAGGTTGGGGGGGTATGAAAGAAATGAAGAGGCTCATTTGATTATTTTGTTGCCTAGTGCTAAGCCAGCCTGCTTCCAAATCCTTCTTTTCTCAAATGAAGAACTTTGATGTACATATTGTGGACCAGGTGGTCAGTAGAACAAAGTAAAACAGTGAAGGTCAGCATTGGTGCAGGAATAATTTCCCAAGCACTTCAAAAATGCTAAAAAGAATAGAGCATGGATGTCAAAATGTTGAAAAATATGTAACGTGTCTGGAAATACCGAAGACAGGGGTTTTTTTCATATACTTCTCAGAAAACCAGCTTCCAAACATTTGCAAACAGGAGTTTATTCTTTTTGGGAAGAGGTGTTGGAATACCCAGAACAACAACAAAAAAGCCCCAAAACGAACAACCCAAAACCATGGGAGGACGGTGCGGAGCTGAGAAAACAGAGGGGAAAATATTAATTTGCCAGGAGGCAGTGACAACTTTTTTGACAGAAATGTACATTTCACATTACAGAGGTTTTTTTTCAGCTACAGTAACCCTGCCAACACATTTCACAGTAAATTCATTTGAGGGCAAAGAAAAAGAGTGCTTAATGCAGACAGATGTAATGGAAATGTCAGTTCAATCCATCAGGATTGCTGAAGCTGGCAGCAAAGCTCTGTGCCATGAAGTGTACAATCACTAAAATATTCATGTTTAGCAATGGGCCTCTCAAAACATAAATACCTGCTTCTCCTGCTCTCCCCTCCACATACCTCCAATTTGTATCCCTAAGCCCAGAGACCTCATCATTGTGGACCAAAGTACATGTTGGTCACCTATGTCCTGGGCACTGAGCTCCCCTAAGGACAAGCAGGTCCCAGCGTGGGAATGGAGGGACAGAAAGTGGTTCCCCATGTCCAGATCTGGGCAGCTTTGGTTGTGATGACAAGGACAGATTTACCCTGGGTCCTGCCTATGAGATGCCTGAAAGCCTGAGCAGAAAGAAGTACTGAAGCAGCAGCCTTGTTCACAGTACTCATCCCATAGCATGGCCTGCTTCTTCCATGCACTGGGAGAGGAGAAACTTAAAAAATGTATTTGGGCTCTGTATTCTTGAGAAACTAAAAATAGAACTTACAAGACCATGGAAAAAATTATTTGGTGCATCTAAAGTATTAGTGTATCAGATTTGGACATCTTGATTTTATTGCCAGAGCTGTGTGGGAAGCTATGCACCTGTTCTAAGAGGTCTAGAAAAAAATATTTTGTCCTGTCTTGAGCAGGAAAACAAAAATCCACTAACGTGTCACAAAGCAACAGTTCAAAAACTAGATCAGTTCAAACCAAAAATTTCAAATTAACTTCTGAATTAAACTCCATTTTGGTTTTGACTCCTTATTTTTCTTTTCCAGTTTTCAATCATTAGTTTACACTTAACCTGAAAAAGTTGAAAATACAAAACAAATTTTTCTTTAAGGACATTTTGGAATTTGTCATTTAGACAATTTTCAGAGCTGTTTACGCTTCTGCTAAGAAATCTCTCAAGCTCAATCCTCCCCCATAAACAAATTCAGCTTTGACAAAGAAGCATTTTGTGATAGGAAAAGTTATCTTGAGGTATTCCCTCCCAGCCTTAATTATCAGAGTGAGAGCAATATACAGGATCTTAGCCTGCATCTTTTGACATATTTTACTTCCCTCATGGCATCATCTTCTCAGTTCTGGAGAAAACAACTTTTCATTAAAAAGCCCCATGATCTAATCCTTATGATTATTGCAGAAGAACCTGAAAGCATGAATCCTAATGGCTAGAAAAACAAGCAGAATAAAAAACCCAGGATTTTTACTTTGTAACATTTATTTGCTATTAAGTAGACCTTGTAACCCATGGGCATGCAATTATTGTTGAATATGGGAAGGTTGTGATAGATGCAGCAGGAGCATTTAAAAATTAATTCTGTCTCCTTAAGAGGTATATTTGATTTGTGATTGTGGCACTTGTTTTTTAAATGGGAAGTATCTAGAAGGGAGTCCCACCAAAAAGTCTTGTCAAACATTGCTACCACTGCTGCACACAGTACGAAACTAATATGAAACTAGATTTGAAGGGAGAAAGGGATAAAACAAAGCTGGCTAGAGATAACCCTGAGGGCAGCACACCAGCGGTAGAGGGACAGGGTGCTAGTGAGGTCCTTCAGGCTGCTATCTCAGTACAGGCAGGGGATGGTGGCAAACATGCAAGTGTGCCCAGGTGGCCAAGAAGGCCAATGCCATCCTGGCCTGTATCAGCAATAGTGCGGCCAGCAGGGCCAGGGCAGTGATTGTCCCCCTGTACTGGGCACTGGTGAGGCCACACCGCAAATCCTGCGTTCAGTTTTGGGCCCCTCCGCACAAGAAAGACATTGAGCGGCTGGAGCATGTCCAGAGAAGGGCAATGGAGCTGGGGAAGGGGGTGGAGGACAAGTCAGGTGAGGAGCAGCTGACCTGTTTCCCCTGGAGAAAAGGAGGCTCAGGGGTGACCTTATTGTGCTCTACAACTTCCCAAAACAAGGTTGCAGTATGGTGGGGGCTGGTCTTTTCTCCCAGGTAACAAGCAACAGGACAAGAGGAAATGGCCTCAAGTTGCACCAGGGGAGGTTTAGATTAGATTTTAGGAGGAATTTCTTCACAAAATGGGTTGTCAGGCACCAGAAGAGGCTGCCCAGGGCAGTGATGGAGACACCATCCCTGAAGGGATTTAAAAGACATGTAGTTGAGGCACTTAGTAACATGGTTTAGTGGTGGATGTGGTAGTGCTGGGTTAATAGTTGGACTTCATAATCTAAAAGGCCTTTTCCAAACTAAGTGATTCTATGATTCAATGAATATAGGAAGGGCATTTAACATACAAAAGGATTTTCTGTAAAAATACCCCAGAGCTCATTTTAGAGATTTTACAAATTTTCAGGGGAAGCAGTTCAGCGATTGTGTCAAGCTTTGGGGTCGGTGTGCCCCAAAATCTGTCCTTTAAGTCTAAAACACCTTCTCTTATTGACTTTTTGTACAAACTGGTAATTTTGTGGGGCAGATTAACTTTGAACTACATAGCTAGTAGTGTAGTAATCATGTAGATGCTCTGAAATGGCCGACTGTAATGAAACGTTTAAATCGCTTTGCCATTCTGCTAAAACAAATCTGTATGCCATTTGTTTAGTTGCAAATAAATCTCTAGGCAAAACTGTGTAAACAGAGCTGCCCCTCTACAAAGAGAAAGGTTATCAGGACATTAATTGGTAGCTAAACTTCAGGTATCTGAGGGGACAAAAAACTGTAAGCAAAATAAAAATAACAAACACCTAAGAAGAGAAAAGGAAACAGGTTTGGGAACTACAATCTCCATCTATGCTAATGAATTAAACATGCCCTGTTCACGGGGGTCAACTGGCAAATGAAAACTTATGTCCATTAATTAAAGAATGGAAAACCTCATGGTGATCAGGACACTGAGAGAGAAATTACCTATTGTACTGGTTTTGGTGAGGATAAATTTCTTTACAGTAGCTGGTACAGGGCTGTGTGTTAGATTTGTGCTGGAAACAGTGTTGGTAACACAGGGATGGGTTTGTTATTGCTGAGCAATGCTCACACAGAGCCAAGGCTTTTTCTGCTCCACCCCACCAGTGAGGGGGCTGGGGGTGCACAAGGAGTTGGGAGGTGACACAGTTGGGACAGCTGATCCCAAATGGCCCAAAGGATATCCCAGACCATAGGGTGTCATGCAAAGCTGGGGAGGAAAAAGGAAGGAGAAGATGTTTGGAGTGATGGTGTTTGTCTTCCCAAGCCACTGTTTTGTGAGGTGGAGCCCTGCTGTCCTGGGGTTGGCCGCCTGCTGATGGGAAGTAGTGAATGAATTTCTGGTTTTGCTTTTCTTGCACAAGTAGCTTTTGCTTTTCCTATTAAACTGTCTTTATCTCAACCCATGGGCTTTCTCACTTTTTCAGTTCTCTCCCCCATCCCACCAGGGAAGAGTGATTGAGCAGCTGTGGTGTGGGGTTTAGTTCCATCTGGGGTTAGACCACGGCACCTATTTACTGATGGTAAGCTTGTGAAAATGTTAATTAATTTAAATGTCTTACCTGTCATGTAACACTTGATATCCTGAGAATTGCTAATGGGGTTGTTGTTTTTGAACATATACAGGTTGAAAGGCATTATGTTATTGCTACTCAGATGCTTCCACATATCATGGTCTGGACTTGTCCAGCGACCCGCTAGCACGTCGTAGTCTCTCCGCCCCATGTGGATAAGCTTCGTGAGGGGGTCATACAGTCCTCCATGGTAGCCGATGATGATGTGGAAGTTGGGATTAGTGTCCATATAGATCTCCCCATATGCTGTGTATAGTACCTGCTTGATCATTAAGCCAGTCCCACTGAAGACAGCCAAAGGTGTGCCAATGTTGTCGCAGGCTATGTAGAATTCATCGCCGCTGCTGAGCTCCATCGCAAAGAGGTGGCCTTGGAGGTCATAGTACAGGGAGGTGATCTCGGAGCTCGAGTGGTTGTACAAATGGGTGACCTTGGTTGGGTTGGTCAGATCTGCGTAGAAGAACTGCAAGTGATGACCATGGCTCGTTTTGCTGGAGACTCTCCTTCCTAAGCCATCATAGCGGTACTTCACACTCCACCCACTCGCTTTATTGTAGGCTTTGATGAGCAGGCCAGCTGAATTGTACTCAAAAACATCATTGCCCCTTTGCTTCAGGAAGCCATCTTCATCCATTTTGTACTGCACATCCCCCAGTCTAGTAATCCTATCCCTGAGGTCATACCTGAGTGGTGTAAGGCGGGCACTATTCCCCGGACTCAACAGATGGAGGTTTCCATTTAGGTCATAGCTGTAACGCCAGAGAGGTTTGTCATTGATAGATACAGTCTGCAACTGGCCATCAGCATCATATTCATACGAGTAACGAGTTGTGTTTGCGTAAGGGCCAACCTTCAGCTCTTTCTTAACCACTCTCCCCATGTTGTCATACTGCACAGTCATCCAGTACATGAGAGACCGGAATATCTCATACTGGACCTCCTTCATCCTGCCATAGGCATCAAAATGTTTAGTGTGGGTCATGACAGCAGTGGTGATAATCTGGTTGATATCGTAGTAAATGACCCCAAATTTACCGAATTGCTCAGTTTTACCTGACACATCATCATACCTGTAGAGATCAATAGGCAAAGGTGTCTCGTTGATGACCGCTTGCATGCTGGTCACCCGGAAGCTGTTGTCATAGTTATAGTCAAAGCGTGCATTCACCATGCCCTCCTCAGTGAAGCGGAAAATCTGTCGGTCAATGAGAGGTCCTATCTGTCTGTACCTGATTGTGCAGGTGAACCCTTCATTTTGCAAGTTAATGGTCTTCAGCATGCCTGCAGTTTCGTCGTAAGTGAAACTGATCTTTGTGGTGTCATAGAGCATCTCGGCTAACTTGGACAACTTCCCATACTTGTAGATGACACGTCTCCCTGTGCCCAAGTGCAAAGTGTGGAGGAGCTGCTCATCCTCTGTGAAGTCCTGAATTACTGAGGCATTGCCTTCTGGTGGCCGGTAAATGTTCCTGTAGTAACCAATGGAACGAATGGTTTCCAAAGTCTGACGGGCAACGTTGGGCATGGTCACCGATGACAACCGGTCATTCTTGTCAAACTCAAAGATGTACTGTCTCTGGCTGTGAAGGAGCAGCACCATGGACTGGATGGGGAGAAGAAAAGTATAAATTACATCCCTGTTTTTTGAACAAAATTATTGTCCTGGGTTGCAGTGTATTCTATTACCATCTACATGAACTGTTGAAACCAGGCGGGTGGTGTTGCTTGCCTCCACCCTCTGGACTATCTCCTGTTAATGGGTTTTGCCACATGACTCATAGATAACCCATTCCGGACAATATTCTGTTAATGGCCAATCAAGGCCTTACCACACGACTGACAAAATTACATCATCCCATTGTGAGATGCTCCGCCCAGAGGGAGGAGACAAGCATTCCATCCTGGATATAAGCTGACACTGCAAACACCACAAGCAGCCCTGTCTACTGGCTTCCCAGAGGACAAGAGCTACCACAGGAACTTCAGCTGGAGACCAGACTGCTGAATCACCGCTTCAACTGAGCTACTACATTTGGACTGCTACCACCACCCCAACAGGGTGTCAGGTTGTATCTGACTTTGTCAGTGCTTTTCCTTGTATTATTTCACTTAGTTTTACTTTTTCCTATTGAATTTTATTCTGATTTACGATCTCCCACTGGTTTGTTTTCAAACCCATACAATTATACTCTCACAAAACCTGTAAGATTCCTCAATCCAAAGAGCAGGGTAAGTGAGACAAATCTCTACACCATAGAATTCAACAGTGAGAGGTAAGGAGCTGCATATGGCACATCAAGTATCCCCAAATAGGAGTGGGTCAGTGGAAGAAGCAGTTAACACAGCGAGGAAGGTCCAAGTTCAGAAAGCTCAGTTTTTCAAATCAGTACCCTGTAGCTGTTTTACCAAACTCCCTGTGTCAATAGCCTCTGAAAACTAACTAAATAAAATTGGTAGAGCTACTTAAACGATGCTTGAAAAAGTATCCTCCAACACCTTCCAATTGTGTCAACCCATCTTCTATTATCCAATCTCTTCCTCCAAACTTCTGCCTGCATGCTTATTTGTTCTGGGATTTTTATTTATTTGCCTATAACAAACAATCCATATAGATTGTATAATACAAGGAGTAAGTTAATCCTTTTTCCTTTTTAAAAGATATGGCACAACTAGAGTTTCCTTAAACTGTTTTAGGGATAGGCACTATTCAAAAATCAGGAATAAAAAATTCCAGCCCCAGGTATATTGCATATATATGGATCTATGGGTGACTGGGCAGCCTAATGATGAATGGTAATACCCAGAAAATTTAAGTCCCATGCCAATCTACAGAGAGCAGGCCCCGGGAAACGCTGCAAAGTGTGCTACAACAGTGTGGCTGAATTAATGCCTCACTTATTAATTACCTGTATTTCTGTAAGCAGGAATGGGCTGCTCAAAGAAGGCAGGATATCAGACTATATGGCTTGTTTACACCTGGAAAATCCTACTGGAAATTCATACTGTTCACTCTGCTGACTTTATCTGCACATATATTACATTGCAGTTAACTCAATAAAGTAAGATTGTGCTTAAAAAATCACATGACAAAGCTTCACAGTTCACATGCTCTCAGCATGACTGGGAAAAAACATCTCAGACAATTTTCAACTGCTCTGTAGTAGTCTGACACCAAAGCCACTATGTGCACCTTCGTGGGACAGAAGAAGAGTACTGGACCATAAGGACTAGCAATTAGCTGATGTGAAAGAGTGCAGCTGTACTGATGTCAAAGGAGTAAAGCCCATGTGCCTCAAATGAATAATCTCTGATGAAGGTAAGAGCATTCTTACCTTCTCCAAGTAGGTGTAGCTCCATGATTTACCATCAGCAAAGATTCTGGATGTAATTCTGCCAGACTGATCATACTCCATCCTTTCTGACATCGTGCCCCTCTGAATCCCTGCAATGTGTCCTCCTGGGGAATAGGTGACATTGACCCCATTCAGTCTGCTGCTGGGTGACCAGAGACTGGGCCTCCCTGCCTGGTCGTAGAGGATGCGGAGCGTGAACTTGCGGTGGTCATCATAGATTTTCTCAGTCCTTGTCACACGATCAAAGTCAAGGGACAGCAGGTTTCTGTTGTGAACCTACAGGAAAAAGATGGAGAATTAGGAAGCTGGAGACAGTTTAAGTTAGAAAGACTAGCCTTGTTTCACCAAATACTTCTTTATACCACACTGGAGAGCATCCAGCTGTTCATTGCCTCTGGATAAGACACAATTTTTAAAGCAAAGAGTTGTCCTACCGTTGCTTTTATTGACTTCGGTGAGGAGAAAGGCAGAAGAATGGTACTTTTGAAACATTACCACAGTGAAGGAATATTGCTTGTATCCCAAATTTAGGTTTAGGACTGCTACAGCAGATGTGACCTTCAGAACACTGAATGACAACTTGTTGCAAGGAATATTTGCAAGATACTCTGTTTATCAAACCTAGAATATAGTCTTTTCCTTTCACGCATATCAAAAAACACTTGTAGAAAAGAGATGGATGTTGTGCCAACATAGAGGAAATCAGTGTTTTTCTCTGAGTTTACTGAATATAATGCAGGCATTGGAGGTTAAGCCTTTCCCCTGAGATGAAATATGGAGGCTTTAACCACTGT
This sequence comes from Daphoenositta chrysoptera, assembly GCA_013397915.1. Classification (NCBI taxonomy): domain Eukaryota; kingdom Metazoa; phylum Chordata; class Aves; order Passeriformes; genus Daphoenositta; species Daphoenositta chrysoptera. The sequence continues at coordinate 663,519 of VZRO01004995.1, read as the reverse complement.
AGATGTTGCACAGAGCAGGAACTTTCCTGTAAGAGCTGGAGTTTTAACTTCATTGTCCTGGGGTTATTCAGAGTAGCATAATTATACTCTGCTTACCTCCAGTGCCTCTGCATTTCCAAAGATCAAAGGTATCTACTTCAAAGGTAAGAGCAGGAATACATTTTGACTCAGAGATTGCAGTGCACAGCAATACAAAAAGGAGCTGATAATACAACTCATGTTTAGCCACGTGTGCAAGGAGACTTACAAAGCCTCATCACCACAGCAGCAAAGTGAAAGCAGGAAAACCAATATTCCCAGTATGAGCTCGCCAGTGAAGACAGCTCTTTCTCCATCCCACCACTTCCAAACCTCTTTCAGCTGGTGAATGTCTTTCTTCTGGAAGGGTGTAGATTCTCCTCGGATGAATCTCAAACTCCAAAGAGCTGACTTTGGTTATCAGTTCCCTTTGCAGCCCTTCAGCTACAGTCAGTAAACCGGAGTTTGCTGCTTGCTATGAGGTTTTCAGATCAAGTTAAAAACACTGCCCTATCCTGCTCTGGATAACACTGACACTCCTGACTGAAAGTGTTCAAAAACATGCAGCTATGGCACTTGAGGACATGGTTTAGTGATAATGTGGTGGTGGTGGTGTTCATTTTAGTTGGACTTGTAGGACTTTGCATCATTGGACTTGATGATCTTAGGGGTCTTTTTCAACTTGAACGATAGCTGATTCTGTGACCTGAGCACTGTTCTCAGCCCCTTCCAGCTTTGAGCTTGGCCACTGCTCAATGGCCAAGGATGTATGATTGAATTCCTACTGTAATTTTAGGGATGTGGGAGTATCTGAGAGTTAAACAGCAAGAGAAAGGATGGGGTTGAATCAACAGAGGAGAGATTCCTCAGCCCTGTAAGAACAGCAGAGGGAAAGGCTGAATCACTGCAGTGCCTTCATCTTGCATGGGCAGACACCTATGCTGAAGCCTAGAGAATGGGGACACCAGAAAGCCAAAATTCAAAAGAAGGTATTTCAGGAGCTGGGAAGATAAGGAATTGTTGCCATGATGTAAGTGTGAGGATAATGTAAGAGAGGAGGCAAGTGCAACAATGATTTTCAGTTTATGAATAACAATGGTAAAAGGTATGACTTGAGGAAAGAAACTTCGTAGAAAGGTAGACAATGCTCTAATTAAATATGTGTGAAATAGAGTGTGAATGTGCAATGGGAGAGAAGAAATCAGCCACTGTAACAGAGAAGCTGGAAAATAATTAAAAAGGTATCAAAACCCTAAGTATGGATGCACATGTGTAACTAAGAGAAATTTGGTATCTCCTAGGTGCTTGCTGCTATATAGAGAGAAATAGGAGTGGTAATTCCTTGTGAAAAAAGAAAAGTAAAGGAGGAAGTAATAGCATCTCTGCCTCCCATCTATTCACAGAGCAGCTCCATCCTGGCAGCTGAAGCTTCTTCTGCTCCAGGTCTTTGCCAAGAAAGCTGGAAAGAGCTCTTCCAGGGCTAGGACAGTAATCCAGGCTGAATGAGGTCTTCCTGAGAAGTATATTAGCAACAGTGCCGTTCACTGGGCTGGAAGGACCAAACGGCAGGTCCCTGGATAGCTCTTAAGCTCAGTCCAAATGTCTGTATCCCCTGACTGGTGCCATAAATTGTTCCACCCTCCGTATGCTCTGGCAAGGAATGTCTGTGTGACTAGTTGGAACCAATCTTCCTTTTCCTGTATTTTATTTTTTAACAATTTGTTTTCTTCTGCTCTCTTGGTGTACTGTCTCTTTTATCTGAGAATTGCTGCAGTGCTAACAGTCACCTCTCAAGGTGATAAGCAAAGTGAAACCTACCCTTCCAGTAGCCTCTGAACAGGGTCTAAATCTATTTCATCCTTGTTCAAGGATGTTCAAGGATTCAACCTTGTACAGAAGTGAATTTTCTGCAGAAGAACTGACAGGGCTGCAGGCTGTAGTCCAATAACTGTGTTTTATGGTGAGCAGCTAAATAAGGTGCCATCCTCCATCCCAGACCTTATCCTGGAATGGAGTCTGAAAACCTCCTGCAAAAGCGTTTTGCCCCTCAGAGTGTTTGACAAGGCTTGTGATCAGCACAGGATCAAGACAGGGTAAATTTAAATCCACAGCTCGCAGTGGATTTGACATCCCCTTTAAAATGTGTGAGAGACTAAATTTAACCCCAAACTCATGTTCCACAGTACTTTATTCAATCCTTTAGCTTCCTCTGCAAAAAAAGAGCTACTCAAATGCTTGCACTTATCAAAAGAGCATAAATACACCACCATCTCTGATTTCTCCAATGCTTCCTTTGGCACTCCTTTAGCTTAAATGATAATTAAACAACATGCATTGATCTCCCTGGGAACACCAGAGCACAAAAAAGGGGAGAATTCTCATGAAAATGCCCAAGAAACCTTCAGCAGAGGAGGGCAAAAAATACTTCTGCAATAAGAACTCCAGGAGCCAACAACATCCATGTGATGAACGGCTGCCTACAAAGGAACTTCCCCAGCGAATTGCTAAAACTGTCCACATCCAGACCTCTATATCTTGCAGAAATTGTGGAGATCACCCTGCACCATCTTTATTAGTCAGCACACCAGGAATGGTTAGCACCAAATCCCTCTCTGGTCATGTCGGCTCTGGGGACTGTCTGGGATACCAGGTCCTGATGCCACCATTAACCTGCTGCCAAGGTCTTGGGAAAAACAAAGTGACTTATAACAAGAGTTACCATGGTTAAATAAATGAAAGAAATGAGCCAGCAGCTCTGTCTCTTTTTGCTGTCCTACTTGTTCTACTGTCAGAGATTATTTTACATCCTTCTTTATTGAAAAACTCAAGTTTGTTTAATAAAAAAAAAAGGGAAGGAGCCCTTTTCCTTGAAGCAGGGTTTACCTAATGCTCTCTCTGCAAATGGAGTCTGTTGCTGCTGTTGGCTAGGGATGGGTAGAATTCATAGCCAGCCAATTTGCAGAGGTATCTCACTGCTGGGTGGGCGGATAGAGCATCACAACTTTTCATGGGATGTGTGGGATAGCAAAAGTGAAAGGGGCTGCTTTAACATATTTGTCCTGCTTTACAGTTGCCTGGCCAAGTACAGAGCCACATAACCATTGGTGGGACTGGGAAAAAGGTATGAGGGCTGTCCCCTTTCCCTTCATCCATTCAGAAGTCCCTGCTGTGTGCCTTATCCATGCAATAAGAACCATGTATTGTATTATTTCCTAGGGAGGGTCAAGGAGGCAGCTGTGAAACTGGCTCATCGCGCTGGGAGCTGGCTGAGCTCATGGCAACAGGTTGCCAGTCCCCAAGCACACTGTGGGAGGAAGAGGCATAACTCATAAAAAGTTGATCCACATGATGACATCAGAAAGCATCACTCTTTTACAGCATCCAGATCCTGTTGTCCTCACTTCAAAGGTTTCATGGAATGATGCTGAAGCCTCTTTGGGATGTTCTTTCCTCATGGAGCACCATGTCTTTGCTGCTGTCTCATGTGAGCAGTGGGGTGAGGGGAGAGGGAAAGTCGTAACTTAGTCATATGTAGCAGAAAATGGTAGCATTTCCCAAAATGAACAAAACCATGTTGAACTTAACTTTCCTAAGTTTCTCTCCTGCCAGGGAAAGCAGCAATTATTGGTGTGAGGGAAGAAGGGAACAATACACAGAGAATATGTTAAATGTTGTGCAATCCCCAGGGAGGCAATTAGCACCTTGCAGGTTTTTGTACAACGGGTGCAGATGTTGCCATACACGCAGACACACAGCTTAGAACATCTTGTACACCCTCAACTACTTTGAACCCCTGAACAGAGCCATAACTGAGTCCTTCGACCATGTAAGATGCACTTCTGCTTTACTAGAATGGCTCAAAATGTGAATAAATGCTGTCAGATTTATAGGGATACCAGAAAACAGCCTGAAAATTCATTATGCAAGTGTTTTTTCCAACTGTAGTACAATATAAAACACAGACATATTCTGTGTTTGAATCTATTGCAAAAATTTTGGAAGATAAAACTGATACGGGCAGCTGAGCTGTGGCTAAATGAGTGGAAACTGTTTTGAACACCAAATAGCTGTGACCCAGCTGCAGATTTTAGAAGGCCCTCTCTTTTCAGAAGAAGACCTGTCTGATAATTTCATCAGTTATTAAAATAACATAAAATAAAATAAAATAAAATAAAATAAAATAAAATAAAATAAAATAAACCCCCCAAGACAAACCCAACAAAAAATGGTGATGACAATTGATCTGGAGATACACAGTGGTTCACACTGGAACAGCAGCTTCAGCTTTCACTACTGTTTGCACTTTTTCTCCTGGTAACAAAATACGAGGCTATTGACGCAGGGGGAAAAGAACAGAGGCTGGGGTGGAGAGGCTGAAGAGAAATACTTGACAAATGTGAGCGAGGAGAGATGGGAGAAATCACACCAAAGTGGCAGGGGTCATGCAGCAGGGAATAGGGAGAGGTGAAGAGCAAGGACTGGGAAACACATATCCTGAAACCAGAGCATTGATATTTACTGTCAAGCTTAAGTGTGAATAAATAGCTGCAGTCCTTTTGCTGTGGTGGCATTACACAGAACTAAGCATTTTTCTCAGGGGGTCTGAATTTGCCAGGTGCTGAGCAGCTTCCCAGGAACCATTCATCAGCCTGTGACTCTGAGACTAGCAAGGTACAGGGTGAGTGCACAGGACTTGCTATTACAAGTTCCCAGCTTTGCCAGCAGTTAGCAGATGAATTACAGCTTATTGGGCAAGATCTTTAAACAGCCCTGACAAGTATGAGGTGCATTGTGCGGAACAATGTTTTCAAAACACATCAGTCTCAAGCACAGAAAGGTCTGGGCACTCCTGGAGGGAAAGTACTGTCAGGCTGGAGCTGCTTGTAACACTTCAGGGAACAATAGCAATTGTGGTGAGATGCCTTGCGAGCCCAGTTCTCCAACAGGTTCAACAGACTAGCAATTTCAGGAATCCAGAGTTTTTTCTGAGGTTTCCCAATGAACAGTATTCATAGAATCATTGAAGGTTTTGTGCAGGAGGGGACCTTAAAGATCTTCTAGGTCTAACCCCCCTGTAATGGGCAGGGACACCTACTAGACCAGGTTGCTCAGGGTCCCATCCAACCTGGCCATGAACACTTCCAGGGATGGGGCAGGCACATAATCCCTGGGTGGCCTGTGCCAGTCCCTCACCACCCTCACAGCAAAGAATTTCTTCCTAATGTCTAATCACAGAATCACAGAGTGAACTAGGTTGGAAAAGACCTTTAAGATCATCTAGTCCAACCTATGACCTAACACCTCCTCATCAATCAGACCATGGCACTGAGTGCCATGTCCAGTCTTTTTTAAAACACGTCCAGGAACAGTGACTCCACCCCCTCCCTGGGCAGACGATTCCAGTGCGCAATCACTCTTTCAGTGAAGATTTTTTTTCTAACGTCTAACCTAAACTTCCCTTGGTGCAGCTTAAGCTTAATCCAAACCTTCCCTTTCTCAGTTTGAAGTCCTTTGCCCTATGACTCCATGCCCTTGTCCTAAGTCCCTCTCCAGCTCTCTTGGAGCCCTTTAGGTAATGGAAGGTACTCAAAGGTCTCCCAGAAGCCTTCTTTTCTTCAGACTAAATGACCCCAGCTCTCTCAGCCTGTCCTGATATGCTTAGAAGGCTTTCAGTGCTCTGCTCTATCACTGCCAGCAGCTTAGGTAGAAAACGTCTGCACTAACTGATTGGTATTTTATAGTTATGACTGTCCCTTGCTTGCTTAAACAGCCTGAGATGATGGTTAAACCTGCAGTGTTTGATGGGAGGTCACGCATTCCCAGTGATGCAGAGGACTGGTAGGAGATCAGCAGTACCACCTTTGATGGCTCAGGGAACATCAGCACATAAGGAGACATAATGATATACTCCAGTCATAAAGGTTATATCACTGAGGGTGAACAGCCAGTGCTCTGTCCTGCAGCTCCATCCCTATTGCAGGCAATACAAATCATACCCATCCCTTTCTGCCATGAGACTGGGGACTGATGAGATGGGAAGTAGAGGCCAAAAGTGCTTGTGGTTCTCACTTACCCTCAGCCGACGTCCAAAGACGGTGACCTGCCCTCTTGCTTGCTCCTTCCTCTGCCTCCACTCCACGAGATTGAGGCCATTGTCGATGGGCAGGGTGACATTCCTCTTCCCCACCGTGGGGTTGACGGTGCCAGCCAGCAGATGTGGCTCAGTCTGCAGGGCCACCTCCATGCCATTGGCAAGCATCAGTCTGAGGGAGCCATCAGCACCGATGTAGTAGCTGTTTCGGACTTGGTCTGAAGACAGAAAAGAGATCTTTGCTGATACAGCTCCAGCTCTTCATTTGCTCCCTCACCTAGGCTGCATCAGCATTTCGGATGGTTGTAATGAAATGCACTCTGTTACTCACCTGTCCCACTCAACGGGAACAAAACATTGGTTTCATCAGGGAAAGGAAATATGGGCAATTGCTTTTTTATTCTGATGAGGTTCTGCACCTCGAATTCTTGCAGACAGTCTTACACAGGTTAAAAAAGTGAAAAAACTATGCAATACCTTACCAAAGGACGCAGGTTCAAACCTCTTCCTCTAGGCTAAAACACTGCGTGGCAATATATTTGTTTTAAATTGGTCTGACTGAAAACTTTTCATGCTTTTATATCCTAAAGATCCTAATTTCACAAGAATATATGAGAAAGTGGGGCCACCTACTTTCCTCAGCTCATTCACTGTCTCACAAGTGACAGGTAATTGCACAGCAAGTTAATGCTAACCAGTTCCCCAAACAACAGCCAAATCCTTTCCCTTGAGAAAGCTTCCAGGAGGCAACCGAAGTCCTCATGTTTGGAGAGAAAGCAGAGGCATTAAGCTCCCACACATCTCCATACATCTGGCCTCACTAGCTCTTGAAAGATCAGATTTTGAGGCCAGTATTTGGGAATTCAGGAACTGAACAGAATAGCAATCTCTCTTCTACATTCTTCAGGAATCAGGCAGGCTGAAAGCCCATTCTTTGAATGTCCAGCTGGTATTTATCTCTGCAGAGAGCAGCTCATGAAGGGTAAGAAAGCATGAGACTTAGTGCAGAATGGCTTTAAAAACATATACAAACACAGCCTTATCTGAAGCTCCTCAAAAGCTGGAAAATATAATCATTTCTGTCTCCCAGGCTGCCATAAACTCTTAATTGTGAATAAAAACGTCCATTGAAAATTCCCATTAAGTGTTTTTCCTTTCTGAGGCAAGCTGGGTGTTGTGCACTAGTTGCTGTGCCATAACTTGGCAGGAAACAAGATCACAGTGAAATTATCATTTCTTGCCCCCAAGAAATAGATCAGCAAAGAGCACAGTTTGGTATAGTTAGGGAAGGAAACGTGACACCAACTGGTGCTTTTTTATGTGGGTCTCATCCTGTTCCTGTGGTAGCCAGCTGGAGTTCTGCCACAGAGACCTCAGCAGAACCACCACTCAACTTTACACAGTAGACATAGTGAAACTGCTGGGGCACAGGATTTTGCCAAAAACATACAGCAGTGATCCAGAATGCAGATCCAAGTATTTTAGCTCTACCATGGAGTATGTAAGTTGATGGTCTTTGACACAGACTCCAGCCAGATCAAACCCCCTCCATGCTTGAGTCTGCAAATGGAGAGAAGGGCCAGTCAGTTGGCTCTCACACCTTTCTTAGATGCTTGGTTTGATGCTAAAGTGTTAAGGGATGTGCTTTAAATCAGTGAAATATCCCTGAACAGTGAATATATTCCTCCCTGTTTTATCCTTCACCAGGAAGCAGAGGAAAGCTTTAAGTTTTACATGAAATTAATCAGACACGTGATGTTCCCATCGTGTTACATAAGCACCACAGAAGGGTTATTGTCACCAGTGCTGTGGTACAGTGTGGGGAATGTAAATCCTCTACTTTCAACATTTTCCCAAGAGAAGACTCTTCCCTGGCTCTGGAAGGCATTTCTCAAGGGCTACATGAAGTCCATGGGCTGTTGGATGCTGTATTTTAGGCTGCTTGGCTCCAGGGCACTACTGCCCTACTTTGGCATTGAACAAATGCTCACTTTGTCATTAGTCCAGAAGACAAAATCCCACTGGAGTGTTGATGTGCCTGTTGTAGAAGGTGCTAAATCCATCTGACAGGAATTTGCAATCTTCTGAAAATGCCTTCTCAGATCTCACCTGTTCACCGTATGACCCAGGCTTCCTGAAAGGTTCACCAAGAATTTGGTTCACCAAGCCACCTTTTCTGCAACGTTATCCAGGTCTTTGTTTTAAGTGAGTTTCTTCAGATCCAAACAGTTTCATAAGTTTATACTTCTGAAGATGGTTAAGCTGTTTGTAATCCTGCATGTCCTAATGGCCAGAATGTGGCTGGAGGGAAGGACAATGACAAAATTGACTGTGGCACCATTATGTAACTGTGCCTTCAGCGTTGAATATATAAATCACACCACAGTCAATTTTGTCACTAAAGGGCCCCCAACAGTGGGCTCTATTGCTTAATTAGGCTCTTGAGGTGAACCCAACCTCATGACTGTGCAGTTACCACACGTCTTAATGTGAGTGAATGAGATGGGGTGGGGTAGGTTGGATCTGTCTTACAGGCTCAAGTAAAGAAAAAGAAAGTCATGGTGTTTCCCCACAGGAATATGGGGACAGCTTGAGGGGGCTGGAACCCTCCCAGCTGCCCTCTCCAGAAGGATTAAAAGCAGTGTTTCAGGCATAGCAGGCACTTTCTTTTAGGAGAAGTTGATGTTGCTATGGAGAGGGGGAGGGAAATACGTATCCCAGAGATGTGAGAACAAATGTCACTCTGGAACATGCTTGTCCCACTTGGAGCAGTTTGTTCCTCACAAGGAGAAAAGACGTTTGACACCCCGTTGTCATCAGGCACAGACAGAGTGACTGGGATCTGGGGAGTAAAGAAAGCAGAGTCTGAAAGTTCCTTCCCTTTCCCCAAGCCCTGGAAAACAGGTGTCATAGTTCATCCTGATCCTAGTAAGGCTTCAGCTTTCAGAACCTGGAGATACAGGCTGGCACTGTTGGTGCAGTACAGGTTCTGCCACTACCAGTATGTCAGCACAGTGCTCTCCTGCAATTTATTCCTCTTTTAATTTCCACTTCATCTCCTTTTCCTCCACCTAATCAGTCCTCTGCTTCCCACCTTCCTAGCACAGGCACAACTGTGCTCATTTCCCACAGCCACAAACTGGTCCCACCAGTTCTACCCCAGCTGTCCACTTCTCCTTTCTCCTTTGTGCCTCTCAACATCACCCCTCAGCTCAAGCGCAGACCTTTTGGGGACAGGGATGGTCATTTTTCTGGATGCTTCCTTGTGAATGTTTGAAAAGCCAGAGAACAAAGAATCAGATCCCCAGCAACCAGCTGGAAGCCTGTTCCAGGAGCAGAGCAAATGTTAAGTCAGAAGCCATTAAGAGACTAAAGCAAAGGGGTTAGCTGGAAGTGTGGCTTGATTTATGCAACCCTTTTAGTTACAGCAATAATGGTAATGATGATGGAGGACTGTACTGCACGAGCCTGCACGGCAAGGGGACCGGCTGGGAACGGAGCAGAAAAACAGCTGCAGAGCAGCCACTGTGCAAGGGAATGTGGCTAAGGAGGTGTGAGTGTGTGTCTGCACCAGCATGTGGGGAACTCTTGGGCACTGAGAATGCAGGCGATTTTTGGTGCTGGGATTATCGAGACGACGCCTGTTTCCTGATGGAAAATCCATTGTGTGCAGCTTGGTCAGGAGAGGGATGGTGGCGTAACTCACCTTGGAGCAGGGTGTAGAAGGCCCCTGATGCTGACAAATTGGTTGTTATTGTAACATCGTCCTTGCTGGAGGTTTCCACCTGGACGTGCACGGAGCTGTCGGTATCGCTGCGGAAGCTGCTCACTTGGCCAGTAGGGAAGGTCACGTTTGTCAGGCGGCCAAAGCTGTCGTATCTGAAAGAGAGGATGGACTGAAGTCAACAGCATCAACAGAGGAGGAATCATCCTATAAAGCAGAGACCAATTCTTCAAGTCATCATCCAGATTTTTCCCACAGAAAAATGCACTGTCACTGTCAGCCAGTCTTGACTTTTTTTGGCCTCATGAGAGGAAAATCACAGCTTTTAGCTGAAGAAAATGAAGCAAAGAATAGAAAATGACTAAATACATATTAGCCTGTATTTTAACAATACTTTTCCAATACTTCTCACCTGCACTATGCTTCTTGTTTACAAGAGTAGCTTTATTTCCCATCAACTATGCTGTGACTTGAAAAGAAAAAAAGAAAAGCACTGGCCTGTGCATCCTGTCTAGCAGAACTCAGAGTTTCTGAAGGCCACCAACTGTTTTGTCTGGTTGTGTCCTGAGCTCAGCAATTAATTTCATTTTTTTTTCCCTATCTAATTTTAAAAAGCTAAATATTAAGGTAGCAGCTAGGACCAGATTGGCCATATCAGGTAGAGAACTGTCCTTTGTGAACATGGTGTAGAGTCCTGAGCACAGGTGAACCCCTGGGTCTACCTTTTACTGTTCCTAGGACCATCTGGAAGGACTGATTTAAAAGCATAAAAAAGCTGACCAGTTTTCACCCCTACTGTGTCCTTGGCTTTTCCAATGAGGAATCAACGTAAGCACCATCTGGGAAGGTTTCTGTGATGTGAACACCTATGCACCAGGGCCCAGGTGAAATAAGCTTCATACACACAGGTCCCACAGCAGTTAACAAGCTTGGGGAATTATTTTTTGAAAAAAAAAGAAGCAAACACTTGGGTCTAGAGGCCCCCTAAGTTAAGAGAGCAAACACACCACTGTGTCTCCCATTTGTGGCATTACAAAAAGGGTCATGGACCCAGAAGGCTGGCAAGGGACCTTTGCAGTGAGGTTACTGTAGTTGAAATGGAGAGCAACAGGGAGCTCTACTGGCTGGTCTCTGGAGGGCTGTTGGACCTTCTGATGAGATGGACCTTCAGGGAAGGGACATTTAAATAGTCGGGGAGAAACAGAAAAATTCCAGCAAATCAATCAGTGATACATGCTCGACATTTTTCCAAGTCTTGCCCACAATTCTTTTCAGAATGATTTATATGAAAGCTAAGTAGATCATATCACATATCACTTGGGGATGCAAAGTGAATGGTGGGTAAGCAGAGAGGTCTTGTTCTCCTGTGCTACCCAGTGGTGAGCCTTTGATGGTATGCAGTGTCCAGTGAAGGGCACCATTCCTTAGAATGACAAAGTAATGCAAATGTAAAAAGAAAACATGGTGTAAGAGGCAAAACCAAAATAAAAGAGTTCATTCAGAAAAGGGGAAGCAAGGAAGGGGAAAGATGCCACCCTAAAAACGGGTGTTCTGAAGAGGGTTAAAATAAATTGCTTATCATGTCTACTGAGGATGTAACAAAGTAAATGGAAACAACAAAAATTCAGGTTAGAAGCTGTAGAACATTTTCAAGGCCCATGGTTGCTCCAAGCAGAGGAACAGATGGAACACTGGAAACCCCACTGTCCAACTCTTTTAAGAATAAGTTAGAGAAATGTCTTAGAGGGCATCTGGATACAGATGGTTGAGGAGCTCTCGATGCTTCTTTTTGGGACTACTCTGATCTGGGGAATAAGAAAATACACCCCGTCTAATAACAAAAAACATGAGAAAAGAAGAAAAGGGAAGGGAAGGGAAGGGAAGGACAAAGTACTCTTGAACTGCAACCTGTGAGAGACCCATGAGCAGTCACTGGACTGGCTCTGCACTATAAAGAAAAAAAATTGTCTCCTCTTCCACTCTCATTTTTCCAGATTCAAACACAGTACTGGTACTTCACTTCTGAAATACGGTGGCAGTGATTTAATGTGAGGAAGGGCTGGTTGAAAAGATGATTTTTGCCCAAGTATAATATTTAGCTTATAGTGATTAAATGGGTGGCCTCATTGCACAACTCCCCAGCCCTCAGGTTTGGAGACACCATCACATGAGGCTTTTCTTGCCCACTGGGCAGAAGGGGAGGTAGTAAGATAGAAGAAAGCATTTGCCCTTTACAGTCAGCCTATCAGTCATCAATTATCCAAGCCTTGCCCTTTCCCTCCAAGATCCTGGCAATCAATCAGCCACTCGTAAAATGGAAAAGAAAGAAGAAAAAAAAAAAAAAAAACAACAAGAAAAGGATGAGTAGAGGACTGCATTGCAGGAGTTTGGCAAAGATCAGTTAAAGCTTTTCCAAGCAGCTAGCAGCACACAGCCTGGATCTGAGTTGCATCTCCATGCAAGAGCCAGAACTAAAGTGCTCCCAGTACCAAACAATTTACTCCAGATTTGTGGCTGCCCTGTTTGCACTGAGACAAATGTGTTTTGCTTGTACTGTCTCCAGTCACCTGCACATCTCCTCCTACAACAGCATGTGAATCTTAAACAGAGAACATCACAGGCAGTCTCTTTACCCCACCTGCTGAGACAGGACACAAGGGACATGATTTAGTCTCTCCCCTGAGCAGAGAAAACATTGTTATCTCTGAAGGTGTGTTGTGTAACACCCCAAATTCCTTCTACCACAACATCAATAGTCCTATATATAAAAACCAGTCTGAACTGTAAGGGTAGAATCAAGTTTGCAAACGTTCTGAAATTTCAGTAAGATGAATCTGAATTTGGCACCTCTGACTTGGTGAATTAGTAGTTGTGAGGGATTTATTTCTATTGCTTCATTTAGATTTTAAAAATGGGCTGCTCCTAAAAGTAAGCCTGATTCACCTCCTAAAAATAATGTCACAAATCTAGATGTGTTGCTCTGAAGTCCAATGGATGAGTTTGGTGTAACAGAAGTATGAAAGGAAGCAGGTCTGCAGGTTAGGGAAATAAGGAGTGCAAAAGACAGGATGTGGACAGAGAACTTGTTCCTGTGCTAAGTGCTGAGTTGATGTCCTGTGAGTCACAGCTTTTTATCCTAATTGAATGGCACTCAGAAGAATGCTGAGAGTCAGCACAAAACCTATACTCCATGCAAGTCCTACTTATGTGCTCCAAAGAAAGCATCAAAACCCTGTGGATACTCTGTTTAACAGCCCCCAGCAGCAGCAGCAGACAGCCAACTCCTTATATTCATCAAATCACAGAAACACAGAATGGTTTGGGGTGAAAGGGACCTTACAGATCATCTTGTATCACCCACCTCACCATGGGTGAAGGGCCAGTACACCTTCCACAAGACCACATTGCTCAGAGTCCCATCAAACCTGACCTCGAACACATCTGGTGATGGGGCATCCAAATCTTCTCTGGACAACCTGTGCCAGTGCTTCACCAACCTCACAGTAAAGAATTTTTTCCTATCATCTTCTCTAAAATCTACCGTCATTCAGTTTAAAGCCATTTCCGCTTGTTTTAACACTGCATGCCCTTATTAAAAGGCAAGGCCTTTTTATATAATATTATGTAGTGTAAAATAAGTATTATTTAATATAGTATTTATGTAGTGCCTTTTTAATAATATTTTTATAATATTCCTGGACCTCAGGCTCCTATCACCCTCACAAATGGTTCTCCATCTCTGCTGGGCAAATACAAATAACATTTGCAAATATGCAGCTGGAGAAATCTGCCAGTAACCTCTGCTTGTGCAAATTAGGTTAAAATGGCAGGAAAAAAAAGCACGAAAGAGTCTGATGGCGCCTAGACCTCTGTGCACACATTTTTCTTGTAAAGTCAAAATTACTAAGTATAATACACTAAATTTACACGGTTACATTTTTACAGCTGTACAAAACTCACAGTACTTCATCAGGAGCAAGGACCTCCATTTGGGACTTCGGATCCTGAGAAGCAAGGCTCCTTTTGGGCCAAAACAGTCTGGAATGGTCTGCTGGAACTGGTTTAAGATGTCTGCACAAGTACATCAGCCTTTTGGCACATCCTTAGTCACCCCATTAACCTCCTTCAGAAGGAACTAGGACCATCTGTGTTTTCTGCATGTGCAGGAGCTGCTGCACCTCTCCCTGCCCAGCACCCACATAAGGACCTGCCAAGGGCTGGCTCTGCGGATGACAGCTCACTGATTTGCAGCTGCAAAAGAGGTCCTGCCTTACAAAGGCAGAAAAGCAAGAAGATAGGATAATTAGACCATTCCCATTTTTATTATTATTTTTAATTGGTGGCAGATGAAGTGTAAAATGCTCACGTCCAGACTAAAGCTCCTTTTAGCACGGTGGTGGCAATGCAAACGGAGGTGTGGGAAGCCCGTTAGTATGAATGCACACAGTGTTCTCCTCTTGGCAAGCAGGTCCTTTTCTCTTTTCTGTTTTTACTCATAACTGGAGCATTCCCCCCCTTTTCCCAATCTAGCTCACACAACACATACCTGATATCATCTATCATGTACCCACAGTCTCCCAGGGATGTGAAGACTTGCCCATCCCAAACAGGTAACATGCTTAATGAGTTAAATGAGTCGGTTCCTTCCACCTCTGCTTTCAGCCCTATAAAGGCCCTTACAGGGCACATCTCAGCTTGGAGGGGAAGGCCAAGAGACTGGCTCTCATGTAGCTGCAGGTGTGCCCTGGTATTTGCAGTAATACAAATCTCTCCTAGTCACCTCATTTTGCAGCTAAGCTCCTAGCCTGTTTCCACAGCATCGGGATTTAGGGCTGGGCCAGTTTTCATCTCAGCCTAAGACTTCTGTGTTCTCCAAATGCTCTGAAATCCTCAGAATTAAGGAAATACTGAAGCATGGGAGTGCACACAGCAGCCACTCGGAGCAATGAATCCATCACCTGCTAACACAGCTGCTGCCTCCCATTCAGACTTGCTGCAAAGCCTCAGCACTTACAATTACAGTGGCAATTACTAGGCCAGCAAAGGAAGCCGTTGCCATCCATTCCCAATTGGAAATGTATTTAGCAAAGGTTCAATGCACAGAATTAAAATGGTATTTGGTGCTTATGAGGTCTAATTGTTGGCTTGTAAACATTCAGAGCTTTCATTTATCACATTACCATTGTGTAGAGACCTGGACCTTGGGAATTAAAGAGCATCCTACGTACCATCTATTCAGAAATCAATTTCTTGCCTGAGTCTCTGCGTTTCCTCATTTTAGCTTCTTCACATTTCATCAGCCTTTTAAAACTACAAGTCAAATAGATCAGAAAAAATTCACTATAATAATATTGCATTTAGTGCCAAAGTGTCTAAATGGACCTTGCAAACTATATTTTGCATGTGATTATACCAACGTGGACCCAGTGCCTCTTAACAAGCTTGCCTCATCCCAATTTTTCAAACAACATTAAACATGACATTAAAAATAAATCTATAAGAGACAAACTGGTAATACGCAAAAATGTATGAAGGCAAGTCCTCTCCCTAATGACCAAACGCCAGGTTGTGGTCACAGTCTGCTGAATTTTCTGACTGCCCAAAAAAGAAGAGGAAGATCTCTTTCTAGCTTTTATGATACTCATAATTCCCTTCGTTCTCAACTAAACTTTGCTATCAGGCATTCATTTCAGGGCAGGTTTATGGCTCAAAATGTGACCTCACAGCTTAGTGAGGGTACTGGAGAACTGCTAGTTTATCATGGCACTTCATGGAGTTTCACTGCAACTTTGTCAGAGGAACAATGATGAGAATCTCATCATTTTATCATGTAGAAATTGTGGAATAAGTGGAACCAAGAAATCTTGCTAAAAGAGGAGGGAGGACATAAGCCAAAGGTGTTTCTCATACTCCAGTCTGCTGCAGGAGTAGAACAGCACCCTCATTTGAACTATTGAACTACACTAAATCAAATCTTGTAAAACTCTGTGTATGACCTGATAAATCACAGTCACACAGATCAGGGCATTGGCTTTGGCACCAAAAGCTGCTGGTGCTGGGGTGGGACCTCTGCTGAGCCCTGGGGGTCACTGGGAAGCCGTTCAAGGTCCTCCTGCACGCTCAGTCCAGCTGGCTCCTACCTTCCACCCATTACAGTGTGTGAGGTTTGGCAGAATTTGGTTCTCTGCAAAACAGCCTCCAGTGTTATGGGTCAAAGCTCCCCTTACCACTCATCTGAAGACCTGGCTCCATGAGACCCTTTGCCCTCCAGGCAGCTGTGAGCCACTTCTTGGGGAGTCTGTGAAAAGGTTTTGAATTTCTGGGCTTGGCTGGAGCAATGTGTAAGCGTTTGAGTCTATATGGGAGGAGGTGACCTTCAAAACTAATTGGACACACAAAAGACCTAAGCAAAAAAGCCTCATCTGGGCTAAATAATGCATAGAAGGTTTGACTTCAGCTCAGAGGGAAATTGAATTAATGTACAGTGATAATATCTCAGCGAACTAATCAAGATAATTGCCGTATTCTTGATTTAAACAAATCCATTAATAAGAATTTCCGGATTCTGAAGCAGACAAACAGCAACTGCTAAGAAACTTTGTAAAGGCTGGTAGCAATTTTTTTCAGGTCAAGTTAAAAAGCAGCAACAACAAAGCAGCAAGTAGTCACACAGCATCCTTTGTCTTTGACTGGAGGAGTTGAACAAGAAGTCATTTCCCTGGCTGAGTTTCCAGATCAACTTCCTTTGCTGCTGATTATCACTGTCACCGTTCCCAGTTAAATGGGAAGAAAAGTTTTTAATCCAGTTACTGGACAAGCTGAGCTGCATTGCATTAACTGACAGCTAATGTCAATCCCACTGCAGAGGCAGGAAAGGTCTCTATAATGTAAAAACTCTCAAAGTAGTCATAGACAGGCCTTTGGGGACAGGCTAATTACTCTAGGCAGCTAAGTTTCACTCTCAAACAAAAAGGGAAACTGCACGCCTTACTCTGAGTCTTACTCAGAGCAGTCTTAAAACTGCTCAGAGTCTTACTCAGAGCTAAACCCAATAAAACAGGATTGTTAGAGCAGGCTTGGGTGTAGGATATGTGAAAGGAAGAGCTGTAAGTGCTGTGAGCGAGTCTGCCACTGCTTGAAGCCAGAACTGGTCTCTTTCTTTTCCCCACAGAAATGAAGGGACAATGTGCCAGCCCAGCACGAAGCCTTGGAGGGCCTGGATTCCCTGGTGTGCCCTGGAGACAGACCTCCAGTACTGCATCAGTGTACCCTGTCTTCCTCCCTCCTTTCCAGAGTCACACCAATGTGCCCACAGGTCAGAGCTCTTTGCAGCCTTCTGGTAAAGGCTAAGAAATGCCATGGTAAAAACAGCAACTGGAGGAGAATAAGAGATGCTGGCTTTGTTGGATGGAACTAGATGTTCTTTAAGGTCCCTTCCAACCCAAGCCATACTCTGATACTGTGATTCCACGATGAACACATGTAATGATACCACTATCACAACACCATTGCTCTGTCATGTTGGGTTTCTGATTTATGGTCCTCTGTAGACAGTCAGGTGAAGGTAAATCTTTGGAGGATGTTCTTCATGGGGCCACAGGTGCAGTGGAAACTTGCCAGCTGGATTTAATTCACTCTTAACTTTTTAGGCAGCAGTGTCCCACAAACAACTATTACGTGCTGTGAGAAACATGAAGCTTTTCCTCAATTTGGTGCCTTTATTTTTTTGGCCAGGAGCAAAACAGAAATATGAACTTCACCCTTCCCCTCAGTCAGGACTGAAAACTACTCAGAGCACCTTCCAGCCATTCATGTTCACAGGAATTCTCTAAATCACTTAAACTTTCCCAATGTACATTTCCTGATGTTCTGATAGAGAAACCAATAACATGAAGGTAGTGAATGTTGATTTTCTTTGGTTTCTAACATCTTCTTCAGCTTCTTTGGTATCAAGGAATTTAGACTTCATCATGCCATGCCTGCACTCATCCCTGCAGCTTGTGTTTGAGTCATGAAAATCCTGTCTGGTGAGATTATGTTTTAAGAAAGGCATCAGAGTCCTGATCTAACATACCAAGAAACGGAGAATATACTGTTTTCACGGTTGGTCACTCTACCTGTTAGGTCACCTCAGCCCTACAAAATCACACCTTCTTGACAACTTGAATGTCTCAAGCTTTGCTTTCCAGCCTCTTGCCCTTCTCAAGCCCTTCTCTGCTAGATTGAGTCCCTCTGTAGGTGACAGCTTTGGCTGACATGTTGTGATCTAGACACTTCCCAGTCTCATTCTCGCTGAGATAAATAGATCAAGTCTTTCTAGTTCTCCCCATGAATGCATTTTTGTAGAGTTTTTCTGCCCAGCCTCCAATTTCCACTGTTCTTCATAAACTGCAAGCATCAGAACTGACAGTATTAGTCACATCAACGCTCTACAGGGGAAAAATCAGCTTCCTACTAGCCACTACAAGTAGAGTGTGATGAGTAAATGTATTCATTTGGTTTGTCCATCCAAGCAACAAGTTAGACAGATTTGCCATGGAATTATGTGAGGATCACACTGAAGACTTGATGCCTTGCTACAACTCTGAAAGTCAAGGCTCAGCCCACGTATCTGTGTACCCAGGCACAAGACTGTACAAGAACGTATTTTGTTTAAATGAAAACTACTGTACTGAGCAATCTAACTATCTGACCCTTATTTCCTAATATTCTAATTTAATAATCTGATTTTATATTTTTCCCTGGTTACACATGCAAAACTTGGACAGGATCAATCCCTCCAATTCACTGATCTGCTTTCCAAGTCCCTAGTGGATAGGATAGGATAGGATAGGATAGGATAGGATAGGATAGGATAGGATAGGATAGGATAGGATAGGACAGGATAGGAAAGGGGAGGATGGCATGAAGAAGTATAGTCTCCAATTCAAGCAGATTTAGGCCGAGCATATTAAAAAAGCTTTCTAGCAGTAACAATAATATAGGTAAATACATTGTTATCCCTAACAGTATTTATAAATAATTCAGATGACTGATAGGATCCATTTGACCAAATTGTAGACAATCTGCAATGTAAATATCTGTATCTGAACTCATCATTCTGTACCACCTTTGCAGAGATAAACTTTCAGAATACAACTCATGTCATCCTAAAGGAAATACCTGACATAACTCACACGAAACTCATCTTGAACGGGCCTGTTTCTCTCCACCTGCCTGTAAAGGGAGGCTGAAGTAACTAATTCAGATACAGACTTTTACCCTGTGGTTTTATAAAGTTGCATCAGAAACTGTCAGGAACAGTTAAATAGAGATAACTGATCACAAGTTTGGATGAGGTATCTCTGAAGGCACATTCTCAACACTTTATTCAGTGATGCTGTGCTATCATGCAGTGCTGACTTGTTCTAGTCAAGATTTCCATAGTCCAGCCACTGGAGAATATGGTTTTCCATTTAGCTCTAAAAAGCTTTCTTATGACTCTTCTGAAGTGCATAAAAGGACCAGAATGATGACTTTCACAAATGCTCTATTTTGTTGGACAGCAAGAAATAATGGATCACTGTTATAAACATATCCACAGAGCAAGTTGGTTTTGAGCTTCGGTCTTGTTTTATCTCCTTTATATTTTCAGTCGCACTTTAAAATAAAAGATTATGTTTGAGGTATAAATCTGACCATTATTAGCTGTAATGTTTAGTTTGCTTCACTGTCTGTGGCAGCATCTGTTTTCAAGCACAGGAACTATTGGGTTCTTTGCAAAAAGAAAATACCTCCTTGATTTAGCACAATGGTCCTGACAATATAGCTGGCTTCCACTCCTATGGAGAAAAACACTCTCTTTTTCCTCCCTAAGGCCTTCCTCAAGCAAATTCAATGTGAGAGATGGAAGAGTATTAACTTGGATTCACTGAGGAATATTGCTACAGTAATTGCAAGCAGACCATTGATGAAATACTAATAACATTTCAAAAGATTCATCATGAGTTTCCAGCAGTTCTTCTCATGGCAGGAGCAGAAGCAGTGAGTATTAAGCAAAGAAATTGGAAACTGGGCCTGGAACATTCTAAGGAGAGAACCAAAGCAACCACATATCAACACACAGATATGTGGCTTTAGCCAGCTCTCCTTTCCTGAATCCCCTTTTTTTCAACAACTTTTTTGTTTGTCATCTTGGAACTGTCTATTCTAGCCAAATTGGATTCTTACAACGGGTCTATTATTATGGCAGCTGAACACTTCCATGTAACCATTCAAACCATATGGGAACGATGCACTTAAAGGAGCATTTCAAAGAGGTTACACTTGTAAATAAAAATTAAACTACGGAAGAAGGAGGGGAAAGGGCTCTTAACAGCAGAATGAATCCTTCTAGATGCTTTTCATTCAGTTAACTATCTTTTTCCTTTTTTATATCAGAAATGTCTTGTCTTCATGATAATTATAAGCAGGGAATTGCTAACAGTAGTACAGAAAAGAAGTACAAACATTCAACATACCACCATCTTTGGGTTTTTCAATACATCCTGTCTTCTCTGCTCAAAAAACTCTTTGGGGCAGGGATAGTCTTGAACAGTTCCAAGACTACTTTTAAAGCTTAGTGAGGCAAATTGCAACAGTAGGAATCGAGCAGTCCATTAATTACAGAATTGTTTCCAGAGCAAGCTCTCATTAGTCATTGCCAATTGTCATTCTACATCAGACATTTCCAACAGGAACAAAAAAGGCACTGCAGCATAGGGAGTAGGTGAAAAGCTGTGAAAAAAGAGGCTCTGATGGAACTTTCATACTTCCAAGGCTTTCAAAGCCAAGAAAAATTCTCTGACATGCAACCTAAATCTCCAGTCCTGACTACAGTTAAGGAGAACCAGGTGTCCAAATTACTTAGAAAAACTCAGCAGAAATTCTGTCTGACTCTTGACTTTAGGTAGAGGGAGCTTATTCAAGCTCTAATGCACTTACGGCCAGTATCTAGTGTTTGTGTGAAATCTAATACTCTCTGTTCTGGACACACTGTATTTGGACAATAATTCTGATCAGTGAATTAAATTCTACCAGCCTTGCACAGTTCAGAGAACACAGAAAAGTCAGCAGCCCAATATTCGTAAAATACTTACTCATAAAATGTTGTCCAACCATTTTCATTGCTTTTAGTGGCAAGGAGACCAGAGTTGCCGTGGTAAGTCATCATGGCTACTTCATGCCCCTGTGTTGTTACACTCTTGAGTGCACTGTTGGTACCAATTGTCACCCAGTACACTTGGCCATCAGGCACCACCAGCCAAAGGGGCATCCCCGTGGAATCTCTTCGGATATTGACTAAGTTGCCATTATTGTCAGTGATCAGGGTTATATCTCCGTCTCCAGAATAAGTAAAATTGTAAAGATAATCTCCAGTGGTAAGGCTCTGAGTATAAAGGTGCTTCCCACTGGTGTCAAACAAGTAGAGTTCCTGGTCTATGGGTGAGGATAGCTCATACAGATTTTGTGTGTTGAGGAACGGTTTGTTTTTCCGAATGAAGCGGATTCGGATATTGCCCAGATCAGCAACATACAGCTCCCCATCTGCACACACGGCGAGGGAGGACGGCGTGTTGAGCTTGGCGTCCTTGGCGTAGCCGTCGTCGCCCGAGAAGCAGTCACAGTTGGCGTCGTTCTTGCAGTCGCAGCTGCTTGGGGCGCCGGCGACGAGGGAGATCTCCCCGTTGGTGGTGACCTGTCTGATGCGGTTGATCTTCTTCTCGTCGGTCTCAGCGATGTACAGGACCCCGTTATGGGACACGGCCAGGGCAGTGGCAGACTCCAGCGTGGCGTGGATTGCCACCTTGCTGAGGAGGAAGTGATCCATGCCTGGCACCTGGCAGTGCATGGGCCTCCCCGCCACAATGCGCACTTGGTGGTTCTCAGAGATCTGCAGCACAACGTTATTGTCCAGGACGTAGAGTGAATTATCCATGGGATTCACCGCCAGATCCGTGGGCCATTCCAGACGAACCTCCATGGTAAAAGAACACAAGGGAATTTTTATAGCAAGACGTTTTTCTACTGCATGATTGCTATAAATCAATCACAATGAGGATGGAATCAACATGGATTAAAGAGAGAATGGGTAAAAAACCCCACAACTAATTATTACTTGATAGGGTGGCCATAGAGGATATAACCTGGTGTGAGTGAGGGGGCTTAGCTCCTGGTCATGTGAAGTAGACACATGGGGATACCCACACTCTGCACTGGAACAGTAGCGGGAACAGGATGATGGACACAGGCAAACCATTCTGTGATTTTCCCTCTCCTGTGCTTTTTGAATTGAGGGAAGATGGACCTCACAGCAGAGACCTGGGACTGCAAATTTTGCTGTGTGAAGTGCTATGAAATCAGACACACAAAACAGTGATTCTTTTACTAAAGGATTTTTCACACAAGTGGCTGAACTCCTCTGGGTAAATGACAAGGAGGGATAGACACAAAACTGGCATCTGTGCAGCATGTGTGAATATCTAAGTTATAACCTATGGTTTTCTGCTTTATGCTGCAAAAATGCAGAATAGCAATTCATAGGAAATTCAGGCCATTTCAATTCATGGAGTAAAATACTTGTGTTTTCACAGTGATTTTCACATTTTGTTTTAGCATAATGGAAAAATGGGTTCAGGAGTGACACATCCCAGTTCTACACTGATAATTCACTAAAACAGTGACTGGTGACACCACAAACGAGTGAGCACTAGAAGAACTTTATTTCTATCTCCGCTTCTGCAATACACTCTTTTCAAGTGAGTCTGCTCTTTGAGTTCCCAAACCTAAGAAATGTTTACCAACAGAATTCAGGATAATTTTTTTGTAAAGAACTCAAAGTTTTGCATATTTGGGATTATTTTATTTTATTTCAGGTTTATACAGAAAAAAAATCAGTCTTGTGTTGATGGGAACCAATCAGTTCCAGGACAGTTTCTTTGTTTGGAATCTTCGTTTCCCACTATGCATCTCAGTTGCTGCTTCTTCTCATTTGTCTGCTGTGACTAATTTTAGAGGAGTATTTTGTAACTTATTGGAAAGAGGAGTGGATGCCAACAAGCTCAGGTCCAGCAAAACATCCTTCACTGTGATTCTGTTTAAAACTATGAATAAGAAGAGACCAGGTAAGATCTACAATACACAGGAATTTCCTATTTTTAAGGCCTTGTAGTTGAACATCTCCGCTACAGCCATGCTTTATTTTGATGCTTCTATATGCCTTTTCAGCATTTTTTTAAAGGGATCAGATATAAGGTATTCAGTTCATCGTGTCTTCTAATGCCTAGGTGCGTAAAGCTTATTTTCATGGCTAAGCAGTATGCTGAGCTCTGTCTACTTTGGTTCTCTGTTTGCAAAATCTCCTTCCTTTTCCCAGCTCCTGGGCTATTTTAACCCTTCTTGTAGTAAAACATTATAGCCTGTGGTTTTCTCTTTAATAATTCATGCCTCCATCCCTTCCAGTGGTCTTTAAGCTCTGCAGTCTTCAGTTAGCATCAAGAGCTGAGTTTATTCTGAACTGACAAGGGAATTTTCAATTTCTTAAAAACCATTCCTTGTCAACAGTGGCAGCTAAATATTTCATGTCCTCATGTCCCAGGGAGCCTCAGGGACCTGGCAGAAAAGACCCTTCTATCCGCTATAAATGATGAAAAGTTGTTTCCCAAGCTGGTTTTTATTTTTTAATTAAGCTTGTCTTCAGTGTGTTTCTCCAGAACACGAGTGGTTAATCTGCCAGTCCCGGTACAGGTTAATCTAAAAATGGTTCCAGTAATTTTATGAAAGGAAAGACAAGTCTTCAGCTGATACATGTTCATCTCAGAAGTGTTTGAACATGACACTGGTTTACACAGGAGCTACATAACCTGGAAGTAAATAATTTTTAAAACCTCATTACACAATGGTCTTGTATTAACTGCCCCTGAAATTCACGTAAAGAAGAAACTACGTCTGTAAAATGAGAAACATACTACAAGGTGGCGTTTAACCATCAAAAATTTGCCTCTATAGAAGGCAGAACAACTTTTAAACTCATAATTTCAGCTTGTTCATAAATTACAGACAGTGGGAGCCAGTTGCAAGGAAGCAAGAATAATCTTTTCAAATTAGAGGGAAAAAACAAGAACAGATTCCATATGGAAGCATGGAAATTATCTAGGTAGTTACAGAAAGGAAACCCCATTGACATCTATTGTGGCTGAATAACAGTACTTAGGCCTCCAGCTATGATCTATATTTTCATAGGAGACGACAACATTCCTGCAGTCAGGCAAACAAGTGAAACAAAGGTTTCAAAGGACACAAGGTCCTTCCAAAGGTACTAAACTGGCACAATTAGACAAGTTGGTCAGTGCCACAAAAACTTGAGTGCTGGGCTGTAACAGATTTCTCTTCTGCACCATCTAGCAGTAAAGCAATCATCAAAATGAGGTTTCCTTTTCTCTCTTCTTTTTTCTCTCCACCTTGAAGCAGCAGGACTTAAAAGCCCAGCATGATGGTAGCTGCAACCAATTTGCAATCTGATGCAATTCAAGATTCTTGTTTTCCTGCTGTTGCTAATTTTGGCACCACATCCTCCAATCAGTATTTCCTATGTTAATTTGATTCGGGTCTAAAATTGTGCTGGGCCAAATTAGGATGAGGGGAAGAAAAGAAAAAAACCTGTGATTAGCTAAGATGTTATAATGGAGCATGGCATATAGTCCATGGCATTTAGGGAGAAATGACCCTAACAAAACCTGCCTTCCCAGGAATCTGTCTCTTTTGACTGACTGGGAGCTCTGAAAGAAGTCAGTTCTGTGGCTGGGACATGTGTAAAAATCTCACACCCCAGACAGAAATCTGTGAGTTAGGGCAGTCAGGTGTTTCCTCCTGTCTTTATAGGGTATTTCTTTTTGATTCAGTCATTTTTATACAATAAACTATGTAGAAATGCAACTCTCCTTGAGCCCTTACTTCTATTTCAGACCTTCTAGGGAAGCTCACAGACATGCAGATAGGGTGAAGATGTAGACTTGCATTCTGTAGAAACAAAACCAAAACAGTGTCTTACCTGAGAAATGTCCATAACAGAGTCACAGCTGAGAGGCCGAGCAGATGTCAAGTCATTGGAACCCAACACAGTTGAGATGATCCCATTCTGATCAATCCGCCTGATCATGGTGCCATCCACAAAGTAAATCAGCCCAAACTTGTCCACGGTGATGCCTGGGGAGGAACAAAGAAAGACAGTCAGAAAGTGATGGCAGCCTGACATGAGGAGCAATATATTTTATGGCATTCAAGAGGGATGAGAGGAGAGTTGGGCATGTGGGAGTCCTGGTTATGAAGAGCTTTGAACTGGCACCATTCCATGGAAGACACTTTCAAATGGCACACAATGCAATTCAGAAATTCCTGCTCGCTCCTGGAAAAGGGCATGGCATTCGGTGAACTGCTGAAATGAAAAGGTTTTCTAATAACTGCGTGTCTTGCATGTTCAGAAACCTGATTTTATTGCTCATGGTATGAATGGTAAGTCATGCACGTAAAAATGTTACACTGATGAATCTTTCAAAAATGGCCATGAAAAAGGCTGTGAAAGGTCCATCAGGTCAATCAAATTCCAGATGGATAAATGAGAAAGGGTTTTCCCTAGGATAATCCTACTAATATACAGTGTTTCACCCGATTCTGAACTCTGCTAGTGATTAATTTCATTGTCCAAACCTCCTTTGTAGACATACTCCTGTCAGTGGATTTGAGGTCTGCTGACAGCAGTTACAGGCTGCTGATTCTTGTTTCTTGCCCTGCAGATATGTGCTGTTTCACCTCCCCCTAAGCATAATTTCTCAAGTATTTGTTATGTTAGCACAACCTCCTTTTACCCTCTTTATCCTAGGCTAGCTACACTCTGCATCTTCCATCAGAGGATTTCATAGTGCTTTACATTTTCTAATTAGACCTCATAACAGCCTGTGAGTGTGATCATTCTAATTTTACATATCAGAAAATTAACAGATAATGCAATTCTCACAAGGTCACAGAGAAAGGTCATGACTGAGGCAGGAATAAGAAGTTAGGGGCTCTAGTCACCTCTCCTTTGTGCTAGTATAAATTAAAATAACTCCACAGATACTAATAAAGTAATTCATCTAATCTACCCTACAGAGGCAGAATGTCACTCAGCATAATATTTGAGTGTCTTAAAGACCCTAAAAGATTGTAAAGAAACAGAAAAAGAATGTAGAGCCCTCTAACATCTTTCTCTATGCAGGTGAAAATTCTGCTTGAAATATATGAGTATTAGGATCTTCCTGTTTTGTTTCTTTTTCTTGCAGCATAACAATCACTTGGCAAAAAGCAGACATCTGCACTGTGCATCTAAGCAAGTATCTGAAGCTATTCCAATCTAGAGAAATCTACTTTGAGAGTACAATTTGTATCACCCTACAGCATATATCCCCAAGAGATTATATGAATCCTGGTAGAAATACCTTTTCCTCCCCTGTGACTATAAAAGGAGACTACAGCAAATATCTCTAAAGAAAACATTTATATTGTAGGCAGGTTAAATTAGTGAGCTGAATGCTAACTAGACTTTTTCTTTGGCTGTCATCTTGGTGACAGAAATGATGGAAATTCTGTTTCAGATAGAAAGCTTGGAGAATGTTTGAGGAGTGGTCAGATCTTGTGCTCCTCCAAAATGCTGTTCTGCAGCCAGATCCCCTTGTTTGAAACACTTCCCCTCAGTCTCCATCCTCTGTGAGCTCTGCTGTGAAGTGCAGATGCAGCAGTTCACAGATCAAAAATTCTTGATTTTCATAGAGCAGGGACTAATCCTCTGATTGCTTTGGCAACAAAAATCATGGCCTCCAGCCAGCACTGTAAGTATTGCATGGGCTGGAAGCCATGGAGGTAGGTGATACATGGAAAAACATACCAGATTTGATTATAAGGAAATCCACAGAAGATAATCTGGCCTGGCAGAAAAACCTCAGGACTAAGTCATTGTTTGAGAGAAAGAAAAAACTTCTCCATTGAGCTGAGGTAAAGGAAGGGATTCTGACATGGTTGCAGCCTGTTGATTCAAAGTCAATTAGGAGTCAGAAAACTGGCATTTCAGGTCACTGAGCTGAATGGGAGTTGTGTTATTGCCAGGAGGTAAAACCAGCATTTTTGTCACTTCTTCACAGCATCACCCTGTCTGAAGGGCTTCACTTTGACCTGGATCAGATATTTGACCATCAGAGCAGTGTGGATTCAGAATAGCCTCTAGGGCAGTGAGGAAAAAAATTACTTGCTGCTTTCAAGATGAAGTTCATTAATTTTGGAGGGGATTATATAGCAGGATTGCTGAGGTAATGGATGACAGGACTGAATGACCTAAAAGATTGCTTCTAGTCCGACACTTTAATACCCGTGTTCAATTCATGCTGAGAAAGGACTCATCTTTGCAGGACCATGAAACAGGAGTCTCAAAGAGGAGCAACAAGGTAACTGTTGCACATCTGAATTTACTGAGGGTGGTGAGGCACTGGCAAAGGTTTACCAAAGAAATTGTGGCTGCCCCATCCCTGGAAGTGTTCAAGGACAGGTTGTATGGGCTTTGAGCAACCTGGTCTAGGAGAAGGTGTGCCCCCAAGGTGGGTAGGAACTAGATGGCCTTTATGGTCCCTGCCAGTCCAAACCATTCTATGATTTGATGAATGCTATGGGAAAAGCCGCCAAGTGGTGGCCATTTATTCTCACTATACAATATAAACACATAATTTGTATTTTAGCATTTTGTCAAATGCTTGCAGAAGGATCTGATGGGACAAGCATCAATATCCCACTGGCATCCGTGGCTTTCAGGAAGCTATCTTCACCTGCCATGAGATTTGTCAGCACTATGCCCTCTTCAATGAGGCATCCAGGATACTGGCACATGTCACCTGTCACTGGCATCTGCTGTTGAAGGTCCCTGCTCCTCTCAATTATTTTGCCTACTGAGTGTGGCATTTGCTGGAAAACCAGGAACACGACTAAGCTCTTTAAGCAATATGGTGGACATGATTTTTTTGGAAGAGGCATGATAGAAGGTTTAATTGATCTTAATTGACTTTTGTAAAACACAACAGTCTCAGAACCCATTCCTTGTTTCACAACAAGTATTTTTCCGGGTGCCTGTCCATAGGTCTGTGTGACAAGCCACTAGCCAGTGAAGGGTGGCAGGCTGGATAATGTGATTTTAAATGAGACAGAATTTTCTCCCTTACCTAGTTCCATATGTATTGGATTGGACTTATCAGCAGTGTACGCTGGCAGTGGCTCGCTCTGTGCAGTGCTGGGGTTTGATGGCTGGTCTGATTACCCAGTTACAGTAATAATAACCTTGATGCACTTCGGCCCTAGAGCCAGCTCTGATCAGCTGATAGGGGACAACTTTATTTTGCATTCCAGCTTAGACAAAGAGCTCACACACCCGAGTAAGCTGAAGCGGGATAGCAAAGTTACCACTTATCACCCTGCTCCAGGGCAATGGTACGTGTATGTGTTCTTATCACTGAGCACTTCTCTGCTTATCCCTCTTTCATGGAGGCTAAGCAATCTCAATTGCCTCACATTTCCCGGGATGTTCTGTAGGGCAGCGGAGTTTGCAGTCTGTCAAAGCTCCAAATTCCCACTTGCACACGTTCCTTCTGTGGCAACTGCTCCAATCCCGTCCCGACTTTAGCTGATTGTTTTGTAATCAGCTAAATTATGGAGAAGTGCCCTGCTGTCCCACAGACAAGTGTCTTTGGATGGACGACTTCTGTGAAAAGGGAAAGAAGCATCTCATGGATTCTTTGAAGCAGATTGTAGAGGTTAGATTGGATCTTTCTGTTTCCTCTCTGATATAGGCACAGTTCCAGTGCTGGGAGCTGGCTGCTGCAAACAGGCACAGAAATGGGTAATTCACATGTTATGCATGTTAAGCCCAAGGCCTTGGCTTGCTTTGGCGGAAGGCTCCTCTCATGTTTCCACAGGAACATAAGGGAATTAAAGCTTTTCAGCATATAGCTCGAAATTCAGTCTCACAGTTACTGAGAGGTAACAGCTGCTGCCACTACCCAGGTAGTGCTGCAGATCCAAACCTTAAGTTCTGAGATATGAAATACATATGTTATTAAAACATGCTGGCTCCCCTTGCATAAGCAGAGATCTCTTACAAAACAAGGGCTTGTAGCACCATGTGCATCACACCAGTAAGCTGTACTGATAGAAAGTTGTGACATGATGACATTTGCTTGAAATGTCAGGACCTTGCAGCATGAAGAGGTGACAGCACAATGTTATGCTGCAAATAGCTACTGGGACATGGTGAGTTTGTTCTGCAAGACAAACCACTAAAAGTGGTTGTGTTGTGCATGTAGCTCCAGTTAGGAAAAAGAGGGTAAAATCCCTTTAAATGAAAAAAAGGTGCTTTAAGAAATCCAAAACTGGACCTTTCTTTTCTGGCTGGATGCTGAATGAGTGGTAAAATGGCAGATGAAAATCAATGTCAGTAAGTACAGAGGAATTCACAGGGGAAGGACAAAGCCTAACTACCCATATACATTGACAATCTGGAAAAGCACACAGGAAAAAGATTCTGGAATTCCTGTGAAAAGTTTTCTGCTAAGATCAGTTGTGTGCTATGCAGTGGTCAAGAAGGGAACTACAAGACAGCAAAGAATTACGAAATACATGAGAAAGGAACAGAAAGCAGTGGATTTGCCTCAAAAGGATCACTCTTTTTCGTGACCTGGCTAAACAAATTGTGGAAATTATTAACACAGGGTGCCTGGAAGAACAAAACTAGGTGTTTAGGAAGGTTTCTAAGCCAACTGACGATGGTATATAAGCACAGGTCTGGTGCAAACTCTTCAGAAAGTCCCCTAAATGCTGATGACTAGCATCTGGAGTGTTAGCACAGGAAGACCACTTTGCCCCTGTCCCTAAGTATCTTTTCTGGCCAGAGTAAGGGACAAGATACTTTGTTCAGTCAGCCTCCACTCTTCCCCAAAACGGTCCTATTATTATCTGACCGTAAAAATATTAACAGATTGTGGAGGGTTGAGTTTCCTCAATTAATTCTGTCAAACTCTTCAACACTTAGCGAACAACTGAGATTTTGTTTATACATTCAGCAGGGCACAGTGAAAGAAGCAATCTGTCCCCAAATTAATTACTTCATTTTGCATTGGTGTTACGGTGCTAAATGAATGAGATGCCCCCTCCCTCCCCACGTGCCTTCTGAAACCTTCTTATTGTGTCAGACTTGTCACTGCAATCTTTCTTAATTGCAGGCTCCTTGGTAATTTCTCTGCCACAACATTTTCTCGAGAAGAACCAATGGTGAGTACTCAGATGAAAAGAAATGCTCTGACAAGCTGGAGTTTTAATTTTTCTTTAGATTGCTTGTAGAAGAGGATCATTATTAACAGATGATAATTAGGAAGTGGTAACACTTTAATTTGCAAGGATATATTGAAATTCATTAGCATCTGAAAGCTTTACTGCACTCTGTGGCAAATGAATTGGACGGATCAGACTGGTTCCTAATAGCGATGATAAATACCCTGACCAAACCACTGCCACCCCTGTTTCATCTTCGGATCTATCTGTCCTGTGTTTGTGTAGCCTACCTTTATAAGACAATCCAAAGATAGGTAAAGTGTGAAATTCCTGGAGGGTTTTATGCCTCCTAATGTCTTTCTAAGCTGATAATCTAAAAGGAGTTCTTCCTTCAGTGGAGTGAGACAAGAACCTCTGTCCAGAAGGTGCATCAGAGAAATGTATTGACAGGACAAGGGATAATGGTTCTGAACCAAAACTAAAATTTAGATTGCATATTAGAAAGAAATTCTTTCCTGTGAGGGTGGTGAGGCATTGTCACAGGTTGCCCAGAGAGGCTGCAGATGTCCCATCCCTGGAAGTGCTCAAGGCCAGGTTGGATGGGGCTTTGAGCAACCTGGTCTAGTGGAAGATGTCCCTGCCCATGGCAGGGGTGTTGGAAGTGGATGGTCTTTGAAGGTTCCTTCCAACCCAAAGCATTCTACAATTCTATGAAATTATCCCCTCTGGAGCTGAAGTGAGAACTGGAGGAAGTTATCAAAACAGTGGGGAAAAGTCTGCTGCTCAGAATGTGGAGAACCATTCTGAACAGTGTTTGCTGCAGAAGGGACCTCATTCTTCAGGCCGTCAGATCCAGGAGAAGACCAGCATCCCCAGAACCTGATTCATCCCACCTTGAACATGTGCATTGTCACAGAATAAAGCACCTTCAGGGTACTAGTTTCCTTCCATTGAGAAGAGACCCAAAAAAATCTACTTAGACCAGATGCTTGACTGGTGCAAGATGCTAAAGGTATATGCAAAGGCGTATGTTAACAGCTCATGACTATTTCTCCAGTTGTAATGAATTGCTGGTTTTCATCTGGCAGGAAGGTAACCCTCAGTATTTTCCAGCAAGCTGCAAATATCAGCTAATTAAAACATCATAAAGGCACGACTTTTATTCCTTATGATTTTTGAAAAAGTGCAAAGATGTCCTTAAAATACAGAAATCCTACTTGGAATGAAGCAATTATGTTCAGAGGAAAAAAATAGCTTTAGCCTTAAAAAGTAGAGTCCTGCAAAGAGCAATGAGTCTTGAAAAACTGACTTTCCAAGTGCTTCCCTGCCCAGCTGATATCTCTACAGCTACAGAATAATTTTATAATTCCTCTGACCATTCACTTAAGACTGTTTATTCACCTGCCAAGACGTGGAAGCAAAGGGTCACTTGAGATCTACTGGTTACTTATACAATAAATCAATTTTATTTTGAACTATTATGAAGTACTTGAGGGAAGAGCATTTGCTGGATTTTTCTGCTAGGATGAACCACTGTGTAGGTATAAACAATGGTGACATTACATTGTCAGCATGAGTTTTCACTGTTCATCATTTATTGAAGGGAATGGGGAGTGAGTCACACCTGCCACAGCCGTTGCCTCAGCAGAATTTGCAAAGTCAGGTTAGAATCAGATCAGGGAACACTGTTTAGGAACTTTCTACTGGCAGCGTGGGCTTTCTGGATTATTATTTTCTTGTTGTCATTTTGCTTCATGTCATTTCCTCTTTCACCCTCAATTTACTTCTGTTTTGTGAAATTTTTGAGCTCCGAGGAATGAATGCATGAATTTTGCTGTTATATGATGGAGGTGGAAGAATGGCCTCCTGAGAGCCTCAGTTGCCAACAAGAAGGATTTCAGTGCTGAAAACTTTGAACTCCAGAGCTGTTTGCTATAGCAAAGCAGAAACATAAGTCATCTAAACCTTGTAACATTCACCCATAGATGGAAATGAATAATGTCCCTCTTATCTTGTACAAGGAGAACAGAGGACCAACAAAAGTGGTGGGGTATTTTTTTTTTGCACTGATTGAACCTCAAAGAGGTGCAGAAAATTGGATTACAGATTTCTGGATTCCCTGATCTCATGATTCATCTGCTGGACTGCCTGAATCTCTCTGCCCAAGTCACTTAATTTTCTTTTCAGTTGGCCTTCTCATTTCAGTGAGACAAATTCTACACTGCAAACTGACCACCGGAAGCTGTTCCTTTTCTATACCTGTGCTTCTGGCAATACTTTAGCCCAATATAAAGGTCAACTCATAGGATTCTGGAGTGCATGGAAACCATGCTGGGCTCTTTAAATATTACAAGGGTAGAAGTCTGGGTTTTGATGCCTTTTGGCAAAAAAAGTATGTCTTCCATAGTATATTTTTCTGCATCCTTGCCAAGAAACAACTAGCTGACATGTAACAAAAAAAAGTCACATCTAGGCCTGACACAAAAGGTCATTAAATCAGTCTGGGTTTCTTGGATTCAGTAACAACGTCTCTATGTCATGAAAAATAACCTCCTGAGTATCATAGAATCATTGAAGGGTTTGGGTTGGAGGAGACCTTAAAGAGCATTTAGTTCCAAACTCTTGCCATGGGCTGGGGCATATTTCACTAGACCAGGTTGATTAAAGGCCCATCCAACCTGTCCATGAACACTTCCAGGGATGGGACAGCCACAGCTTCTTTGGGAATCTTCCCTGTTTTTAGTGAAATAACTTTCCATAAAATCACGGAATGGTTTGGGTTGGAAGAGACCTTTGAAAGTCATCTAGTCCAAACCCTCTGCCATGGGCAGGGGCACTTGTTAAAGGATTCCCAGGTTTTGCTGAGGGGTTGCTTTACAAAGAGGCTGGGATAGGCTTGGCCATTGTTGTGGTGAGGAAGGAGGGAGCTACCACTCCCTGATGCAATGAAAAAGAAAACCTGCAGCGCATTGATGTCAAAGCCAAGAACCTACAAATAACTCTTCACACTCTGAACAGCTGGGCAAAGCAAGACACACAACAAGCAAAAATGCCCCACTTCAAAAACATTCCTGCGTGGGTGTCCTTCTCAGCCCTCTTCACAAACACGGTCGAAAATGTGTGTACAAACAGTGCCTTCCACCACATCTCTATCCCCATTTTTGTTTTTTTTTTTGGTGAGGATCTGTGGACAGCTGGGAGGAGCGACGTCCTCCATCTGCAGAGCTTGTTACCTTGAGACTGCCCGACTGAAGTCTTGGCTACACACAGGACTGCATATGTTTGGCTAAACCTGTTTTGAACAATTTAGTTCACAGCCATGAAGGCTGTGTGATGCATTTATTCTGATTCGACTGTGCTTTTATCACATTTCAGTATGTTGGAACCAGGTGAAATATAGCTGAGTTAGACCATTCCAAAGTTAGTATCCACCCCCTGATTGGATTTAAGCTTGATGCTGTGATACATAATGTCAATGTCTAAACCACCATTTGTGTATCTTTGAGCTGTATGCTAGTTTTGATGCCCTTTTATATAGACATACAGTAATGCTTATAAGGCTTTTTTTTTAATGCCAAGAAAGCCTCAGTGAACTGAACGTTAGTAAATCCTGCCCAGGTTGGGAGGGACCAAGCACTGTCGATAAGGAGGAGTAGTGGCTAAACGGGTATAAAAGTAATGGGTGGATTTATTCCATTGCCCTCTGGATGTGTGCCCACCACTAAACCACTCTGGTTCAGCTATCCTCCCAGCCATGTCAATTCGAATATATTTGAAGAAACAAGACATGGCTAGCTGAGGGTGGGACATACTCACTTATTTCCAGAAGCAAGCCCTTAAAATGTGTTTCAGAACGGGCGAGAAGAGCAATCTCCAGTGTAACCAAACAAGCTGCTTTCAAAAAGCCCCCTTTAAAAAAGCCAGTGGAGAAGAAGCAATCTCACCCCTGGGATTTGTAAGGGTGGCATCAGTGCCTTTGCCTCCATCTCCGCAGCGGGTATCATCGAAAGGGAGGCACTGATCCCCAGTTCCAGCCAAGACCTCCGAGTTCTTCACAATGTCTTTCACTGATGTGGTTGACTTGATTTTATAGATACGTCGGCTGTTGGTGTCAGAGAGGTAGATGGAGCCAGTGATTGGATCTGTGGTCAAGTAATACTTATGAGCTGGGCTGTGGCTGAAAAACAAGGGTATGACATTATTAATTTTTTGGGTTATGTGTCTCCTTAAGTCAACAGGCAATGCAAGCACTTTAGAGAATAAAAACGCACAGGGCAGAAAGACTGGGAAAGTGAAGGAGTGCCATATTGGGCAAGGTTAGTACACGGTGTGTTACAGCACAGGATCCCAAGCTGAATCCATTAGCAATCGCTGTGCCTGGGGTGCTCTCTGGCATGGAGGGAAGCAACTGAAGGAAAGGGCTCTCTGGTCTGAGCCAAAACCATGCCAGGAACTACTACAGGTTGAGTCCCAGTGCCTGTGTTTGCTTAATTTAGTTCCTATGGACATAATCCTAAACTGGTGTTCGTGCAGTGCCAGGAAGTGAAGGGAAAACACAGGACAGTAGGGAAATAAAACAAATAATAATGAAAAAAATCTCCCCTCCCAAAAAAGGACTAATACAAACTCCAAAAGGAGGCTCCCTACATAAAGCATTTGAAGATACACCCCACAAGATCACTGCACCAAGGCTCATCTCGCACTCTTGCTGAATCCAGCAAAGACTCTGAAGTCCTGTCCTACCTTCAGGGAGATTAAGGGAATCCTGCCACTGAATTCAGCTGGACCTCAACAATGAGAGAAACAAAATAATTCCTTGAGTGGCACATTTGTCCCAAATAAAGCATGAACTGGTATTAGGCTGAGGAATCTGAACATCAGTCCCCCGTTAAACACCCTCTGCTCACTATTTCCTTGGACACAAGAAAGGGTGGCTGAGAAAATGGGATGAGCAGACAGAATGATAATATTTTTTAGCTCCATGACAGCAACATTAAATGAGCCCAAGACTGAAGAAATTAATAAACTAGAATCCACTTTATGGAAAGCATCAAATAGGACTGCCAGAAAAAACCCAACAAGACAGGTTTAGACAAAATTTAAACAATTGTCTTGCAAGAACTTTACCTGTATTTTAATACAGATACCAAAGTTATTAACATCTTTTATTAAAATTGTTTACTACTACAGTGCATTGAGCTTCATCTCTTCTAAGCCTGAAACCAACAGATTATAGACTTTTAACATCTGTCCTGAACACAGATTTTTTTGTTCTAAGAAAGGCTAAGTAGTAATTAGAGGAAGTATTAAAAGTATCTACTTTTCTCCAGAACACCTTCAAGCTGTCCAAACTCATCAAGTCCAAAGAATTCATAGTAAAAATCTAGGCCACAGTTCACAATTTTGCACTTAATGGAATTGTTCCAGGAGAAGCTGGCTAGAAACTTAAGTGTCAATCACAGTTGACTCCATTCCTCATAACAAGAAATTCCTCTCAACCTTTATGTTAGGAAAATTACCCCCTCTTCAGACACATGAAAATTACTGAGTTATTCTTTTCTTTGAAAAGCAGTAAATTGGTTTTTCATTCAAATTATTTAATAATATGGGGGTGGGGTAAAAGCACCTTTCTGATTTATTCTGGAATATCCCTTGTGATTTATCCTATTAAAGTCTGAACAGATTTCATCTCCAAAAATGACACTGATTCTTGCTAAATAAAATGCTCTGACCTTCAAGACAGCTCCAGCCTGACAGTTCAGTCTCCATCTGTATTCCTTCCCAATGACAGCAGGCTGGGAGGGTATTATTTAATTTACCTGCATGTCACTCACACTAAGCAAGTGGCTTCAACCCTAGTGGAAGAAGTTCCCTGTGGGAATCCATCATCCATTTTGATCAGGGCCTTGCATTTTCTGCTGACTGTCCTGACAAAGCCCTGCTGAATGTCAGTCAGCTTTTGCGCTGTTCGTAATCTCTATTTTGCATGGGAGGTGGACAAGACGAGGACAGTTTTAATGGCACTTTGCAATCCTTTACCATCTTTGACTGGCAAGCACAGATAATTTTTCCTGAGTTTTAGAACAGGCTATTTGCAGATGGGCAAAGGCAAAGGACTTACCCAGAGATGGAGAAAAATGGGGACAGAGAGAATTCCTGCTCCCCTCTCCCAGCACTATTGTTGTGATTTATTTTTGGATTTCCCAGCCTCACTGGTGGATTTTATTATTGATTACAATCTTCTGCAAAAAAGAGAACTCTTAAAACAATTTTCTATTCCCAGCTCTTGTATAGAATAGTTGCTGAAACAATCTGTTAAAAATGGTCAGGCTGGAATTTACCCCCCAGGCCTCTGCCAACTGTTTTCAACATTGCGGGGAGATGGTATCATGCTCTGCCCTGGCATGAATTGCACAGTGTTATACATTGGAGCTTTTTTTTGTCTCTTTGAGATACTTCAGAGTGAAAGATGCTTAAATAAACCTACATTGGTCATGTAAAATCTCCCAAACTACTTCCCTTTATCTGTGATAGTGCATGAGAAGTGGAGCCAGGAACATTGGGCTTCACTTTTTATTTAAAGCCACAATCAATAGGCAAATCCAACTGGTAAATTGGACTGGGCTGAACAGCAATTGAAATAAATCTGCCTGGGGTGAAGCAGAGAAGACTTTTTCCCTCCTTGCATCCTCTCTCATTTCTCAGTTAGATAACGGTCAAAAACAAAAGACAGGACTTTTTGCTATTCAAAAGACTTAATCAGCTATATTATTTGTAGTCTTAGAATATTTATCCCCTGTATTGACACTGCCACTAGAATATGACTGTGGAGTAAGAGCTGATTTCCCAGAGTGTTCCTTGAGCTCTTACAACTTTTTAGAAGAAAACCTGAGCATTTGCATTGCTATTTTAAACCCCCTGAAGCAATAACCCTGAAGTTGCAGGGATGGGATGGGCTGGTCCCTAGCAAAGAACTGACACTTTGATGGGTATTAGTGGGCATGATGGTGTAGTCACTGAGAAGAGTTTCATGGTTCTGCAAGCCAAAATGAAATTGAGGTGATACTGCTTCCTTGTATGCTTGTGACCCAGTGATGTGCTGGGAAAGCACAGGGAAATCTTCCAAGTCCACAGTGATCCCACTTGTTGGGGGTTGTGTATAGTCTCTTCCATACATCTGCCTTCTCCCCTTCCTATTACCATTCTCATGGTTTGGACAGGATAGTGCCAGTACCATTTAGGGAGCTCTGCAGTTGTGTTAAGGGATTCAAACTCCATTTTAAAGTGTTTGTGCTTTACGAGACTCCTTACACACAGGCACAGGGAGAAATGGGATAAAAAGTTGGGTGAGCTGGCAGAGGTATGATGCTTGGATTGAGGATTGCTTCAGTTGTACCACAATATATGCAAAGGCTTTGAACAAAGGCTGGTATTATCCCTTTGGGGCCAGAGCCCATGTTTCGGAGGAGTCCTATGAAGGAATCTCCTGCTCCAGAGTGGGATGCCAGTCTTTAAGGAATAGAAATGAGAAAAGGGAGATGGTAGCAGGGTCCCTACAAAACATCAGCACAGCAGACTGCACCTTTTTATTGGCTTCTGTAAAATGCCAAGGGATTCATATCACCAAGCTTTAGATGGTTACAAAGTGGATGCTCACATCTGAGCTGACTGCCTTAACTCCCTTTACAAGCAGTGGAGAGAAATATCATCTTTTAGGGTAGGACTGGTCTGACTATTTTTAACATTTATCTTACAAGATGAACTGTATCTTAGTTTCTCAAATGCAAGGGCATCTACCACCTCCTCAAAGGACAACTTCTGTTACTGGTAACTGTACAGCTCTGGCTCCCACTGTGGTCAAAAGACAGGAGCAGTCACAGCACCAAAACTAGTTACCCACAACCGCTGACCTGGGTAAACCCCTGAGGCTTCTTTGGATCTGATGTCTCTGTTTAAGGATGCAAAATCACCTCTTTTTCTGTGCCAGCTACCAACTTCCCATCTGAGCCTTGCTGGCCACATACATTTGGTGGTGACTAAAGAACGACCAAATTCCTGCAGCCAGGAGGTTTTTGTTCAGTGGGGCTGTGTTTCCATGGCTCCATGCTAAGCACCCTGCAGCTCAGAACCAGAGGATTTAATTGTAGCTTGTGTGAGGTACTGGTCTTTTTTCCCCGGGTGACACTCAGCAGATTAATACCTAAGGAGGCCACACAGTGCAGTGAGCTGAATTTACACTTCGCCTTTTAGTATTTGCAGTTTGTGTGTATGCCCAAAGCTCTTCTAGTGTGACACGCTGGACAATAAAACTTTATAACAATGCCATAAGCCAAGCCAGAGACTGCAAAGGGCTTTTTATCTGATCCTAGGGCTGTTTGCTGAAGTACCTCTCTTTGCCACTAATTGTAGACTTCTCTCTACAGTATGAATGAAAACAAGAAAGGAAGAATAAATTTAAGTGTGGCCACTTTTTTTATATTTGGAAGACAGAAATGCCTCACTGCCCTCCATGTTCCTGCAGAGAAGGCATGATGATTTGGTGACGCTTTTTGGCTTAGCTGACATCCCTCATTTAGGCTGTTGCAGTGTTAGACCTTGGCTACACACACAGAGCTGTAAAGCCAAGCCTCTCAGTGGGTAGCTCCAGAACCTCTGGAGATCAAGCTCACCAAAGGCTACATATTGGGGAGGAACCTTTTCCGCTGAACAGAGGCAGCTTTAGCAAATCGATTTCAGCTTTTCCAAATCTCTAGATTCAGTCCTGTGGATCTCACCCTTTGAACTGTTGCTGGTCACTGGTGTCAAGCTTAGGACCTTCAAAGGACTGGAGCTTTAGCTGAGACTACACCCACTCATTTCCCTGAGGGTCAGGAGCAAAGAGGCTTCCTAGCAAGAAGTATTAAAGCAAATGTCACAGAACAGGCACTAATGGATGAGTGACTCCCTCAGTGTAGTCACAGATGGAAGTATTTGATCTGGAGCTCCTCACCTGCTTCCTCCCTCCCTGATCCCCTTTGGGCTGTACTGAAGCAGGTAGGTTTTGGATTTCTTTCACTTAATTTCTTAGTTTTTAGAAACTGCCTAAAGGCTGAAGGCCTGCCAACTTTGCTTGCCAATCTGCAGCACTTGTGGCCAGTCCATATATCCTTCTTCAGTTACTGGTTTCATACACAAAACCTCTTCTCGTAACAGGTATCCAGCTGCTGCCCTTCACTGTCAAAGCAGATGCACTTTAGTGGCTGTGCATTTCTTGGGCATTAAGGATACAACCTGGCTGTTCCAAAGAGAAATGAAATTTTCTACAGCCTTCAAATGATGTGAAAGAGGAGCTGGGGGGCTGGAACTCAGCCTGATGAGGACAATCATTGAAAAGGTCTTGGGTACCAACCTCCCAGCCCTGCTAATAGATGCTTTGGGCCAGTCCATTATACAGTGGAGCTCAGCCCTTCATTATTGTTCTGGCAATAGGACAAAAAATCAGTTCCTACTCCATTTCATTTCCAGGCATGCAGATAAAAGGAACATTTAGGGTTTAGCATAGCCTCTATGAAGTCAAAGAAATAGTAAATGAAAAGCATGTCACAAGAAAAATCCCCAATCCCAAAAGCAAAAGAAAACTAAACACGCACACACAAAAATCCCAACTCCACACAGTCTAAGCTTCTGATTTAGAAAAGCAACCAGGGAGAAGGATGGGAAACTTGTCAGAGTCAGAGAAGTCCTTGCAAACACAGGCAGTGACAGGATGTTGACATCTTCTAGAATGCAACTGATTGGATCAAACCCACTGAAACTCCAGTGAACCCAAGTGACAAATATTCTTAGTGACAAAGCTCCAATTTAGGAATCTCTCTTTCATCTTGTTTTCTTGTCATTACTCTTTTATTGCATTTCCTGGCTAAGGTTCTGCATTGCACTACCTCCTGTCTGAGCCTGACAGACTTTCACGTGTCAAAGCTCTCAGTGAAAGCTCAGACCGAAAAAAGTTACAAGAACTAACTTCCCTAGGTGGGTGATGCTGGGTTCTTCATTACGCCTATTAAACACCCCAAACTCAAAAGGAAGGCTTTTCACTGTAGAGAATTATTTTTCCATCCTAGTTGTTCCAGTGATCTGTATCTTGATACTGTTCTCAT
This sequence comes from Daphoenositta chrysoptera, assembly GCA_013397915.1. Taxonomy (NCBI): domain Eukaryota; kingdom Metazoa; phylum Chordata; class Aves; order Passeriformes; genus Daphoenositta; species Daphoenositta chrysoptera. The sequence continues at coordinate 623,195 of VZRO01004995.1, read as the reverse complement.
TCTACTTTCTNCCTCCTGTTGCCCTGCTTCACCTGCCTGTACTTCCCCTGTCTCGAGCTATAACAGCTCATGCAGAAGCTTGCATGGCTCACATTGTGACTAATGGCTCCCAGTTCTGATGACTGATTGCCTATGCCAGTTTTAATCACACCAGCTTCATTTGCTATTGAATCATCCGGAAATGGCACTTGTGGCTCACTGTGTATCAACATGCAACAAGACAGGGAGCAGCATAAGAATTCTCCACTGGTTGGCTTACCTATGTCTGAAATCTTTATTTCTGACAGAAGACAGGAAAGCAGGGAATAGAAGAAAGAATGAGGTGTTAGCAGCTCAGTTCGATGCATTATTAGCAGATTGAAAACTTGACAGTAACTGTATCATACAATGCAATAATAAATAAAGACTTAGCTGGAATGACACTGATGTATTTTATATTGGATATTACTCGGCAGTGAGCTCACTTATGTACTGCTGCATTTCACAAAGGAAGTGCGATCTCACTTGCTTGGAGTTATTCACTCACACAAGAGATAGGACCATCAGACTTTATCACTCAGTGCAGCACTGAGCTAAATAGATGTAGATGCAGATATCTTTACAGTTTTTTTCACCCTCAGTCAAAGCAACACCTTGTGATTTACAAAGGTAACTTAAGAGTTGTGCAGTTATGGGTGGCAGTTCATTGCTGTAACCTTGTGAACTCCAGCCCAGAGGACTAAAATTATGCCGAGCTGGACATTTTTCACAGACCTAAGTTACACACCCAGCTGCAGCTCTCTGCGACCCACAATGCATTTACTTTCCAGAACACTACACTCAAAGCCACCCCTGCAAACAAACCTCAGAGCCAAATCGTGAGGGTGTTAATCTCAAGGGAGATGCTGATTTGAGAAGACACAAGCAAACTCCATTTAGTCCAAAAGCAATGGCTTTCCTCCACAGCTTTCAGGCAGCCGACATTTGAACCCACTTACTTTATAGCACACCAGAGTGAAGAAATGTTTATTAGATCCAGTAACCTGAGTGTTTGCACAGATGAAGCAGCAATCATTGCAGCAGATTGAAGTAAATTTGACTCTGTGGCTCTACACAACAGCCAGCAAGGCTACTCAAGGCTTCCAATTTTCTCTTCCCCAATGAGGAAATACTTTGCAAAATCTCTGATGGGTCTGGTATTTCCACTGACAATGAAACAGGGATTGGGTTTTCAAAACTGTACTTCTGGGAGTGAGATATTAATCCTACTCCATTGCAATGGGATTTGGGCTCACCTAGGCCTCTTCTGGAAATCTCACCTTTGGTCATTAAAATAACTTTCTGGCACTGGAAGGATATTACACTCTAATAAGGACCAGGTCTGAAGGTTTATCCCAGCTTCCCACCTTACAAACATGAGAGATATTATGTCCTCATGTATCATGAAACAGAATAGCAAAAATTAGGTTCTTGCTTCCTTATTTAAAAGGTGCCCCAGCCCTCTGAGGTGCACATACCAAGGCAGCTATTTTGTAAGTGCCGGCCTTCTGGTGGCTGGCTGGATTTTTTTTTCCATACACCATGATCTACAATGATGGTTCTGACTGCCAAATAAGACCTCTGGCAAGGTCTAATGATTCTGGCATGTTTGTGCACGAGGGACTAGGGGGTTCTTGCACAAATCTGGCTGCAGTCTGTGCAGAAATGCAGTATTATGTTTGTTCTCAGCAGCAGGGGATACTAAATCTGAGGAGGGAGGGTCTTACTTTCAGGAAGATTCTTACTTTAAGGCCAGATCTTGAGAGGTAAATGGGAATATTGAACCTTTAATACCAGGCTAACCTCATACTGACTTCTCAGGACCTGAGTTCAGGCCTGTCAAGCACAGAAGACTCATTCAAGAATACTCCCTTGACTCTATCTGACTTTCCTGGAGTGAGGCTTGCCTGGCCACACAAAGCCCAGAACCAGCCCCACTGCTTTGAAGTGGATACTTGTATTTGCTGTGCAAATTTTATATCGGAAAAATATCCCCAGCGAGGTCAATTTGAAATTTGGTTCAGTCAAAATTTATTCCATTTTCTCAGAACTTGTGACAAATCATACTTTCCCTGCTGCTTCGTTGTTTTTAATGGATGTTCCTGCCCCTTCCTTGTTATTTCTCCTGGTACATTATTTTTCCTTTGCTTTTTGGGGTTAAGAGGAAACTCTCCACTAACTTCCAGATGCTCCATCTGCCTGTTCAGCCTGACACTGCTGTTCAGCTAGGAACTGAAGGGGGATGACATGGTTGTCCCCCAAAAAACAACTAGAAAACTCCAGTCTGTGACTGCCTAGGGTGATCATCCTGTCTAAATTATGAGTGATTATCAGTCCTAATTAACGTCTACATATCATCATCAGTGCTGTATCCTTCCAAGTTTAGTTTATCTCAGAGGCTGCTTGTTAATTTTCAGCATTCCCACTGGTTTCTGACTACAGGAAAAGGCAGACATCAGCACAGCTTGATTTAGCAGCACAGAAATGTGTCAATATTTTTGGCATGTGATTCAGTTCTGGAAGAACTTGCTAGGCCTGTGTTTCTCTGGTGTAAATCAAAGTCAGCAGAGTTGCAGAAGAGGCAGATCCAGACAGTTTTTTCTCTGTTTTGCTGTGTTGTTTGCTTTTTGTTAAAGAGTTTTGCTCATTTTTCTTTTGGGTAAATAGGATTTCTGCAGAACTTAAGAGCATTATTCTAACAGCCACATTCAGCACAGAGTACCTCAGCTCCAGTATGTTGGTGACATTGCCAGAGGGGAAGATCCTTCGGATGTAGTTGAAATCTCCAACATAAAGACTTCCATCAGACCCACATGTTAGGGCAACAGGAGCCAGGAGTTTGTTCCCATCTGCCAGACCATTGCAGCTTGGACAAGAAATGCTACGTCTGCGGCCATTGCCCATAACGCTCCCAATCACAGGCGGCTGCTGGGAAATGAACTGGTTTTCCCCGTTTCCTTTATGCAAGATGCCTAGGGAGAGAAAATTAAGGAAATTAAAGGGAGACAGGGAAACTGAGACCAAAGGCAGCACAAACTGGCAATGCTGAATGCCAGTTGGGGTATCTGTTAAGTAGCAAGGAGGTTTATCATCTTTCACGGTATTGTTTTGGGATAGTTTCAAATGAGGAGCCTCTTTTCTGAATTTAGTAGTTTTTTTAGACCCTTTGCATTTCCTGCAGAAGGAAAATATGTAGGGAGAACAAGACTGTCTTTACCTTTGAATGAAATAAACTTTTCACCATCTCATGAATTTCTACCTGCCCTGTCTTTTCCTCCTTGCCCTGTAATTTGCAGTCTACCAGGTAAAAAAAAAGAAATGACATAGCTCCTGGAAAAGTGAGGGGCAGGAAGACCATGGGACATTCTCTAGAGAAATATTTCATCTACAAAGTTGTAGAGGAGCTCTGCCTATTTTCCCTCTAAGTGTAGTGCTCTCAGCAGTGATGTGGGCTGAATTAGATGTTTGCTCCCATACCACTATTATCCAGAGGGACACAATGCTTCCACCTTTGAACATGTTCTGATCAGCTTTTAAGGCTCCCTGCTGCAGTCCTCAGCAGTCTTCAAGGACTCTGGAACTTTCCGTTCTCCCTTAGGACCCATGAAGCCTCTTGTTTTTCAAGTACACTTGGCACATTGGAGGATGCCTTTGGGTAGATTTATGCTTAGTGACAGCTCCAGTCAGAATAGGCTCCCCTTTGTTATTTTAGGGATTTTTTCTTGTTAATACCCTTCTTTTACGACACTACAAAGTTAGACAGGCTGACATTCCACTTCTTCATGACGGCCAGCTTCTTTTACATTTTGCACACAAATTGCTTTTAAATGTAAGTTACTAGAAATAATTTGTTAGTAAAATACAAGAGAGAGCATGTGTTGGTGAGGTTTCTTTCCTTTCCTTTTCTTGAATTCTAAGTGATAAGGAGCAACTGGGTCTTCCAATGCTGTATTTATTCCTGTCCTTAAACAGTTGTCACAGACAACTTACCACTTTGTATGTTGAGGGCATGGTGCTTGTCCAGGGACCATCCTCCAAGTTTGGAAGCATCAATTTCATAACCCTGAAGCACAGCTGTCCTCTTCTCCCACAGAATTAAGTCTGGACAGGATTCATACTCATAACCTACTGAAACTGTGAACAAGAGAATAACAAAAGACTCCTTAGATTAGTAACCCAGAAATGTGGTGCCAGCACACACAGAGTCGCAATTGAGCAGGGGTAAGGGCATTTCTACAGGAAACTGCTAATTTAATTGAAAACATCATCATCATAATGCACAGTCCTAATGTTTTTTCTCTTAAAAGTCTATTCTGCATTTAAAAATGTCAATGCCATTTGTAGGTGTTGAGAAAATGTGCTACAAATTTTAAAGACACTGTTTTAATGACATATTTTAAAACAATGGATATTGGGATTGGGACTTGATCTCCGTGAGTCCTTTCCAACTCAGGATATTCTATGATTTGAGAGTGTAAACCACTGCTGAACTCTCAAATGGGTGAATTTTACTTCTATCTACGTTTTTTGACCAAAGAGTACATGCCAGGAACTTATCTTGATCATGACCTTTCTTAGAAGGTAAAGACTTGCACAATTCATGCATGGGGCAGTGAGTCCCTCAGAGGCAGTAGTCTCAGCCAGGTTGACCTGTGGTCATTGTTAATGTCGAAAGTTTGCTTGCAGTGATGTCTAATCAGAGCCTTTCAGGAGTAACTCCACTGAATACACTGGAGTTGCTTAGAATTATGTCAGCAGAAGGAAAATCATGTTTTTGACAGAATAATGACTCCTTTACGATTTTCTCAGAAGAAGCAGGACCATTTTCATTGGTCTGCTTTTCTTCTTCTAATCTTTACAGCTGAAGCAGAGCAGAACTGCAAGTTCCAGACAAATGAAAAGCAATTACATAGATTTTTTTTTTTTTTTTTTTTTACTAGATAGAAAAAAAATGTCTGATCTTACAAGTTTCCCAGCCTCTTTGAAAAGTGCTGAGCTCGGAGAGAACTCGGGATTCCCCACCAAACATGGCTTTTTGCAGAATCAGATCATATCAGAGGAAGATGTAAGTTAGGATATGAAAGGTCAGTATTTTTCACTGTTCTGGAGGTGGGAATCATTGAAGGCATGAATGCTGATGTCCTCAGATCTGCTTGGGTACTCTGGAGCTGCAGAGCTGTTTAGTGGAGCACTCCAGGACTCACTGCTGATGTAGCATCTTAAAGAGCATGCAAGCAGAGTCCTTCAGGATATGGTACCAGGACACATTTCTCAGCGTAGACTCTGAACTGGGTAAGGCTCAGCAGGGTGTATCACCCAGCCTGCTCAAGGCAGCTGAGCCTGCGTGAGAGGAGGCAGGCACCTACTCTTCCTCCTGGAAAACCAGGCATCCTGCAACTCCTCCTAAAGACTCATCTTCAATTGAGATATGATGCATCAGTGAACTACCTTTCTGTCAACAGGAGCTGTATTTGCTCATTTGGGATCTCTCCCATTTAGCTGATATAATTTCCTGGCAGCCTGAAAGGTCTAGTCTAGACTCAGCTGAAGACCTGTAACTGAATGTCCTCTGGGTGTTGACAGATGGGAAGCAATCACTGCAGAACTGCATTACCTCTGCTCACTAAACATCCAGTATGGCATGGATGGCCATGGATGGCATTCTTGAATGTGTAACAAAGGGGAAACTAAGATTAGACCAATCCTGAAGGTCAGGCACAAGGAGCAGTGGCAATCAGGGCTCGGTCCCAGGGATTCCTTTCAAAGCAGTGTTGACAGTTTTTGGCTATAGGTGAGAGGCAGCCAAACACTTCTAGTCCCAGTTAATTCCTTATGTATGAATATGATGGGAGCAGCTCAGGATGTATTTGCTGGGCCATGAGCCAGAGAACAGGTAAGTATTCATACTGTGTGCTTGAAAGTGTCCAAGGCCAGGTTGGATGGGGCTCTGGGCAACCTGATCGAATGGATGGCATCCCTGCCTGTGACAGGGGCATTGGAACTAAATGGTCTTTAAGGTCCCTTTCAACCCAAGCCATTCTGTGACTCATCTGCTGGGGAATGTGTGCTGCAGCAAATCTGCAGGGACCATTTCACGTGTCTGCAGTCAGACCATACTGATCTAGGACAAGGTCTGTCATTGCCACTTAGCTGCTTCTAAAAGGAGACACAAACCCTGAGGTCACTTACCGAAGGCTTCAGAGAGCCCATACACCTTCTGGCTGTAGACATCTGTCTTGTCCCAGATGAAATAGTAGGACAGGTCTGGAGCTGCTGCAAACCACTTTCTGAAGAGGCGTCCCTCGACGGCCACCATGAGGTGGACTTTCATGAGGTTGAAGGGGATGGTGGGGTGGGTCATGCTGATCCGCAGCACTGATTTGTAGCCAGCTGTGCGACTGCTCAGGTAACTCACTTTTATTTTACTGCCAGAAACGTTAATCTCCTCTTGTAGAGCCTGTGGAAAAGCAATCCACGAGGTGTTAAATCAGCAGCGAGCAGACAGGAAAAGGCAGTTAAGCTGTAATTTATCAAACACACCTGTATGAAAGCTCTGGCAGACATGTTTAAAAAGGCACCTAGTAGGCATCAAGTATGAAATCATATATGTAACTTATAGGGTTATTTCTGGAAGCCAAGGAATGCCTCCCCCTTTCTCCATCTCTGTTACATGGGAAAACAGGAGAACAAAGTATCACACTGAGTCAGTGTTTACAAAGGGTCTCACTCCTAAAAGGAGTTTCAGGATGCACGGAGAAAAGAGCCTGGGATCTCAGATAATTACAGCCCATCAGTTTAGCTTCCATCTTCTGTCTTTTATCATCATAGGTTTTGGAAGCCTCTAATTTTTGTCTCCTGGCTTCCTTTTCCCAGCAAAGTATCATGCCCCACTTGGCCTTGAGGATGTTTCCTGATCCTGATCATAACATGCAATTCTCTCCAAGAGATTAGTGAATCCTGCTTCTACCCTCCCTCCTCTGACTTACCCATCTCTCCTTCTTTAAAACTGCTCCTCTCCTACCTCTGACCCTCTCTACCTGATCTACCATCTACCTCTAGCCTTTTTTTCTATCTGTGTTCTCACCCTTATTTTCTGACCTCATGTTTGTTACTACTTATTCTGGTACTTGCTTAAAATTCCTATCCTTCTTACTTAAGTGATAAAGCTCTTGGCCTGACCTACCACCTACAACTCCTTTCCCATCCCTTTCTTTTCCGAACTCCTCTGTATTCTAAGTGAGTTACTTCAGTTTCTTCTCCAGCCACGAGTGTGGGTATTTCTAACTGACTGGGACAGTTATCTCACAGGTACCCATTACAGTACAAAATTTAAGAAAAGACTGATGAAACATCAGGGAAAGCTTTTTCTGCCCTTGTTCTGCTTTGAGAACACAGAAGTCTCAATAAAGATGGGATTTTCAGCTAATTTACCTTCTAAAGGATCACCAGACATTAAAACTTCTTTTTACTTCCTTTTTTTTTTTTTTTCTGGAGAAATACTTGGAAAGTTTCTGGAAAGTGATACAAAGTATATCCCTGACACCATGCTGATCTTTCCATGCAAAATGCTGATAAAAAAATCTTAGGAGAAAAAAATTGTCACTTTCAAGAAAACTTCACTCTTAGGTAAGCACCCAACTTGGACATTTTTAGCACAAGTCAGCAACCTCCGGCGAAGACTGAAAAATGAAGGTAAAAGCTTATCAGTGAGCTGGAAAGCTTGGTCTGCTAATGGGATGTGTTAAAAGGTCACAGATGGCACAGTTCTCTCCTGTGCCACTTCTGAAGTTCTTCAGTGTGCTGGACCCTAAATGAGCATGGAAAATACTTCCCTAGCAATAATAATCTTTCTGAATATCAAGGGTGGTGAAGCTTGAAGGCAGGTGGGTCAAGAGATCCACCCATCAGGAAGGGATCACATCTAACATGGTGTGATTCTTGGGGTATCCTGTGCAGGGCCAGGAGTTGGACACAATAATCCTTGTGGGTCCCTTCTCACTCAGGAGATTCTAGGCTTTTATGATCCTTCTGCCTTCCAAGTTATCACTCCTATACCCAGCTCCTTCTATGTGGGAGCAGCAAACTTCCCTGACATAGTGAGCTGCTCGACTCTTACAGGTTTTCTGGTTAGTGTTATCAAAAATGACAAATCTTGTAATCTGGCCCCCAAAAACACCTCTTGCGAGGTGTTATCCAAGGCCCAACACTTTTTCAAGTGATAACTAAAAGGGTCTGAGTGTTGCAGCACTTGAAAATGGACACATTCAGCAGTTAAAGCCCCTTTTCACTGGGCTCATAAATATTTACCTTCTCTAATGCAGTCTTTTAAATTTACATATCTCAGTGAGTGCTTAGGAAGCTGAAATATGATGGAACTGGGAAAACCCAGGATTTTAAAAATATATTTTATGAGGTCAGAAACAAGCTGGATGGGGACCAGGCTCAACCAGAGACGAGCTCAGCCAAACTGCAGTAAAGAAGGTCCCTTGTAGCAAATCTGTCTTCATATATAACCCTATTAGGATAAAAACAGGCCAAAATAATTGTCATGGACATACTATTTGGAAAGTCTGTTTCAGATCCCTGTCAAAAGTAATTATTTTTCTCTGTCATGATCTATCTCTGCTGTCTACCATTCCAAAGAAAAGGTCAGCCAAACGCTGCCAAGGCCCTGAGCAGCACAAGGGGCTGTGTTTAAAGGGGTCTGCTTGAAGAGAGGATTCAAATAGTAATTCAGATGATTCAAAATATATTTGTTAGTTTTTAAGTGGAGACAAACTAGCAACAAAACACAGCACTAATGGGGGGGGGGGTGTATAATTCAGTAGGATATCAGTGGGAGAAAATGGGGAAAACAAGCTTTAAAATAATCTAAATGTGCTAAAAGTAACAAGAGCTGAATTGTGCCCTTGCCCAGACACATTCATATACTCTGACTGCAGGCCTTGTGAAAGAGTCTTAGAGTTTATCCCAGACTAACCAATATAATCTGCTCTTTTAAAGAGGTCCAGCCATGAGGCTGGGCAGGCAGAAGAGCTGCTTCTTCAGGCTTACTGGGGATTTACAAAATGTAGCAATTTTCACTGCCATGTTCCCTTGGCTCTGTGGTATCTGTTCTTGTCCTAGTAGCAATTTTTCTCCTTTTTGCATGAGACAAGGTAGGAAATCTTGTTTCTGTGTGCTGGGTTACACATGTCTCTTACAGCTACTCTTCACTCTGCCAGCAGACAGGTAAGGAACAGTCAACGTCTTCTTTTTTCTGTGAGATGCTCAGAGGGAATTTTAAGAAGGAAAACCATTTAGAGTCTGATTCAGGGGTCTTAACATAGACATCTAACGCTTTTGAGATGTTCTGTGGTATCCAAAACTTCTGCAAGGGCATGACAACTCTGACATGGACCTTTCTGACATCTCCACCTTTCTGAAGCTACAGCTGGTGGCCTGAAGGGACACTTCAGGGCATCCTGAGTGGCCCCAAATCTGTCTACAGGCACCTGAATCAAATATTAAAAATGCACTACTAGGTTTTTTGAATGCATCCAGGTAGAGAACACTGCATTTATTTCTGCAATTATTTGTTGGAGCTCATGAGGTTCTTATCTACCCACTTGTCAAAATCTCTTTCCCAGCCCTGCTATCTGCTTGTCACCTCCTCCCAGCTATGTGCTCACACCTTTTATATTTAACATTTCCCTACTGAGAACTGTGTATTATAAAATGCAGCTGCAGGAACTGACAGCCAGGTTATTTTTTATTGTATGTACATCTAGTATAGAGATGAAAAGTAGTCCATTTCTGAACTGAAGTACAGTCAGGATTCTGCCACAAATCAGATTCCCTTATAAACTCCTGCACCACAAACTCTGCTAACCTTCAGCTATCAATACTTGAGGTGGAATATTGATTTACAGGTTTTAACTCAAACATATGGCACACAGGAAAAGCACTGTGTTCATCGTGTATGGGATTCATCTTATCTCAACTTAGGAACCTAAGTTAGGTGTCTCCTCTGAACTGCTCTTTTAGGTCTTCCTACAGCTAACAGCAGATACAGAGAGACTCTTTAGAAGGTTGGTGTTGCCTTGTAAACTCAAGACTGGGATTCATTTCCAGTTTAAGGCATCTAAATCCAGATGTCAACTTATAAATGGGTTCATGTGAGGTAGGCATGTAAACATCAATCTTAGTCAGTGGAATCTAACTGATACCATCAGTGAGAACCAGAAAGCTTCAGGGGTGGTCAGCTTCAATGATGTGTAGGCTCCACTGATGGTACTGATTAGATTTCTGTCAGCTTTAATGGGAACTCAGACATTTGGCACATATCCAATTTTAAGCAAGTACCAGAACTGCAAGTGAACCTCTTATTTAGGTGTCATAATCTCAAAATGAATCCTTCTTAGGTATTAGATTCCATAACTACAGGTGTCTAGTGTGATTTGGGATGTCCAAGTGATCTGCCGTTCACAAGGATTCAGAAGATATAATGCAGGGCACTGACAGGGGGATCATTCTGGATTGGCAGCTGGAGGCCAAGCACGGTATCATCAGGACAATTCAAATGGCACTAAGTATCTGTGATGAGGGTGCTAAAACACTGACACAGGTTGCCCAGAGAGACGGTAGATGCCCCATCCCTGGAAACATTCAGAGTCAGGTTGGTTAGGGTTCTGAGCAGCCTGGTCTACTGAAAGGTGTTTGTGGTACCAAATAATGACTGAGGTTATGAACATATTTGCACTGTGTCAGATACTTGCTTTTCACAGGCAGCACTGCCCATCACCTTTCATGGTGTTTGCTGGTTTAATAAAAAAGATGTGGAAACGAAGATTCTGAACCAAGAATTTGTAACATGATGGACTTTACAAGATATGGGACTTAATTAGTAATTATGCTGGGACAACCATGGTGACTGTAACTGGAAATTAGGGTGAGAAAGGATTGTAAGACTTGGCCCAGAGGGAAAGGTAAAGAGACCACTAGCTTTATTTGTTGCTGGGTTTAGCTCCTTGTTTATTAAAATTAGAAGGTATAAAGTTACTTCTTTCTTCATTAATGGTACTGCAACCCCAGTGGAGTCACGCCAGAAGCACACAATTTGTCTCTACACTTGCTATTATTTCCACCTTGGCAGATTACTGTCACTGAAAGCAATACTCAGGACATGCTGAATGCTGGCATCTAAAATCCAGGGAACAGCATATCCGAGACAGCAAAGGCTGAATGCTGCTATGTCCATACATTTCAACACAATGAGTATTTTAAAGGATAACTGATAATTTGGTTCCTCGGATTATTCAGTTTAAAACACAACTTTCCATTTGACAAAATACTTTGAAGCCACAGCAGATTGTTAAGCTTCTTTATCTGACTCACACTTCCTCAAAAAAAAAAAAAAAAAAAAGGAAGNAAAAAAAAAAAAAAAGGATAATGGGGATAAGAAATTAAAGGTAACTATCCTGCTCTGCTCATCTATTCCAAATGTCATGAAATGCAATAAAACTGGCCCCTTCTCAGCCATCTGCTGGCTGACTGCATGTCTCAGCAGCTGTGTAGAGTGGGGGTTTGACTTCTAACCATGAGGAAGTTCACTCCAACACTCCACCACCGAGGTTTGTAGTTCCCCATGGGTGGAATTTGCTCCTGAACAGAAGACAAGTGTTAGAGCAGAGGAAGTGCATCAGCCTGGTGCTGGGCATGTTGAATGCCAAAGGGCTGACCAAGGGCTTGTGAGTCACACAAGGTTCCCAGCTCATGTGCTGTCAGTCACAAGTGCTTTGCCTCCATCTCTCAGGGATAAGGGAAAACAAATCTGGTAAAGTGAGTGCCTGGGAGTGAGTGCTCCTGGCAAATGTCTGAAAAATGGTGTAACAAATGGGGAATGCTTCTTAATAGGAAAGCAGGGGAATAGCTGCACTTGTGTTGCTCAAAGCTGTCAAAAGAAGTACAGAAAGGAGACGGGGGTGGTCACACACTGGCAGAGGTTGCCCAGAGAAATTGTGGATGCCCCAATCCCAATTCAATGTCAGGTTGGATGGAGCTCTGATCAACCTGGCCTAATGGAAGGTGTTCCTGCCTACGGCAGGGGGGTTGGAACTAAGGTCCCTTCCAACCCATCCCATTTCTACGATCCTATTATTGTACCTTGGCTATGATGGTTCATACCTGGATTTCAGGAACAATAGGACCTTTCTCCGAGCAGGAAGTTGCAAAAGCTGTCAGAGGAGATGGGGAGACCACAGGGTTGGGCCGGGCAAAGTTACTCAGGTCACAGCTTGGGATCTCATTCTCTTCGTGCCTCATCACTATGGTTTCCATCACAAAGAAGCGATCCCACGGCAACCACAGCGTGTGCTCCTGGGTGATGAAGGGAGCCCGCTCAAAGTGCAGGATAATGGAGATTCCACCAATGGTAACAAGATCAAAGCTGTTTTAAGAGATGGAATACAAAATTAGTGCATGAACCACCCCATCTGTTTGTAACAACTCCCTAGCAAGGACTCCAGAAAAATAACTGCAAGAAATATCATCATTTAAGATTTAACGTTTTAAGAACCTAAAATCTGCAGCCTGAATAGGCTTTACCTGAGTAAACAGCAAGTGCTGGATGCAGAAGTCCAAGTTCAGCTTCTTTGCATGTTGTCCTCATGTACACTGAAATCACACCCATCCCTTTTTTGAAGCATGTTTATCTCTGTTGGTGCTTTTCTAGCACCAACATATTTTTGCCATACATACTCATTTTCTTTTTTTAAAAGTATTTATTATCCAAACAAATGCACAGATTGGATCAATTCACACGATGAAATAAACTATTTGGAAAGCGATTTCTCTGACACATCCCCATAGAAATTGTCTTGGAATCTCTGCTAACCTAATGCCTAATGCAACCCAGGGAACATGGAGAGCCCAGTCATGGACTGAGCCTAGTCTACTGGAAATACATACAGTGCAGGCTGTCTGTGTGCCACAGCACTCTGCACATCATCTTTTTTGACTCTTAAGCATTTAGAGAAGGGCAGATGAATCACTGCCTGTGGTCTCTGACTTCACCCTAAGCTAGCTCCAGCCAAGTGGCTTTTCTGCCTGTGTTAGTGTTGGGTAACAGACAGCCTTTCAGAGCTGTGTGAAAAAATGTTACCCTGATAAGGCAAATATTCCTCCTCTGGATGTAAAGATGTTGGGATAAGGTTCTGGTGGTTTTCTTACTTTTGTGTTTAAACTTCACATCTTGTCACAGATGGAGATTTTATCATGTACCAGGGGATATGTACCAGGGGATATATCTACTATGTATAGAACCAAAAAAGAGGTGTCAAGTAAGAAAGGAAGCGATTCAAACAGAACTTGAAGACCTCTTGTTTTTGTTCCTTTGTGTTTTTCTCACTATCTCTTTGGTTGCAATGCCAAACATGTGCTTGAGGCACAGAAAGTTTTCTCATCCCTGCTTCTCACTTTCATCCTTGGTGCTGCTGTATGACACTCTTACTCAGAGTTTATGCATGTGATCAGGCTCACTGGCTTCAGCAGAGCTGCTCATGTGCTTAAAGAGCTGTGAGCTTAAGTGCTTCTCTGCAAGAGAACTGGGATCTGAAACACTCTGATTGCCCAAAGCCAGACTTAACACACCCTGTAAATACAAGGTAAGAGAGAAGGTGAAAAAAGTATTTAAAAGTATTTTATAAAATTAATTGTGAGGCTTTCAGTTTGGGTGCAAAAATCCCAGAGGAGCAACAATGGGTATGAACTCTTTCTAAAAACAAGTCTTTGTCAAACAATTTTTTGGGGCAACCATTTTATTTCATGGCTGATGGACTGAGGTGCCATTCAGCAAATATAATTATGAAAAGAAGGTTATTCATTAAAGAATGTTGAATTGAGTCCATGGCAGGAAGTGGAAAGCACTTCAAAAAGCCAAAGCCATGTTTATTCTACCACTCCAGCTGGGGCATCATGTTCCCACACCTATGGAGCTTGGCTTGCAGCAGCCTGAGGAGTAACTTGCTGGTCCCTGCCAGCAAAGCTGCACAGCGTTTGTACTCTGATGTGAATGTTTTTAACAGTCAATTAGCATTTGGCAAGTCCTTCAGCTGGGAGGGAGATGCTTGCTCTGCATGGATCTGGGCACTGAATGGGCCACCAGGAGAAAAGAAATAAACATTACGAATTATGCTCAACAAGTTTTTAGGCAAGTTGGAAGCTATTTTATTTGCAAACACCTCCGTCTCATCCCTTTGGCTTCACTGAGCCTGGATCAGGGATGGGAATCTGCTGGGGGTAAATGTCCTGGCTTCTCCTGCATCCCCAAAACAGGATGCAGAAGGGAAAGCACCACCTCCATGTCAGGCTCCAGCAGCTGTGAAAACAGAACCATGCAGTATTTTTTAGCAAGTGGTGTTGCTCATGAGCTGGTTTTCCCAGAGTCCCAGGGTGCAGCTTTCAAGTTACCTCGATGAACTGAACAAAAGGTAAACCCAAAACCAAACAGAAAAACCCAGACTGAAAACACTTTCCCCCCAGTTTCCCTCAATGAAATTAAATTTAACAAAATGAAAACTGTCTTGTGATTGAAGGAATGAGATAATTTTATATCTGTTTTTGCTGCTGATCTCTGATGTATTTTTTATCACTCTGTAAAAATCATACTTGTTGTACAGTCATATTGTTGTTTTTCTTTAAAGACTCTGGAGAGACAAGCCAAAGGATGAAATTATCTATTTATCCAAAGCAGGCTCAAAAAATAAAAACCCCACAGGAAAGTGTAACCCTTTCTCATCTCTTTTCTCGGAAAGTTCATGTATTTGGTATTTCTGAGAAAGCCATGCTAAAGCTGCTGAATGTGATGTGGAAAAAGTCTGGAGATTTTCTTGCTGTTTCATTAACACACATTCCTACAAGCCAGGGATACTGTGCACTTGCAGCCTCTCTAAACTACCACTTTAATCAAATTTAAAACTTTATTTAAAAATGTGGTTTATAATCCAGTACTGATACTTTGAACTGTCTGTTAACTTTGCTTTACAGAGAAATGCATACAACAGAGTAGTTTGAGAGTTGTCGTTTTATATTAATGCCTTGTTATATAAACAAAGTCTCTGTTGCAGTAATTAGGCTAAAAACACATGCAAGCCTTGAAGTTATGAAAGTTTTGCTCAGTGTAAGTAATGTGACTTAAACAGGACCAGGGTTTCACTGTTTCAGGCTGTATCTGAGCAATGTAATAGGACAGACCTGAAATAAAGTACACCCCCTAACAGGGGCGAAAAATTTAGTTCACTTTAATTCTAAAACTGAAATTTTACTTACTCATTTGAAAACCTGATAATGCCAAAAAGAAACCCCAAAACCCCCAAACCCAGAGCAAAAAAATCAGCTTAGGAACCAAGGTAGCTAAATGGATGCAATTTTATCTTTAAATTCCCTTTCTTCAAAACCCCAGTTATTTCCCTGCTATCAGTAAACCGATTTACTAAATCAATTTAAGGCAACTCTGTGCACATTTTCAGGAATAGATATTCCTATGGTGAATATGCCAAATATTAAGCCAGCTGAGTTTTACGGAGTTATCTCATGACCCCTGGAACAAGGTAACTGCTTGAATGTGTGCTCCCATTTATTCTCCAAACCAGAATGACACTGAAGATGGGAGAGATGACCCTGTGTGACTCTGCTCTGCTCTGGACTGGAAATGCATGCAGCCTGCTACTGTAGGTCAGGAGAACCTGCTTCTTGCCTAAGAGCATCAATTTCTTAAAACAAAGTTGACTTGATCACATGAAAACTGTACAGTACAAGAGCTGATGAGACGTCATGCTCTATTAAAAAAAATTACTCAAACCCATAAAAAAGATAATAGACACTGGAATAGCATGAATTCTTTACATGATTTTGAAAGTGCTTTACAAATAGTATTAAATAAATACTATAACAATCAGTAAGGAAAGCAAGTAAATGTTAATTCCTTTTCATAGGCTGGTTTGCTGGCCTGGGAAGGTCAAGAAATGCATGTAATTGTACCCACTAAATCAGCTGTGAGGCTGGGATTAGAAATTAGGGCTATGTCTGACAACATTTGCTGCCCTGACAAATTTTAGCTTGAATGGTCTTAAATAGTTCAAGATAATTTATAGACCACTGAGAAAATCATTGGACTCAAGGACAGATTTCATGGGACTTTGAGCAACCTGGTCTAGTGGGAGATGTCCCTGCTCATGGCAGTGGAGTTGGAACTGGATGATCTTTAAAGTCACTTCCAACCCAAACCATTCCACGGTTCTGTGGATTTTGGTGTTCTTTAACTTGTCCATTTATGGACAAGTGGTTTTTGTCCATAGAGGACTTACAGACTACACAGATGTGCCTGTTGCCTGTTCAGTTGAGAAAACACCTGCATGTATCCTTTAGCCAAGTTGGAAGATACAGTCATTATTCTGGAGGTTCAGTACTGAAACTGGACAATTTGTTTGATCTTGTTCGTGCACCAGATTTCTGTAGAAGCAGATTGACTTGAGAGGAAGGTGGAGAAAGTGAAATCAGAAGAGCTGACACCACACAGTCTGGGGCTATACTGACCCCCCCACAGCTGCTGACAGAAATCACAGCTTTAGGATGAATCCCACTTGGTCACAGATTCCTTGCTCTGAGACAGCTGATCTCTGTCATTTTTATTACTTGGAGCTGAGTATCTGTTGGGGGCTGAGTCAGCAGACTGCAGCCCTGAGCTCCTTGAAACTAATTTAGCTTCTGGAGGCTGGCAGCCACTCCAAGGAACCAGGAGTTCACCGAAGCCTGGTGGAGCATACTGATGCTCTGGCCTCATTGCTTTCTGCCCTGCGTCCCCTGCTCAGCTGGACCTTGGGAAGGACATAGCATGGAAGGAGCATCCCTAGCTTGAACTGCCAATAGAATTAGATTTACAGAGGGGGGTGGTTTGCCTTTCACCACCCAAGAACTAGGAAGAAATTACTGCTTGAATATTACAAAGGTCTGGAGCCTGAATAGCAGCAGTCACCTCCATGCTCTGTCCCTTTAGCTTACATGTTTGCTGGCTAGAGGTCCAGTTTATAATAAAGCCCCTTTTACCCTGTAAAAGGTACAGCACAACTGCAAAGCAAAGAGATGGTTTCTATCCTCAAAGTACTTGTAATCTAAATTCAAGATTACTCACAGTAGTTGGGTGTTGTAAACATACAAGGAAACAGAAAGAAAAAAAGGTTACAACAGGCATTGTTGTCCAGGAATCTTCTAGTTATATTTATCTGTTCTACTGGACACTGATTTTGTGCTGGTCCATACACAGCAAACTGATCATGAGAGTGTGGTTTGCATCCCACTTTCCCACAAAGTAGGTTCAGTAAGCTTGACAGAGGTACTCTTAAGCAAAAATGTTTAAATCTTTTCCTTTTTTCAGTAATGCCTAAGCTACTGGCAATAAAAACACACCAGCTCCAGGGGTGTCCTTTTCCTGGAATGCCTCTTTATCATCTACATTTTATTGTCATGTCATTGAAGAGTTGGAGCATCACTTGTAAATCCTCCCAGTCCCCATCAGTGCTACAGTAGGTGCAAACACCCCTGAGTGTGAGCAGGACAGCATCAAGCACACGTTGCTAGCACATGTTCCTCTTTTTCATTACAATTCGATCTGTTTCTCTGGCCAACTCAAATGAAAGTTGTGGATTGGAGAGGTGCTAAAATCCGTAAATCCTCTCCCAAGTGCTAGTGGTTAGTAGTCAATGCATAGAGCATATGCAGCTGGAACCCCTTATGTTACATTTTTGTTCTTAAAAGAAAGAGAGCCAATTAGCACTGACAAACAAAAGATAAGATGAAAGACATTACCAATTTGCAATGCTTTTGTTTTGGTTGAGCATGATTGCTCAGATTTTGTCTCTAACACAACCATAATGACTTCTTCCTAATCATTTCAACATGAATTAGCAAGAATAGAGCTGCTGGGAGCAGGAGACATCTTTTTTTTATATGCATGGGCACTGCATTGCCAAATTGCTGGCTAAAGATTCTAGGTGATATCACAAAGTTAATAATAATAGTAATAATAATAAATGATAAGAATAGAACAGGATAGCATAGGATAGAATAGAATAGAATAGAATAGAATAGAATAGAATAGAATAGAATAGAATAGGACAGAATAGGCTATTCATTCATCAGGGAAGTACAAGGATCATCAAGTCCAGCGGCCTTACCAGTTCAGGGCTGATCAAATCAAACCACATTACTAAGGGCATTGTCCAAATGCCTCTTAAACACTGACGGGCTTGGGGCATCGAGCCTCTCTAGGAATGCTGAGGTTACATTTGGTGCAGGTAGCTCGGTGTGCAAGTGCAGTGTGAGCTGCACGATGGGCTCTGGACGGGGGCAGGAGGCCAAGCCAAAACCTGAGGCAAGAGGCAGGGAACTGCTGAGAGACCACATGGAGACGTGACAGGAGCTGACCGTTCCAGACTTTCCCATGCTTAGACTGTGAGGGGATAAAAGCCCAAGGTTTCCTTTGTCCAAGGACCCTCCTTGCGGATACCAGCTTGGGCTGTTATTTTGTTATTTAATTATTGCACCAAGATTAAATTGTTTTAGGGATCTGGATATCTGAGAGTCTGCTATGGGAAGCCTGGGGTCGAGAGGGTAAGGAGCCCTGGTGTGACTGTGAGTGTGGGATGTAGCTGCGAAAGGGCCTCCGTCCCAGCTCAGGTGGTGCAAGTGTGACTGCCAGCGTGGCTTCTGGATGGTTGGACAGAAAAGGTTCCGTAACTGGAAGGCTGTTGCAGTGCCTAAGCACCCTCTCAGTTAAGAAAAGTTTCTTCATGTCCAGTCTAAACCTCCCCTGGTGCAGTTTTGAACCATTCCCACGAGTCCTGTCAGGGGATACCAGGGAGATGAGCTCAGCACTTCCCTCTCCACAACTCCTCCTCAGGAAGCTGTATGAAGCAATGAGGTCATCCATCAAATCTCCCTTTCTCCAAACTGGAGAAACTGAGTCCTCAGATGCCCCTCACAGGATATTCCTTCCAGTCCTGTCACCACTTTCTTAACCTCCTCTGGACACATAAAGGGATCGGAGCATCTTTCTTAAATAGTGGGGCCCAGAACTGCATACAGTGTTCTGGGCGAGGCCGCACCAACACTGGATACAGCAGGACAACCACCTTTTTGTCTGGCTGGTCCTGCTGTGTTTGATGCACCCCAGGATGGGGTTTGCCCTCTTGGCTGCCAAGAGACACTGCTCTAACAGCTTCTGTTCAGCTGCTGCTGGCCAGCACCCCCAGTTCCCTGTCTGCAGGGCTGTTCTCCAGCCACTCCTCTCCCAGTTTGTACTTGTGCCTGGTGTTACTCTGTTCCAGGTGCAAGAAATCCAGCATTTTGACTTTTATATTTCATCTCATTCATCATAGCCCAATGCTCCAGTCTATCTAGGTCCCTCTTGTCCCTTAGGAGAGTCAACAGCATCTCCCAGTTTGGTACCATTAGCAATCTTGCTAATGGTGCATTCAACTGCTGCATCCAGGCTGTTAATAAATAGATCGAACAAGACTGGCCCTGGGACTGAACAGTGAGGAACTGCACTGGGGACTGGTCACCAGCCAGATGTAGCCCCGTAACAACCAACAAAAATGCATCAACATCTTCAAAAGGCATCAATAATAAACGTGCTCTTGGAAGGAATTTTTCTTTAGCGGTCATGGCAATAATGCTGTTACTGCTGCACAAACACTGTAAATCCCATACAAACATCCTACCTGCCATCTTGTCTGCTGATTGTGTATCCAAACAGAGGATTGTTGACAAAGCTGATGTTCACTCCAACTAGAGGGGTCCCATCTGCTGTCATCACCTGGCCTCGAATCACACATGCATGTCTGCAAGAAGGAGGAAAATGATAAGAAATAGTAAGTCTTTTTGACAAATGCAGTTTTTTCCTCCGTTCATGTGGCTGGGAATTCCTATGAATTAGAAAGGCAAGACTTTTATATCCTGTAAAGCTGGAGGCCATGCCGTGTGTTTGGATGGTGGGATGCTGCCCTTGAAGGCTTTCTCAGCTGTTGTGTAAAATCCTTTGATACTCAAAGTGAGGTTTACAATTACCCTACTACGTAAAAGCACCTGCTGCAGCATATACTTCATTAAGTATAAACTTCTGTAGGATTCGTAATATCACACTAGAATTTCACAGAATCATAGAATCTCCTGAGTTGGAAGGGACTCACATGGATTACTGAGCCCAGCTCCTGGCCCTGCACAGACAGAACAGCCCCTGTTCCTGAAAGTGTTGTCCAAACACTTCTGCAACTCTGGCAGGCTTGGTGCCATGACACTCCCTGAGGAGCCTGTTCCAGTGCCCAACCACCCTCTGAGTAAAGAACCTTTTCCCAATAGTCAACAGTGTCTTAACAGTATTGCCCTAATTAAAGGCAAGGTGCATTTTAAAATCAAAGAGAACAGCAAATTACCATGCAGTGCATGGACACATTTAAGGCACAAAACCCACAAAAGACCCCAACCAAGGCTTGGCAGCTCATTTCTTTCCCATTTGGGAAAATCATGACAGATAATTTGCCAGGTTCAGAAAGCTTCCTTACAATCTGCCAGGGGAGATGAGCACACTAATAGGATGGGCTTTTCCTTCCCCTCTTTTTCTTCCCAAGTTTGGTAGATTGCACCATTTTATAGGCTACATCTATTCCAACTACTCTGTGCTCTGTAATATGCTCTTTTATCTAAGGATTTCAAGGATCTTTACAAACACTGATTAATACAGCCAGATTGGTATTTTACAGAGAGAGGAAATAAAACATAGAATGATTTTCAGTTGTCCAAGGTCAGTCAGAAAGCCTGCAGTAAAGCCAAAGACAAATTTTCTTGGTTCTTATTCCAAAGTCTGTTTCCAGACTTCTAAGTCATTACTACATTGCTACCTTAGGAGCTTCCCATAAAGACAAAACATCACATGTCTGCAAGAGTGTCTGAACCCAATTTTTGGCTGAAGGTAACTATTTTTCTGAGCAGCAACAGCAAATTGTGGTGTCAGTGTGCTAATGTGACCCAATGAACAATTTTCCTAACTGCTGTCCTGCTGGACAGCAGAGATTGAAAGCCAATGTTTCTCCAGGTGCAGAACCAGATCTCAGCTAGAGTAAATCATCCCAGCTGCACTTCAACGGAGCAATGGTGCTTTGCTGGTTCACTGAGGCAAAGGATCATTTCTGCAACATTTTGTAAAGATGATTTCATAAACACAGGTCATTAGGGAAAGAGCCAATTATTTTCTTACAGTCCACCTAAATATCTGAGATCGCATAATGCAAGGAGATAAAGTATAATTTCTATTTAATAAAGTCTGCACAATTTTTACATTCCACAGTACAGCAAACAGACCATTTGCCAGGGAGTCTTAAACAAAATTCTTGCTGATCTAAATGGAGAGCTCCAATATTATCAAAAATTACAGCAGTGATGCCAAAATGTGTCTGCAATCTAAGATGTGACTAGATTCATATATAATTTTGGAATAGGTCACAGGAAAATTAGATACTGGAAATGATTTTTATGTCACTGAGTTTTCTCTGATGTATCATCACTGAGTTCTTAGAAGTCATGTAGGAAAAAACTTGGACTAAGTTTGGAGCTAATAATCCTACAATCCTAGAATGGTTTGGGTTGGAAGGGACATTAAAGATCACCTAGTTCCAATCCACCTGCCGTGGGCAGGGACACCTTCCACTAGACTGGTTTACTCAGAGGCCCATCCAACCCGGCCTTGAACATTTTCAGGGATAGAGTTAATGGGGGGAATATCATCCTTAATACTTCTATTGCTTTTCCCATTAAGGGCTCTAACTCAGCTTTTCATATACAAAAATGGAAAATAATAATCCAGTACAGTATTATGCACATCATTCTCTAACACACAGGTAGAGCATAACTCAAAAGGATCACGATGCCATGGAATATGCTTGGAAAAATGTCAACGCTTGGAACAACCCCAATGAAGTCAACAGGTCACCATCTGCAGTGCAATTTTTGCATAAAGTCTGTGTCTGAGCACATCTCTGAGCCGAGAGCAGAACCTAGGCCTTCTCTTCCCTGATTTTTTAATGATCTGTTCACTCTGCCCCATCTTCTTTTCCATCCTTCAGAGGGTACAGAAGAAGGGTTTGAATCTGCCTTCTCTCAGCTTCTCATAAAATGGGCTGCACATTTTGTGGAAGACAAGGAATCACTGCAAACTCTTCCATGAATACTAGGACCTGAGTATGAAGGAATTGGTGTTCTGTATCACATATTCAAGTAAACACTGCGACTACAAATGTTTTCAAATAACAGGAACAAGATCATACATTTCTGTGAACCCAAGAAGAACGCTTCCGCCGTTTTGTTTTTTTTTTCTTCCAAGAGTTCCAAGCAAGTAAAGGAAAAAATACATGTTGCAGGTGTCTCTCCAGCTGCCCTACACACAACACATGTCCAAGCTGTTTTAAAGTTCTAAGTAACACTGCAAGCACATTGGCCCAGACCCTCAGTTCAGTAAATGGGGGATGTGCTTTATATCCACACAAAGGCATCTGCTCCATTACATATCACTGACAACTATTTCTACAACAAGCACCAGCACAACGTGGGCAAACAAAGAACTTCCTCTCACCTTGGCAGCTTTAGAAATGCAGCTTTGATGCCCCACCTTTGGAAAGAGACTCAGTTCCCATCCTGGCCAATGCTCCCCAGCACTCATCCAACTCTGCTAACACACATACGTGCTCACGGACTCTGAGGCTGTCTCTTCTCAGAGAAGCAGCTGGTCAGCAAGCCCAGCTGCATCCCCCATCCTCCTGAGGACTATAACCATTGCTTTATTTCCATGCTATAAGGAAAGATGTTACCCCTAAGCGGACATCATTCTCAAACCACAGATATAAAAAGAAACTTGAGCAAGATGCATAGGTCTGAATCCATTTAAAAGAGGTAGGGATGGAAACTGGAGGAAAACTCAAGCCCAGATTGTCCCTGATGAGACTCAAATCTTTTCCTTCCCTGGGTGATAAAATTTGCCCCACTTGAACAAAGCAGTTCACACAGTGCATTGGAAGCAGCTGGCTTCTCTAGTGTCAACATGTCCTTTCTGGAGGCAAGATCGAATGTCTACAATGGCCCAAGCCCCCCAGGAACCTGGTTAATGCTAATTTAGTCAGCTATTTCCTTCAGTTGACCTTGGTCTAAATGCAATTACCCTACAAAGAAGTTAAGTGGTACTGCAAAGATGCTCAGCTCTGCTAGATGTTCTCCAAATACATTTACATAAAATTATCTCTCACGTTAATAGAAGAGATTTATTCCATCAGTCCAGGCCTGCTAGTTCAGAGTGTTTTCTGCAGTTAAACAAAATTCGATTTCTTGTAGCCTGAGCCTCATCTTTCCATTAAATTATTAATAGATTCCACCTGTTGCCTCTGTTTTTTGGTTAGTTTTTGTTTGTTTTGTTTTGTTTCCTTCACTACTGTTAAATGAGGCTGTATGGATTCTTGTTTTACAAGGAAAAGCAGTCTCTATATTTCCTCTTCTTTAATTAGACTTTTCTTTTTTTTTTCAATTGGTCCATAAAAACTTGCCTGAAAGACCAAATCATTGTCAAAATGCTTTCTACAATGCCAGATGGTGCACCAGACAATTTTACACTGTTGCTTTGTGAAGTTATCCTTTATTCCCAAGAAAATTAAATTAAGTCTTTCTGGTAAGATCCGGGACACAGTGGCAAAACAGACAGGGGTGCACTGATGCCTGTATGTTCCTATTGCTCAGAGATAAATAAAGTTTGACAGACTGTCAACAAAATTCAAGCAGGCAAAACCATCCTTAGAACAGAAGCCAGAAAAGTAAATTCCACAAAAGCCATTTCACCTTATGGGAGCACATTAAAGATTTGTCTTTAATACTTACTCTGATCCAGTGTCTCACAACTTAGACATAGGTCCTCCCAATACACTTTAATCACAGATGTTTTCTGGTGACACTGTGCTTCCCATTTGGAAATAAGGGAAAAATACTGTTTCTCCTAAACATTTTTCACTGTAAGAAAGAAATTCCATACATCCAAAATCCCACTTTTTACTGCAAGAAATGTATATTCTTTCCTTGACTGAGGATAGGTGCCATGGGAAATCTCACTCCGATTAATTTCTCTTACTCCTCAAAATACTTCCAACATAACTCATTGGACCTTCTCGTTTAAAGGTTTCAGATGTGTGAAAATGGTTATAATGACTGCTTAGCAATCCTTAGCCAAGTTATTAATAATAAATATTTTAATTTGACATTATAAATGTCTTTGAACTTACCACTTCCATATTTTATTGGTATATAAGTATATAGGTATATATATATAAGTATATAGGTATATATACTTATATATATATATATACTTATATATATACACTTATATATACTTATATATATATATATATAAGTATATATACTTATATAAGTATATAAGTATATAGGTATATAGGTATATAAGTATACACACATATATATAGGATTTATCCTTCTGCTCGGGATAAAACTTCAACAGAGCTCCATAGTACAAGAACCTAGAAAATTATAGTTCATTGGAAAGAATGTTTTTAATGAAATTAGATGATCTCAGTTCCATTTCTTCCTCTGCTACAGCCTTTCTGTGTGACACCAGTCATGTCAGCTGGTCTGTTTATGTCTCTGCTCCACCTGCAAAATAACAATCCCCTCCTTACAGAGACATAAGAAGAATGATTGTAGTAATCTGATAATCCCTTGCAGAGGGATTTTTACATTCTCATGGCACTCATCTGTGATATGCTCAGGCTGATAAGTGCGTAGAAGTACAGCCATTTGCTACAATCTCCTGGCTTTAGCCTTGGCTGTGGCCTTTTTGCTTGAGAGTAAGAGAGGATAAAGCAAAATGTACCTTGTCCATTTTGGGTTGAATGCACCTGTCTAATGTTAAACAACCTCAGGGCAGTCAAGTACCAGGATAGATTGAACACTTGGTAGAATGCTAGGTAAAAGCTAAGGGCATCATGATCAAACACACGGACACAGAGAAAATGTCTGAGCTGGCAGATGAAGGACAAAAGAAGAGGAAAGATCAGAACATAGAGACGTTCAAGTTCATTGCTTGTGGCAGTTATTTTCCTCAAAATCTGTCTGTAAAAACAGCCCTGCCCACTTGCATCTTAACTCTGGAGAAAAACCTCCTGACAGTCTTTCCTTGAACTGAGTCAATCCATCTGGATTTTTTAGTTCGGTTTAGTTAGTTTTCTTTAGTAAGAAAAGCTTAAAGTCAAAACCTATGTACTGTTCTTAGCTGCCATCTGAATTAAGAAATTAAGGTTAGGAAAAAGAATGCAAATGATCCTTCTGAAGGTCTCCTTGTTAAAAAGAAAAAAAGCAGACTTATATAGGAAATGCAAATTGAATAGCAGTCATCCAGAAAGACCCCCACACTATCATGGATAGCTCAAGTGAGTTTGTGAAAGGGTTTGGCACATGTTGGGCAGCTGGGATACAATCCTGCTGGATTTAGCGGGGCCTGATGCAAGAGGGCGTGGAATAATGGTTCTAAACTGAAAGAGGGGAGATTCACACTAGATTTAAGGAAGCAGCAGTTTACGATAAGGATGGTAAAACACTGGCACAGGCTGTGTGGAGAGGTCGTGGCTGCCCCGTCCCTAGAAACATTCAAGGCCAAGCTGGACAGGGCTTTGAGCAATCCAATACAGTTGAAGATGTCCGTACTCGTGTCAGGGGCTAGATGGCCTTTAAAAGTCCCTTTCACCCCATAATATTCTGTGATTCTAAATAATTGATTAGGCTCATCTGAGGAGCTGGCACTAAGGGAAGCACCAGAATACCAGTGTCAATGTGACAAAGGGACTAAATGCACTAATGTTTGACCATATCCCAAACAGGGACCTGCTAAGTGGCAGTGATAGACACGGCTTGCAACAGACCCTGCCATTCTGCTTTGTGAGCAGCTGATGGAACAGGGACCCTGGAGAAGGAGAATGGGTCACAAAGAGCAAAGTTTTAAAGAGCTCTGAACAGAATCAGTAAAATAAAGTCAATTATAAGTTGTCTGCAGCAAGAAACTGCACCTGCCCTGTTTGTTTAACCTACTCAGTGAAGGAACTTAAAAGGTCCCACCTCTGAAGCATCAGGAGATGCTGATGATTATGTGGGCATGGTCCTTAGCTGTTAACCTTCTGCAAGAAGCCTTCTACAGTATTTAGATATTCCATGAAAGACACAGTAAAGCCAAGTGAATTAAAAGCTCCAGCAAAAACCCATTACTTAAATTGTCTGAAGAAGGACAAGGGAAGAAGCCACACAATGCTCAGATACTTTTACAAATGTGGCTAATGAAGTTGGTATTTCAAGTCAAAAAAGGAAGTGCTTATTAATCAATACTTATAAGAACATCTCTAGATACAGATTTTATTATTGCTGCCTCTTTAGATCTGGTCTAACTTGACAGTATCAAACCAGTAGGCCTTCTTCAAGTGATATTTTTAGTATACATGTAAGGACTTTGTTTTGTGACCAACTGTTGTTCAGTTTCTCAGGCTTCCCACTGCATGCACCTGACACCATTCTGCTCTGTGAAGACTTATAAACTGATGGTTCTTGAGCATCTCCTTGGGCATCACCTTTTTTCAGTAGTATTAGTGACTGCTGGTTGTAGCTCCTCCAAATGGAAAAGGAGGTATCTTTATTGCATGACAGCTTGGTAACAAAATGTAGTATCTTTTGAGGACCACCTATCACTTCTAGAAAACCCATGATCATTGCTCTCACAAGAATTCCCTATTGGCTCCATCCCTGAAAGACTCAGACCCTTATTGCTTTGAAAGGTTCTCCCAGGAATGGAGTATTATTCACCTTCTTGATGTGCGTCCTTTCTCTTTATGACAGCACAATCTTCCTCTCTGATCTGCCAAGCAATCTGGCCGCTGTTGGAAAGAGATGCCACTCCTGCCATCCAAAGCATCTTGTGTCTCTATGCCTCATTGACTCACTATTTTTACATCTCAAGATTTCTCAGTTGAGCTATAATGGTAAGGTGGGAGGGTAAGGGATATGGGAAGGCTACTCAGCAGAGGAAAAGATGCTGATGACATCTGTGAAACTGTAAAACTGGCTCCAACTGTTTAAATGAAAGTATTTTAGAACAGAGTTTTATGGGAAATGCAACACATAATAAAAGTTGGGCTGTGCTTTGCTGCAAAGTTTCAGTGAAGAATCCTTCTACTCACAATGTGGTTGACTAATGTTTTAGGAGTTGATGACTCTTTCCTTTTCTCCAGTACAACCAAAGAAACACTCCCTTGCTTTGCATACGGTATCAAAGAAACAGAATCACACTCATATTTTTTTTGCTCTGTACAATCCAAGTCAAGTGTCCAGTAATACATAAGGTACAAGATAATTTTTCCACCTAATACTGAATTATGCTTATTTCATGATTTTTCAGCAGCCATTTTATAGCCATTATTTCTATGAGAGGTAAAGACTTTATGCTGCAATAACTTTCAGAGATGAATAATGTATTCATGTCAAGTCTTCACTAAAAATGTCTGCAGAATTTAGCAGTTCTGTATTATTACAGTATTTTACATCTGGTATTTATTTTGTAAGCTCTGGCTACATATTCAGCTCTGCAGAAGAACAGGAATAAAAGCACTTTCTTTCATTGAATCTGAGGCACCATGAAAACAAAACTGAGCAGAAGAGAAGAAAAAATACATTATTTCCAGATTAATTATAAAATGATCTCTCTTTTGATGATCATGGGGAAGGTTCTTTAACTACTTACAAACTGTCTGATAGATTTGTAACAATCCAGAGAAATTAGGAAAAAAAGTCCAATAAAATAGATAAGATTTTATATTTGGGATTATAAAGCTGCTTTTTTATACAGGAGGTTTTAACCAATTTAGCAAATAAATGTCATACTCGAAGGACAGACTTTTCCTGATAAGGTGGCTTTTTTCCAGAGGAAAGTACTGTAAGTATGAATAAATATTAATCAGATATCTACGTGCAAATCCAAGAGAATGCATCAACACCTACACGATAGTTTAGACTCCTAAATCCAAAAGTGCACATCTGTACCTCTATAACCTGGGAGGTACTTAGCTCATTAGGAGGTTTTTTTCATGCTTGCGAGTTTTAAAGGCTTGAGACTTGTTTTCTGCACACTCCAAGAGTTCCTTGGGACACAGGTATCATCTGAGACCTTTTAATTCCAGGATGGTGCAGCATTTCTATCAGCTGCCTCACTGGACCCCAGAAGCACGCCCAAATTACACTAGGAAGATCCCACTCCTTCCTTTGTGCTTGGTCATAAACACCTGATGTTTTTAAAATATTTTTTAAAAGCTGCACCCCAGTTTCTCTAACGACTGTACACAGGACTTACAGAATTACAGAATCATTAAGGCTGGAAAAGACCTCGAAGATCATTGTGTCCAACCAAATTTCTTTTACTGACAGTTACGGAAGAGGAATATAATTACATCATGGCTACTCTATCTATGTTATGGAAAAGAACATAAATATGGACAGGAGTTTTGCTTTCATGAAGTCCTGCAGGTACAAATTCCACAAAGTTGGCATAAGTAGCTGCATATATTGCCTTAATTTACTATATGGGAACCATGTTATGCTAAACTCAAAATCAAAATACAAAGCCAAACATCGGCGGAAAAAAAGCACCCTGTACCTAGGAAATGTAAATTTTAGAAGTATGCTTTGCTTTTAATCCCTCTTGAAGGGATTAATTACCAAAATAAAAACCAGTAAGTTTTTTAAAATTCCTTGTTATTCTGTATTCCAAAACGCTATGACTTGTACCTAATAAGGAGTTCATTCAGACAGAAAGCATCAAAAGAAGAATGATGCCTTTGGATGACAATAATGCTGGGAAGAATGGTGTTTGAAGACTTGCTGTGTTAGCTTGGTTTAAAATATGGAAAAATATGACCTTGTTTCCATAACTGTAGGTACCATGCTGTGCCATGACTGCTCACCCTCAGAACACTGGATGCTGTCTAATCTCTATGACACAGTTTTAAACAGATGCAGCATTCCAAGCTGTCCTCACCCATGGAACTGCTGTGCTCCCTAAGTTCCTGCATCACTTGTGGGTGCCTGCGTTCAGTGGGTGCATCCGACTCAGAGAATTTCCTGTTGATGAAGAGAACTGCACCTGCCTGGAGTTGGGCCACAGCCATGGGCTGGACTAAGCCAGCTCAGCAGAAATCATCAGGATAAAGCCACATCTGATAAGTCTGGATTTTTTCACCTCTAACTTTGTCTCGAACTAAAGAACTGTTTCTTATGTTGCTGTATCAAAGTTACACTTTTCTTGATGGAAAAATACAGGAAAGACAGAGCACCTTGGTTTCCTTGGGAAGAAATCTCAGAAAGATCAGCTGGGGTGAACCTACAGCCCCCCATGAATGGGATGAAATGTGTGAAAAGCAAAGAGAAGATGCTTTGAACATATTCATAGAATCAAAGAATGGTTTGCATTGGAAGGGACATTAAAGACCATCCATTTCCAACCCCCTGCCATGGACAGGGATACCTTCCATTAGACCAGGTTGCTCAGAGCCCCATCCAACCTGACCTTGAACACTTCCAGGGATGGAGCAGCCACAACTTCTCTGGGCAAACTCCCTCAAGGATACTAAGAAAACATAGCAATATTCTTCGAAATCACTTAGGACTGACCACATGGACTACCGAAACATTCTGAAAAAACATTTCAATCCCCCCTCTATTTTCTTAGCTCTTCTTTGGCCACAATCAGTACTCACAGTTTTGGTTTTGACAGCGCTTCGGATCAGTGCAGTTTAACTCTCTGACAATAAACCCCATTTATTTATTTATTTACAGTAAAACGGTGCACACAAGACAGTTATAGAATATTTGTCTCTCTGAGTTTCTAACTATGTTGCCTAACCCTCTCCACCTGGATCAGGAAGGTAAATTGTCCTGCCTGCACACAGAGGGGACACAGGAAAGCTGAGTGACTTGTTTACAGATGTTTACCTTGTCACTCAGAAGTGGGAGAAAATGTGCAAAGTTATTTCTGATCAGACTTTTAAACCATCAAAACTAACTAACTTCTTGTATGTAGACTACTGACCTGAGGGCAATCAGGGACTACTCTTGCAGTTGATACCAGATGCTGCTCTCTGACGTTCCATATAACTCAGATGGTTATTTCTAGCTGCCCAAGTAATCAGAACAGGTTGATACTACTGGCAGCAAGTAGATATACACAATTTGTCTCAAAAAAGGAGGGGTATAAAACACACTTACTTCAAAACTGACTTACTTCAAAACTGACTGATTTCTTTTCAAGTTCTATTTACAAAAGTGTCAGTTCTACACATGGTTTTCTGAGGCACTTTAACCTATGCCAACACTTACCACAAAGACTCTGTGGATCAGTACTTTGGCCTGTTCTTGCCGTTTTCTGACACTGTCCCTCAAAAGAGAACAAATATATCAGGTGTCCTACTTTATAGTCAACTACTTGACACCACTGCATCTTGTGCTGCTCCTTATGGTGATGGACAACTAAGAATGGCTTAAAAACAACAAAGCAAACAGCAAGAGTAAGTGGTTTCAAAATCAATACAAGAATGACAAAGTAGTAGATGAGTACTTGTTATCTGTTCATCAAAATGATGTGAAAAGACATTCTGCGCATTCAGAATTTAATTTAGCTACTTGCTTTATCATCATAAACACTCATTTCAATATGGGCAATGTTTATTTTTCCTTCCCAAACATGAATAATATATAACTGCTGGTATTTGGGAAGAGACAAGGTCTTTGCCTTTATCCATCAGGGTAATTTATCATTGTCTTTCTTCTTCTTTTGCATTGGTGAGAGAGCTTGTCAGCTCAGCTTGTTCTTAAAAAGCCAGAGTGTAATTCAATAATAAATTCACTCAAAGGCTAGCTGTCACGAGACATTCATTTATTTGTATCCATTAGGTGATTTGCACTGCTGTTCTCTCTGAAGACTGGCTAAGCTCTGGTTTTGAAGCTCAGGATATATATTGCAGAGATATTCAGTCATCTCCTTCAGACTGCTGCCACTTCTGCACAGGCCATACAGGCCTGGGTTCCCTCAGGGCGATAATCACTCAGCTAGAATGACTTAGAGAAGCCTGGAGGAGTAGGCTGTAGTTCCTGATATAAATGATGAGTGTGCCTGGGCCACTGGTGCCCATGCAGGATACCAGACACACAGGTCACAGAGATCCATGTCACCTCTGTATTGCCTGCTCATGGGGGACTGCTCACAGCAAAGGACATGGATCCAACTCCTACCCTGTGAGGATGATGGCGTTGGGACAGAAAGATGAAGGAAGTTCCATGATCAGCAGTCTACAGTCCTGATCTGCACCAAGAAGGAGATGGCTTCAGGAATCACCCCAGCAGCAATGGGAGAGGGTTGTCCTAAGACACGATGCTGGAGCCCTCCATAAGAGTAACTCCCTCCTGTTGGACAAACTTTTAAGCCAGCAGCTGGAAGGAGAGATGAAAACAGTTCATCTTGCCCCCAGCAGCTGCTGTGATTTTCATGGTGAGAGTGAACTGGAATATTATCACCTGTCTGTTGAAAAGCAACTGGTGAAGTTTCAGTAACAAGGGCATATCCATGCATGCAAATACAGGCAGTCCCGTTTGCCCAGACTAACTGGGTCCCAGATGGTCCCAGCCCATGCTTCCCCAGTATCAGTCACTGCTGAAGCACTGTCATTTCCAGGGTGACCAGAGGAGCTGTTCAAAGGTCCAGCTTTCTAAGTGGTGAAACAGGTAATTGAAACTACAAAGAGAAGACAAGTAAGAAGAAAACCCCTGCAATGGTTGAGTTTATCCAGATCTATAGGATCTTTAAGAACTTACAGGAACGTGTGCTGTCTTTTAAGATCCCAAAAGAGTAGTGACATTTTTAACAACCCAACACACTCATGAGCCTGGACCATGCGCTGTCTCAGGGGAAAATATACCTTCTGTTGAGGTTCTTCAACATTACTTGCAATGACTCTTGTGAATCAAGATACTTAACTTGAGAGATGCAATACAATCACAGGTTGAAGTGACATATCTGTAGACCATATTTAGTGGCACACACCCTATGCTGATAATTTGAGAATGGCAACCTCAGAAATCATCACTACCTCTGTATAATTCTTCATGCTAATTTAAATAGAACAAGTTTTATTAGTTCCACTGGGTTTAACGAAAAGTAGTCATTAAAACCCTTCCTACTGATCTGAATCTTTGCATTCTCTTACTCCAATAACCTACATAACAGACAAACATTTCTGCTAGCGGGTGCTCCTTTTGAATTCCAAATCTTTCCTTAGCAGTACATGTATATATGGTTAGTAATTCCTTCCTTTACAGAGATCTATCATCAGACCTATGAAACACATGTAACTCATGTAGGAATTTATGTGACACCTAAATGACACATTCTTTCTGTTGGTCCTCTGCTGGCACTCACAAATTCACTGTATAAATTAGAAATTCCCACTATTTTCCAC
The DNA here is from genome assembly GCA_013397915.1 of Daphoenositta chrysoptera. Classification (NCBI taxonomy): domain Eukaryota; kingdom Metazoa; phylum Chordata; class Aves; order Passeriformes; genus Daphoenositta; species Daphoenositta chrysoptera. The sequence goes on along the minus strand of VZRO01004995.1, from coordinate 590,556 downwards.
CAGCTCTGTGTGCTGTTGAATGCAAGCAGCCCTTAAACAGAAGTTGCAACTTTATTTTTTTATTGCACATGTATGAAGATTCCTATAGTTCCATTAGTTGTAGGGAAAGTTCACTAAAGACAGATGTGTGTGTACCAAAACTCTCTGCCTATCAGAAAGGATACATGTGGACCTGATACCAGAGTCCTCTGTGGAAATGCAATAGAGGAATTGCTACTCTAAATACATCAGAAAAATGAAATTGTGAGCATAATCTATTTTATATTCTAAAGCTTGATTTTACAGCAACAACACACAACAACTAGTCCAGAGTCCAAACTTGTTAGGATCCAGTACTTGTGATCTTCAGAAAGCCAATGAAGGACAACGATTTGCAACATAATAAGTGTTTGGTTACAATCTCAATCACTGTTGTCAGCTTTCTTGGACCCTGAAGACCTTGGAAGCAAGAAGTATCAGGGAAAATATCCCATCAGGCCAGTTCCCTAAAACTGCTGTTCTTCATGTCTGAGGTCAGCCTGTAGACTACTAAAAAAAGGTGATATATGGGAGGTGGTACCCAACAGATGCTGGCAATATCCCTTCATGAAAAGCATTAGGTCAGATCTAGAGTGGCCTGAGAGGCCACTTAAGATGCAAGGGCTGAAATAAATACCCACACAAACATGAGGGTGTGTATTTTCAGTGCCAACCTATTAACTGCTGTGTGTGGGAAAGCTGAAAGTAAGCAGTTCATGACTGGGTGAAGTTCAACAGAGTTCAAACCTAAGTATTGAGAGCCACCTCCAGGATCAGGGTCACTACTTCTGAAAGGAAATGTTCAGATGATTCACTGAATCATCTAAGAATTTGACACCCCAGTTACCCTGCTATAAGCAATCACTTTGAAGGAATGACTGGCCATGACAGACAGGAATATACTTAAAACAAATTGCTGAGATGCAGTCACAGAAGTGAACTGCTAAGTTTTCTTTCCCAGTTCCTGTTTCTTGATGATTATTGTAGTGATAAAGAATGTCTCGGTTTTAAAACCAATCTATATTCGACCTGATTGCTTATATTGCAAATCACTCTAACAGTCCTCTCTAGATGGTAAGATTTTCCTCAGTTCTTTTGAGGTCTCTAATATTCACACTATAGATTGCAAATAGCATTCTCATTTCCTTCTCTTTTGACTGTCAAAGGAAGATCTGTCACTGCTGTTCAGAAGACACTTGTGGACAATGCCAGTCATTTGATCTAGAAGAGCTGAATGGATGCTTTCTAGAAATAAGGAGAGTGAGGAAACATGCAACTGCTCGTATGTGCTGGGAGAGTAACATCTTGCCTTACTGGCTGAGAGGAAATTGTAGATGAAGAGACAGTCAGTAGAACTACACCAGCCACAAAATTCTTCAGTTACCTACTTCATTTAAACGATTTTCATATTCAGCATCTTCCTGCCCTTCCATGTCTTAAAATGGCCAAGTGGCTTACGCTTTACTACTTACTGAATCAACCCCAGAATTCACTTACCCGCCTTCAAAAGGATTGTCCCCTGGGATGACGTGAGTGCTGTCCTTGCCAATCAGGAACTTGATTCGATCGTAAAAGGAGTGCAAGCTCTGCTGGGAGACTGGGGCTTGTGTCTCCTGGATGATATCCAGGGGGTCCGGGGAGCCCAGGCACAGCGCATTAACGTGGCATAGCGGCTGCAAGCAGCAGTCTGGGTCCATGCAATCCACCAGGCCATCTACAGAAGGGTAAGGAACATTTTAGAGCAATGGTAACACAGAGTGCTGCAGACTTCAGGGTGCAAGAACTCTTACCAATGCACGCAATAGACAAATGCGGATTTTCATCTACATTGAGTAAGGCATGTTCACTTAAAGTCACAATAACGAACCCCAAATACACATCAATATGTAACACAAATATGCAGTAGTATGTAAAATATGAAAACTCATGTATTAAACTCAAAAACACATATTTTAGATTAGTCCTAGGATGTGTTATTCCACAACTCAGTCACTTGGGCAACTCCAGAGTCCCCAAAGGCTGTTGTGGGTTTTTTTACCAATATAGACAACTTCTGTACCCTGCTCCTGTTCCTTGTGCAAATCAGACACACTGCATCACACAAAAGCTACCAGGTTCGCTTTCAGCAGGACTAAATAGTGAATAAAGCCATGGTATCTGCCAAGGCGGCAGAGAGATCTATATATGTAACCCAGTAAAATAGAATAGAAAGTAAAGGGGATTTTGCTGGGAAGGTTTGACCTTTTGACCTTTGTCACATTGATTTGATACTGACACAGAGTAACAGACAACCTCAAACTCTCAGGATATAAATCTTGCACTTTCAGCACCATTAAATTAGTAGTAACAACAATAATAGCAGTGGACACACATGAAAAGGCTTGCTGAGGGTACTCCAGTAAAATGAGGGTTTGCATATCTGTTAAGCCATCAAATGCACAGATAGTGTCATTTCCCCTCCCACTGCCATAGCAACATCCCCCCATTCATTTTGAGATGCCACTGCTCATTGCAAACAGCACCGTAAAAAGTGGTGACAGGAAAGGAAATACAAAAAAAAGCTCAAAAGAGGTTTGATGAAGCATCACATTTAGCAATAAAAGTTGTTAGCATGTAGTAGAGACAGATCTTTAAATCAGATAAGGGAACTGGATGTTTTTGTTCTGGGGTAATGGGATATGGAGCCCTTCACTTCCAACTCATCAGTTCAAGCAAGACAGTTTGACAGTGAATGAAAATTACTACCATGTGATGGCTGTTCACAGACCTATGTGAAATGAGTGGTTGGATTCTGTGTAGTTGCTAGGAGCTCCATATATCAGAGAAACCACCTTTACAGCAAGCATCCTACTAACGACTCCAGCAGAGAGGCAAGAAATGAATGTGCCTGGAGAGCAACACTGTCCTGAGAGGTAGTTCCCTCCTGAAGTGGGATGAAATCTTTAGATTTCAGAGTAATGGATTTTTTATCTCAAAGAAACAGTAAATTAAAACAAGACAATTTGTCATTATTACTGTTTGTGAGCTTGAGTTTTGTCCCAGTTTTACCAGTATGAGTTAGAAGTCCTTTCACTAATTTTATTGGCATTACTTTGTATTTACTGCAATATCAATAGGATGGAATCTGATCTTTTTTTTGTTCTAGCACTTAAGATGGCTCACACATCATGAACTTGGATTCTGTTACACCTGTTCCAATCTTGGAATATTTTAGTGTTTAAAACAGCACTGACAACATCCTTTCATGTGGTTACTCACACACAGAAAGCTGAACAGCAAGCCTGGTCAGGGTTCTCAGAGCTTCCTGTGTCCAAGCAGGGCAAAGACAGTGAGTACCTTATCTACACACACACACACACACACACACACACACACACAAAGTCATTTCCACAAGTGCTCTGCACTTGTCATTAATGATAATGGGAGCACTGTTAGGCCAGAAAAAGTGCTTTGGAAAATCTCATGTGTTACCCTTACCTCTGTCCGTCCTAATATCGTTACATCTTTATAACTCCTTGCAAAATTGCCACAAAAAATTTTCATCTTGGACAGTAAACTTACCCATTGGCCTTTTCTCTTGATGACTAGTGATATGAAAAAGAACTAATTAAGAGTTTCTTTGTCCATTAAAAAAAACAGATCGGTAGGATTAGATTAGATCAGTAGGATTCTGGAAGGTCAAATCTCAGATGGAGTTTGAGAGACCGTTCACAGAATGCATACCTGCTTAGATGTAATAGGCTTAGCCACAGCTACCTACCAAAAAAAAAAAAAAAAAAAAAAAAAAAAAAAAAGAAACAACAAACCAGACTTGTACTATACTGACTACAGTTTCAAGCAAGATAAAATGTTGTCTTTTTCTCCCACACATTAATAATGTTTTCTAAGGCTACAGACACTTGGCTGAAAGGATGGAAAACCAGCTGTACCATACCTCTTCATTAACCTGTCTTTTTTCTAGGCATCAGAAATGTGTTTTGGCGCCTGAAGCTGCAAGACAGCACGGAAATGTTGTCTTTGCACAAAACTGTAGATAAATGTTTGAAGAATAGATGCAGAGGACAATGTCTTGAATAGGTGAGAATGATGAGGACTTATCTGTAGATAAGCCTTTCAACTAATGTGTTTTGGACCTACATGGAATAAATTGAGGATAACTACACCAGAGAAGCTTGTCACTGACATCCTAAATTCATTAAGGCACTCAAGGGCTGAAATGGCATTTAGCTACTCAACTCCCTCTAATAACCAAGAGCAGCTTTGGGACAAAGCATTTCTCTGGCTTAGGAAATGTAATGGCCATTTTTGTCTGAGTCATGTAGAACATCAAGAATTAAGCTACAAACCAGATCATAAGTAGAGATGTCTCCATGTGAATACTGTTTTATTGGGTTTTTAATTGTATGGTCCAGAAGTCATCCAAGTGGTGCCCTAAATTGTCAGGAGATATAATGACAGTGTACACAGCTATGACTTCTCATACCCTGACATCTCTCACTGGATTCATCAGAAGAGTGAGGATAAAGTGACATTTGCAAGAAGCTCCTGACCCATGAAGAGCAAGGTGTTCTGGGAGCTGCAGGGATTAATCAAAAATAAAATCAGAGTAAAATAAAACTCTGGCTATACCTGTCCAATTCAACAAAAACAAATGTGGGAAGCCAGCACCATCAGCAAAGGAAAATATAGTAAGATATGATCTCACAGAACAATATGAAGTTGTAATACACAGCACCTTTGAAATTCATAAATCATGAACGTGAATTTTCGTTAGAAATCACTGCAAATTTTTCAGAGACGGGTAACAGAGGGAGGTGAACATGAGATCAATGCCCTCTCCACCCCAAGTTTTGCAGCAGCAAAGCCACAGAGACCCATGATTGTCTGTATGTGGATTCCTAACTCCAGTAGCTCCTGGAGCACAAGTAGGCTGCACAGTAAGTTCTTAGTTATGGACACCTTTATACACCTCTTGGTTTTAAAAAGTGACATCTCCCTTACTTCCACATAGCTGTAATATGACCATGGCACTTCAGAGCAGAGAACACATGTGTTGCTGAATTATCTCTGTGAAAAGTTTTAAGTGTTGCATAGGGGGATTACTGCAATTCATATGTTTTAAGGCTACTATGATCAGCTTGTCTGACCTCTTATACCCACAGGCTGTTTATTTTTTTTCCCACCCAGAACCGGATAAAAGCCTGTGTTTTAGAAAAATATCTCATATATCAAAGAGAGTTGATTATAGTGAGTCAACCACTTCCTCCAGTAAGATTCTGAAACGCTTAATTACTGCTAGGGACCTGCATCTTATTTCAAGGTTGGATTTGTCTAACTCCAGTATCCCATGACTGGGTCTTGTTTGGCCTTCATCCATAAAGTTACTAATAGTTCCTTCTGCTCTGCATGCTCTGATGTCTTTTCAGTGTGCAAGTACCTCCACACAGAGCAACAATTCATTTCAAATCTCTTTTCTGAACAGCTGAGGAAGACACAGCTTCCCATTGTAAGGTTTTTTTCTCATCCACTGGACTTTTTTTGGTGTATGACATCCTTTGATCTATTTCCAGTAATTTCACATCTTACGTGAACATGTTATGTGTGGACATCAACACTGGACACAGCACTACGTCAGCAATTTTGGGTGCAGAAAAGAGACCGCATCTGAGCTTTTGGGCTTCTATACTTCAAAGGTTCACAGAGGTGAAGGTGCAAGACCCTTGCACTGAGAATTCATGTTGAGACAATTACCTCCAGTGACCTCAAAATCCTGTTCTGAGCCATTGCTTCTCAAGAATCTCTCAACCCTCCAGTATAACATCCTTTCTTTGTTCCCAGGGCTATTTTGCATTTTGCTGCATTAAGATACATTTTGTTTGATTGTGACCTTACAGCAATGTGAGTCAGATCACTCTGTGTCAAAATGATCTGGGTACATTATTTACCACCATACTGAGCTTTAGGTGACCTGAAAATTTTACCAGGAGAGACATAAACAGCATTCTAAGACGATTATGAAAATGCTGAGTAGGGTTGGATACAACAACCAGTTCCAAGGGATCCCTGGAGAAACAGCTTCAATCATGGATGCCTTCCAACTAACAAATTAATTCAGAGATGTGTCACTAAGCCAGATTTTAAGACATCTCTTGTGTTCCTTCTTGTTTCCATGCAATAGGAATTTTTACATCTTTGAGACCTTTTATGCATCCTGTATACACGTATGTGTCCTTCTGGCAGTCCTGCTAAGACCAAACCCAAACTCTTCCGTCCCACTTCCTTTGCATGAAGCCATGAAATAAATACCTTCTTCAGTCTTAGCATTACCATGGGGTGAATCAAACCACTGTTGATGTGGAAAAGGAGCCATTGGCAAGACATCATCACATCTGGTAAATAATGTGTTCAATGGTTTGCATCTTTCACTAAGACTCACGTAATCACAGAATGAATCAGGCTGGATGGCACCTCTACAGGTCATCTTGTGAGCCCTGCCTCACTCCCTTCAAAAGAGGGACAAGAAGGAGAATGAACTGGGCTAAGCAGAAACCTTTCCTTTTCTGCCACTGAGGATAAAGCAGCTCCAGTTTATTCAGCCAACATTATATTTTAGGGGACCAAGACCATTTTTATCGGATAATCTGCACTCTGTATATTACTTGAGAGTGAGTTTCACTTTGGGATGGCTCATCTAGCTTGTATTTCATGGGTGGAGTTGCAATATTTTTTTAGAATGATGCTCTGACTCCCTTAAAGATTGCAAATGCACCAATCCCATTTAGTGAGCTATTCAAAACACTGTTTTAGACTGCAAACTCCCTGGAAGTAGAGACTACCTTTTTATTTTCTGTTCACAAAACATCTGTTCCAGTCCCAAAGGGCTCTGAAGTGTCAGCACAACCCAATGAAATAACCACAGTTCTCATTAAAGTTTTGTATCTGCAATATATGTTCAGCTTTTTCTCCATGGGAGCATTGTTTCATGGAAGGGGCTGAACTCCAAAGGTATCTGTGTCTTCTTGGAGCAGGACTTTGGCCTAACACGTATAACATTTGCATAATACCAGCTGGAAAACACCTGATATTAAATGACTTTAAACACTCACTATAACTACCCAGACAGCTACATTAGATAAAGACAACAGATGGAAATGCTGACCTCACTCAAGAATTTCATGAGATACTCCATATCATAACTGCCTTCCACAAATAGTCACCTGGATGACAAATTTAAGAGGAGCTAAAATTACTTGGCTTTCTAACACCGCTTGTGACCCATCACTTCCTGAAAATCATGTCCTTTATGATATTTGTCCATATGATGCATGAAAAAAATACATCCACCCAAACCAACCAGAAATTTTGAAATTCCTGCACAATAATTACTCTTCAGCAGCAATGGGGCTACCTACTCTCCCTGCATTCCTTGAGTTGTTGCTGCACTTGATGGCTGCAAAGAGCTCACAAATCACACAGCAGTCTCATTCCTCTGCAATCAGGTTTCTCCCTCACTGCCACACAGCACCAAGAAGGTGTCCAGGATTAGAGCTTTGTACAGGAGCAAAGGGCTGATTTTGAGACACTGCTTCAGCAGCAAACAAGTTCAGCTAATAAAATTTCAAATTAGCTGTGACTTTTCATGGCCCTACAATTGTGTTGGCTGATTTAATGGGCAGTGTCTTAGCTGGCTGAGACTGAATAATTGAGCATTTCTACAGAGTTATGGATGCTGCAACAAAAATCCGTCATGCTAACATCACCAAGAGAATGCAAATAACCTGCAGCCAGAGGTGTTATTATGTGTTTAAGCAGACTCTGACAGGTGCTGCATGTCAAGTGTCAGGCTGGAACGGGCAGGCAATGGGTAGGGATGGACCTGTTTGTACACAGAGAGCATTCTGTGAACTGTGATGCACACTGGGAGCCTCAGCCAGACAGGCTGGCAGAGGGAGGTGAGCTTAAGGAGCCTGATTAGGGTGAATCTGGGAGAGCACACATGGCAAACGCAAGGATTGCTCCTGCTAAAGACCATGACACTTTTTGTCACTGACTGCAGTGGGATGAGCCTCTACGAGAAACTGTACTAGGCAAAGCAAAACTAGGAGGTAAAAATAACAATAAAATACCTTTGTCTCCCATGGGAGTATTTCCACTGGCAACGAAAGCATCAAATGCACTGATTATACAAATAATTGTGTCTCTCACCTCATCCAGTTCTTATCTTTCTGTGCCATTCATCAGGCATCACTTTTTGTGGAGACACTGTCTTGTCCTGTGATGTTTTTGGATGAATTACTGGTAGAGTTTGGATGGGAAAGGATTTAAATTTAAATGCTCAAAGGTAAAGACAAGAAAGTCTTAGTCTTGCCCTTGAGCAAATCAGCTTTTACCCTTTCAGTTCTAGTCTAAACTCTGGTTTAGAGGAAGGCTCTGAAGGAATGGCTCAGTACTTTTGCATAAACAAGTTACTGTTCATGTGAATGTTTGTGCTGATAAATGTTTACAGGAATAATGATGTTCTGCCCTGAGTTGAGGACTGCCACTCAATTTACTTGAATTGGATTTGGAGAACAAATGGGCTTTACTCCAGTGCTTTGCAGAGAAAAATTTTACTTATTTAACAAGAATTGTAGCTTTTGGCTCCCCTGTAAGGAGTCAAAGGGAAACAAAACACAACCGTAAGGAACAACAGTAATGTGACTGTCAGCTCTCTGTGACCACATTAGCTATTCATATTCTCTTTGCTCCTTCTATCCCACCTGCTCTGTTATGATTTCACCTGAATAAGCTTCTCACTGGTTGTATCCTGGCTAAATTAGATTGCTGGCTGCCTGGGAAAGGAATTGCCCTCACATCTTTCTCCAAGTGTTCAGCATTTGTTGGCAAATTTGAAGTAACACAGTCATATGTAATAGCAATCATATATTTGAATTACAGAACTCCTTGGGCTCTGGTGCAGAGCCTCTGTGGGGCTAGTCGTTACAGAAGTACTCTGCAAAATGTTCATCCTAATCCAGAGCTAAATTCTTGTTTAAAAAAACCATCTAAATAGAAAAAGAAGGGAAGTGGAAGGAGGAAATGACAGAAAACACATGATAATCACCACTATCTCGCATAAACCAGAGCTGTAATAATGTGTTTAGAATCTACATGTTCACAGCATCCCCCAGCTCATCATTGCTCTGGAGAACACAGTTGATGCAGCTGGCTTCATGGGCTTCTTCCTTTCTCCAGATTTTTAACAGTCAGCAAAGCAGCATAGAAACCAGGCAACCTAGGATTTGGGGGTATTTCATGAAGCTGAGAAAGGCATGTGAGGGACTTTACTAGCTTAGGAGAGACTAACTGTGTCCTGGGGTGCATCCCAGCCGGGCAAGGGAGGGGATTGTCCTGCTCTGCTCTGCACTGGTGCAGCCTCACCTCGAGTCCTGGGGGCAGTTTTGGGCACCACAACATAAGAAAGACAATGAGCTATTAAAGAGTGTCCAAAGGAGGGCTTATGAGGATTGTGAAGGCTCTGGATGGGAAACCTTATGAGATGTGGTTGAGGTCACTTGGCTTGTTCAGCCTGGAGGAGACTGAGGCAAGACCTCTTGAGGTCTGAAGCTTCCTCTTGAAGGGAAGAGGAGGGGCAGGCACTGATCTCTTTTCTCTGGTGGTCAGTGACAGGACTGGAGGAAACGGGCATGAAGCTGAGTTGGGGCAGGTTTAGGTTGGATACCAGAAATAGGTTCTTCACCCAGAGGGTGGCTGGGTACTGGAACAGGCTCCTCAGGGAAGTGGTCAGAGCACCAAACCTGACAGAGTTGGGGCTGTCCAGTGCCGGGCCAGGAGTTGGGACTCGATAAGCCTTGTGAGCCCCCTCGAACTCAGGATATTCTGTGATTCTGTGACTGGCATTTGGACAGGGCAGCAAGTACAAGTTGCTTAACCTGACCAATCGTCATGCAATAGTGCACCTGAAACTGCCTCCTTCAGGAGCCAAAGCACTTCTCAAAGTGATTCCTCTGAGCAAAAGGGACTCAGAGCTTAACAGTTTTCTTGTGGGAACAGTGGTTTCACACCCTCAGCAGCTGAGAGATCCTTGTCACCAAGGTCTCTCACTTTCCTGGCAAGTGCTGCAAGTGTTAAGCTACTGCTGAAAAGTTCACCCTAACATATTCTGACTGAATCCAAGCCAATTTAAGCAATCATCTGAGAACAGCTTGGAAAGTGGTCTCAGATAACTCAGATATTGGCATGTTTCTCAAATCTTGGTCAAAAGGAAAGTGACCATGCACTTTATGCACGTTGAGCAGTCGCTGCAAAACCTTAAGATTTTAAGGGAACTTTCTGCCCCATGGAGGTTGCAACAGTTTGCCTCAGATACTAAAGCAGGTCTGGTAGAGCTTTCCTGAATTTCTGCTTTAAACACTGGTGCTCAAACTCTGTTTAAGCACCTTTTCAGGCGCAGAAATGCTTTGTGAAATAAGTGTCCATTTGTTTTTTTCTGAAGCTGGTTCATGTCACCTTCTGTTACATCTTATGCACCAGCAGTGCCTCACTCCCGTAAGTTAGCTCCCTCATTTCAGCAGACAATGGTAGGTTTTCTTCTTCCTGAATCTACTAATCAAAGGCCTTTCATTAAAGACTACTTGAAAGTACCAAGAGCTCTCCCAAGGTGTAAAAACAAGGCACTGCTAGACCCCCAGTTCACAACACATCATGCTCTCCAATGGCACAATCAATACTTGCTCCTGGATGCTGGAATGCCTGGATTCACACCTCCCTCCTGCCAGCCCTGCTGCCAACAACCCATGGCAGGTGACACCCATGTGTTACCATCCAACACAAAATCAGCAAAGAGCTGAAACCTGAAAATGTGAACTGGTCATTTTATTTGAGGAGAAGTCAACCAACAGTCACCATGAAACAGAGAAAGAGAAGCTGGGTGATTTCTAACAAATTATACCAGCTACCCAATCTTTCAGGTACAGCAGACTTTCTCATCCTTTTAGCAGTGCTTTGTGGCTCCTTCAAGATGACCCTGTGGTTTGACTGAATCTATCTGTAATGGTAAATGCTAATTTATGATGGCTGTTTTCCCAGGTGCATTCAGATCTCAATACTTCCCTCCACAAACGTATCCAGCACATTATTGCATAATTTTTTATGGTTTTGAGGAAGCAGACAGCTCACACACCATGCCCAGGAGACAATCTTCTCATGCTATTAAGGCCTTGTGGCAGGAGGGCAAAAAGAAAATAGAAAGTAACAGAAAGCACCCCACCACCTTGCCTACAGCTCAAGCATTTGCAAAGAAAAAGGTCTGCATTTTGGGGTTCTCCTGGATTCTTTACTGTTCCCTTTACAACCCTGAGAGTACCTTCAGGTGTAACCCTATGCTCTGCAAAGATCAGTGCAGACTCCTGCCAGCTCTCTAACACTCCTTGGCATGTGGTGGACAGATGGTGAACACATGGGTGTTGAGAGGGCCAGCGTGCTGTGCCAAAATTTCTCTTGCCAAAGACTTGAAATGCTGCTGTTCCAAAGTATTATGTTAGTCTGCACCTTACTACAAGCACTACCTGATCCTTGAATGGGGCAGGACACTGTGGAGTTGCCAGTGTGCTATGGTACAGTTAAACAAACAGCACTGATTTGCCTCAGACAAGCCACTCCTGAATTACATGGTCCCTGAAGTGGGAGTTGGTTTCTAGTGGCAGCAATAACTAAGACTCAGGACTTCAAGAAAAGGCAAAAATCCTGTGTGCAGGGGCTTGGTGGCTCTGACCTGCTCACTGCTCCAGGGCTGGGAGACTAAGGCAACCTTTAGTTGTTCTGGTCCAGGAGGACAGAGGGAAGGAAAGCATGCAAATGGCTCCACCTGCTAGCTTTTGGGAAGCATCTGGTAGAGCGCAGACTGAACTTGCAAAGTCAAAATGGGGCCATGGGTATATTGGAACTCTCTGTTTGTCCTAGGCTAAATGAGACATAAACTGAGGGGCAGGAGCTTCACTATTACAAGTCTTGCAGAAAAAGAAAACAGGATAGCTTATTTTCCTCAGTCCCAAGGGAAGATCGTTGACCAGATGACAGCTAAGAAAAATGACGTTTCTATACTTTTATGTAATGGTGTGCAATATATGTTACAACAAGCCAGCCATATTTGACTGGGAAGGGTATCTATCTGTCTATCTGTCTATCTATCTATCTGTCTACCTACCTACCTATCTATCTATGTTATCCTGCAATAATCACTAATGCAAGACTTTGGAAGTGTTTAAATTGGGAAGAGGCAGTGGAGAACAGCAGACAACTGAACAGAAACCTATAATGAATATGAAGGTTTAGATAATATTGTGAACATTGTCATTTCAGACGTACATTTCATATTAGAAAGACTCTTGCCTTTCACAAGTAAAGTAGATTCACGTTTGACAGAGTTCAGCAGCTGTTCAGGAGCTGGAATTGTTCAAAGCAGGAAATGAAAGATGGTCGCTTCCAATTCCTGGAGAACCAGCAAGCTTTACCCTACCTGGAAGACTTGGCTATTCTGGAAAAGCCCCAAACAATAAGGTCCTCAAGTGAAGTTACTGTGTTGAACTTTTAGACCAAATGAGCAATTTATTTTAACATCTGTAGTCCTCTCACGATTTCATCTCAGTCTGATCTTGACCTCATGTGAAGACATTGAAATGGAGAACTGGAAAACTCTGGCTCTCAACAGTGACATGATTTCTCCAGAACAAGGATGGGTAACACAGCTTTGCTGTTCAATAGAATATTCATGAGATTAGTTAAGAATATCTGTTCTTCCCCTCAATTCTTCCTGTATGCTCTGTTCCTAATAGAGAAGTCTACCAATGCAACAGAGCCCATAATTTAGCCTACGGAATACCAGCCTCTTCTCAAGGTATTGTCAAATGCCATTAACTCCACTTTTAGGACTTGTCACAGAAGATAATCTCCTTGATTTTTTAAACTTTCAAGCTTCTTATTCTTCAAGTACATGACAGAGCACTCAGTGTGGGGTGAGACATGAAGGTACTACCTGTCACACCTACTCTTTGGTAGTGAGTGTTTGCAGCCATGAATTAGAGAGGTTATTTTCCGCTGAAGCAAGGCAAGAACCACTTTTCTCATCTTGTTTTAAAGAAACACCTCCTGTTTGTAGTAATACAGGAGCCCTCTTAGGTCAAATGTACAAAATCTTGGCCTTTTACCCAAACTGTTACAGCTCTGTCATTGCACTGTTTTTCCTTAACTGATACTGGATGATCACCAGCTCTCAGTTACTCACTACAGCTTCTTTCAAGTTGATGGTTTTGGTGTTTAAAAGCGTAAACAAAGTGGACCTGGGTGTGAAACCTAACTGCTAGCTTTACAAATGACACTTTTGTGTGAAGAGACTGCACTCAGAAACAACTTTTTACTAGCCTGAGCAAAGATTACATTTCACCAAGTCTCTCTCTGAGTGACTCCTGCTCAGCTTGTTATTGTTTATCTGGACAGCCTCCAGATCTAAGAGGCGAACACACCCTGTAATTTAGCACCCGTCTCCCTCAGGGTATGATTAGGCTGGGAGCTGATGAAAAAGTTTCTCACTGCAGCTCCCATTATCCTGAGGAATTTCCGGCTGCAGAGATTTTGATTAGCAGACACTCGACACCACAGTGTAGGAACCAGGTCTCCAGTGAGCTCAGGCAGAGTGAACCCCCCTGTACCGTGAACAGCCCCACTAACCTCTTTCTCACCACTTATGGTACCCACTTTGACCAGGTCAGTTTTTTGACTTCTGAAGCTTCATGAAAGGACTTCTATCTCCATTGCCAACATTCATGTGCAAATTCCACATTTGGATCCTTCCCAGTGAACCAAAATAAACCACCTTTCTCCAGCCCTGAGCATGCATCACTCCAGTGTACTTGATAGAACCCCAAAAGAGGGAGACACCATAGTGCTCATCCACACACCACATGTTTTTTGGAGAGGCCTCAGGCATGCATTTCTTCAGTGCTCTTCAAAGCTTCCCAAAGTATAATGTTTGTGGTTAATGGGCTCAGTTCTGTTGAAGACAGATGCCTAGTGTGATCTGAGATGCCGTTGGACATCTGAGAAATCCAAAGGGAACTGTCACATGTGAAACATATATATGCTCTACCAGACACACAAGTTATTGTGAAGGGGAAGCCAGAAGTTGGCTGGGGTACTCTCAGATGTCTCAGATGGTGCTGGACAAAGGCAACCGAAATTAAGTTGGCACATGGAATATTATATTTAGGTACAAGGAGAAAAACATTTACTATAAGGATGGTCATGTCTGGAGCAGGTTGTCCAGAGGTGGAATCTCCATCCTTGGAGGTGTACAAGAGTTGACTGGACACAGCCTTGAGCAACATGATGTAATCAGTATTGCCTTGAGCAGGGGGCTGAACTTAAAACTGCTGGAGGTCCCTTCCAACGTAAATTATGCTATGATATTCTACAAACATCTCAATTGCTGTAGAAATCTACATAACATCTAGCAAACAGGCAGAGCATCAGCCTTTCTTCATGAGTCCTTGAACCTATATTTGAGTCCTTGTGCCAAAAAAAGGACTAAGGCTTCAAAGCAGGAGTGTCTCACCACTGCTGAAGCTCCTATATCTCAGGGGCTGAAATTCTAGACTTGAGCTCACAAATACAAATGATCCATTAAAATGTGTAAAAACCAAGTTAATAAAGTAAATGTATTCCACCATTTCACTTCCCAGCTGAGGAGAGCCCTTAGCAGAGAGAACATAGCCAAATCAAAGGCATATAGTATGACAGATTATCTGTAATCTGTAATGCACACCATGTACATGCAGTTTTTTTTTTTAGTGTAGCAAGAGTAAAGTCAACACTCATTTGTGGGCTCTGACACATGAATAAGCTGTCACAAGGCAGTAAATTACAACCTATCAGTTGCTCTGTTTTTGTTGTGCACACCACTGCTCCACACAAGTTCACCAAATGCAAGCTAGCAGTTGATGTGCACTAACTTGTAAACCTGTCAATGCCTTTTGTCTCTCCCGTCTCCATCTGCTGTCCTGCAGGCTTGCAAGGCAGCTCGTTTCAAGGTGAGATAACCCAGGTAACAAGGTTAACCCTTGAACCAGGAGATATGAAGAGATGCTCAGTCTGGTCATGCTCTTTGTGATACCACAGTGTTGTGATCTACATCGTATGTTAGGCTGGATTACTCTTTCCCTCTCTCTCTTTCTAAGAATTTCACAGAGTTTTTGCTGGTTATTTTTTTTTCCATGGAAACCTGGACTATCCTTGGATCTATTTACTGTATTTTTACACATCTGATGTGATGAACTTCATTGCTGCCCTGTGTCAGCTGTAAATAGGAAAGATGAGTACAGTGATATTCAGTTCCATATGAGGTAAAAAGCCATCTTTGTTTTATAGTGTGTACTCTTTGTACGGTTCTCCAATTTTTCCATCTTTTCTAAAGGGATAATTTGGTCCATTTGCCATGCCAGATGTGCAGAAGTATTTTAAATATTCAATCAGATCCCAGTTGCTGTGAAGCAGATAATCACAGTCTTGGCTTGGCTATATATTTTTTTTTTAACTGTACTGTTCTTGTGAATATGATAAAACAGAGGCTTGCAAAATGCAGTCTCCACTTCACAGTCTGGGTTCTGGCCCAGACTTGTGGTTTACAAAGCCTTTTGCTGAGTGACAACAAAACAAATTATGCAGTCTCCCTTATGCCTTAAATTTAATATCTCATCTCCTGCTCTCTAATTCAAACCTTCACACTGCACCACGATTTCCTTTGTAATGAGATAACTCTGAATATTAAGTTTGCATTACATAGAGCTATTATTCACATGCCTGACATCAGTACATATGGAATAGTAATCAATAAAACATGGTTCAAGAGCAATTGGATGGCTTGTGGGCATGGGGATCAGTCACCCAAGCCTCTAAGTTTCTGCAAAATATCCATTCCAAGTCAGTAGTGACCGACTGAAGAGCCTTGATGAAAGCCCCAGGCAGTGAGGGCAAAGTTAGAACAGTCAGGGATGTTCACTGGTCCCATCGTGCCACTGCTGAGCCACTTGGCTGGGGTGGAGGGACTGAACAGGTGCACAGCCTCTGCCTGCTCTCTGCTATATGGACTTGGTTTGAAGATAAACAAATGTCCCTCTTCAACCCTGGCACCCCAGATCCAAACCCATTTAATTTGAATTCCAATCCACTCTGGCTGAGTCAGCCTGGCAGATTTCGCTGTCTGTTCTCTACCAGCTGTCAAAAAACAATCTGCCCTGCAGAATCGAGCCCAGATGACTGTTCACTGTGAGAGGTTTATAGGTTCTGCGAAGCCTGACATAACACATGTGCTCATGTCCTACCTCCATCGTTGTCTTTCCCGTCGCCGCATGCCGTCTCCATGGAAGTGTCACAGCCTGCTCCTCTCCAGCCCAGCTGGCAGACGCAGTGCCAGCCGTTCATGTCCAGGGTGCATCTGCCATTGCCATTGCACAAGCCAGGGCATCCCTCTGCAAGGCAAACAGCCACACGTTCAAACACACTCGAAACACAAAGCAACACAGCCTGGAAAGGGCCTCATTGAACAGCTTTTCCCCTTTGCGTTCAGTTTATTTCTCCACTCCCACTCGCGGTCTTCCCACCTGGAATGAACCCGGTGTCAGGATGGTGGTGACCACAATGGGCAGCTGTTTCTGGCTCTCCCAAGACGTCCTCACAGCATAACCTCACTCACTGCATTGAGGGAATAGTGAGTTTCAGGGGGACACTGACTTTATTCCTGCTTCATTAGTTGTAAAAGCAAGGCAGCACATTGCCCTCCGAGCCTCTCCAACCATTTGCTATGTAAGACCAATACTTGGGGTTACCTAAATTGCATTTGGGGTTAAAGTTCTCAGCAGCCAGCAGGATAAAGCAGCTGACTTTCAGTAATAGTGAGATCTCAGACTGGTAAGCATTCTAAACCAGCTGGAAAGGGAAAGGCAGAAAATATTTGGAAGACATACAGTTTCTTTACTGTAGTAATTTTGGGAAGGATTAATCTCATCCGGTTCAAATTAATCTATAACGGGGATACCTTCAACTCTGTAGTCAGCAAAAAAGCATACTGTCCCAGGGAAGAAGCCTTCTCATGTGAGTTTGATGCTCCTGGTGATGAGCTGAAGCATGCTCTGGAAACACCCATTTCTCCCCAGTAACTACAGAGAGCCCAGCACAGAGGCAGGCATTTTACAGGTGATAAAAATTAGTTAGGGAGGATGAACACCAACCTCCCAGTCTGATCACTAGGGTTTGATTTTCTCATCTGATGACCCACTGCTGAGATTTGTGTACTTCCCCCCCACCCCATCCCTTCAAGAAAATAGCAGAGTAATTTCCACATTAAGCAGTGGTGTGAGGGAGGTTGCTTAGTTTATACCCTTCTGGGGGCTTTTTACCTGCAGAGCTCAAAAATCTTTACCACTAAGCTGTCAGAAATGTAAGAGACACTTAACAGCCTAGGAAACTGAAGGACAAGGGACTGAAGTGACTGTGAAGGTCACTCAGCAGGACTGATTACACCAAGCACACAATTCAGTCTTCCTGAGCTCTCTTTTAATGCTTTCTCTTTTTATATGTGTGTTGTGCAATCCCGCCACATAGTTTGAGTTTTTTTAGGCCCTCAGCTTTGCAAGACAGGTTTGTGAACATATGTGAACGACACAGACCTATCCTGTCCTAAAGGACAGTGGAGAACTGTGTGTTGTCTCGACACCTGTTTGACCACATGATGTGTGAGGGTCTCCCCAAGGCAGAGCTGGGACCCCATCTAGAGCATCCCATGACATAGTGTGTCCTGCACTGGGGAAATGGGGCTTAGAAATGCCTTTAAAGCAAAAGATCATTTTACAGGGAGCTTTTAAAGTTCATAGAACCTTTCCCAACAAACAGAAAAAACCAAGTATTTTCTAGGACTGTTTTTTAACAAGTGACTGATTTACAGGGACCAAATGGAAAAAGGAACAAAGGTGGTAAGGAAAAGTCCTTCAAAAGGATGTTAAATATATTCTTCATTTACAAATATATTTGTTGCATTTCAGTCTTTTAAAATGTGTGTTCTGAGATGGGGCAAATAATGTGTGTATGTGTGAGCATGCCGTTGCGTATTTTGGTATTTATACACTATATTAGTATTTATATACTATAGAAGAGCTATTTATAGGCAAGGCTACTTGAAATTCTCCATTTTAATATCCTGCCTTCAGTTACAACAGTGCCAAACTTTTAACCATTTAATCTGATTTTTTCCATTCTACAGCTTATTTATGTGTTTGTTCCCTTTGCTTACTTTTAGTATAAGCTGAAAACATTCAGCTATTTTGAGAATGGAAGAGGAAGAAGTGTATTAAATAAACTCCTAAAATTACTTGGCTAGGGAGGTAATCCCATTTTGGAGTAGACAAATCCAGTTTGGATGGGACCATCCTGACAGTAGAGATAGGATTTTCCTCCCCCCCCCCCAATAATCACAGGATCATAGAATCATAGAGCGGTTTTGATTGGAACGGACCTTAATGGTCATCCAGTTCCAATCTCCCTGCCATGGCCAGGGACACCTTCCACTAGAATAGACCATCCAACCTGGCCTTGAACACTTCAAGGGATGGGACATCCACAGCTTCTCTGTGGATCCTTTAATTTGTCTAGATGAAAAACCCCTGAGGAAATCTTGCTTTATGTGTATACTGTATGGCTCTATTAGAGCTTGGCTGGTGCATCACCATTGAAGACACCTCCTGTTTTTACTCCCTGGACTTTCTAAAACCCTTGTTAAAAAGTTCTCTTCTATCCTACAGTTGTAGAGACTGGGCAGGACAAAGGTGCTGTAGTGTTGACCTGGACAGAAGTGAATTGAGAACCAGAAAGACTTGAAGGAAGAGAAGTTGAAGACACCATGATCTTGTCTCATGTGAGAAATGTCCAGAAAGTGTAAGGGAAAACTAATGTAGCTATAAAAATGAGGATCTCGTACAGAACTGAATGGGCTCTACTCTTCGGGGCTTAGGAAAAAGGGAATTTGGAGTGGCAGAAAACAGATGATATAGTTTGGATGAGGCCCCTTCGGCATCTGAGGAAACGAGAAGAGCTTGATTTGTTTCTCCTAGCACAACAGTGCTAGGAGAATAGTGGCTGATAAGACTACCATTTTTTTCCACAAGTTCATGAAACAGATAAACATTGAGAAGGGAAAATTTCTTAAAAGCTATTTTAGGTAAAGAGAATAATGCTGACACAAGAACAAATGGACATAAACCAAGTATGAATAAATTCTGGCTGGAAATTAGAAAGGAAAGAAATCATTTGCCAGGATCAAAGGAATGAAGTTCTGGAGCAGCCTCCCTGTGGGAGAATTAAGGAGAAGATTCCTCAGTTATTTATCCATAGAGCTTGGTAAATTTATATAAAGGCCCTTGCCAGCAGAAGACTAGACTCTAACTGAGGAGACCCCTTTCAACCCTATGTGTTTGAATTTTGTGTGCAATTCATTGTCTATATGAAATGTGCTTGACAGTATTTGAATGGACTGTCAGGATTTATTCTGAAATCTTTTTGATCCAGACACAGAGAAAGTAAGCCAAGCATTTCAGAAAGAGGACAAGCAGTGGAGAAGCATCAGTCAGGAGAGAAGAGATAGAAGAGAACGAGTATCTCAGGAGATTATGCCTTCCCAAAATATCTATTCCTCTTCTTGAGTACTATGGGAATCCAGGGTGACCAGATGAGACATAAGCATCTGTAGATACCTAAAGTAGGGTGACTCCTACCTGTAATTTCATACACCACTTCTTGGCCCCTTTTAAGTCTAGAAATTAAGTTTGTCCCTTCCCACTAAGGAGAAAATAATTTCTGGTTCCTAGTAGACAAAGCTCTTCCAAGGAGACAGAAAGAACTGTTTCCTAATGACATAAATGGTTCTTCACAGGTACAGGAACATAGAAGTTTTCTGATGTTTACCATTACATTACAAGGTTCATCGAAGTTTCAGTGCTGTGAGGATTAAACTGAACCCCTCCAGTGTCATGGTTTGGTTGGAGAGCAGACATTTTTAAGAAGTATAGAGAAAGTAAACCATTAATAGGAGAAAAAACAAACTAAAGAGCAGCTGTCAGAGGATTTGGGCCTTCAGAAAGTTAGAAGACAACAGAGATGCGTAAGCCAATAGGAGAATGGACCTATAAGTACTACCATTTCTGAACTGGTTCACTGCCCAGAGACTTGACCATCACTTACACTACAGAGATAGGATGGTACAATATTTCTCACTCCACAAACAGTGCACTTCAAAGCACTTGATGAAAAGATGATACAATATAAACTTTATCCTCTCCTTTCCCCCATGCTGGGGAATAAAGCAAAGAGATCATCTTGTTTCCGAAGTGCTTCTGAATGTCAACACAGCGGGATGGCTTAATCCTCAGAGATTTACACCACCATAATCTTGCAGCTCTGATTCCTCATAGCTAGAAGTCACTAATGATCCATTATTCCTGTTTGTGGTGTTAACTGTACTTGGGTGACTAAGAGAATTAAATACATGAACAGGGCTTTTTTGGAAAAGGGGGAGGAAACCCTTTATGTGAGTTTCAAGCTTAAGCACATGAAAGTGCTGCTGAAAGATTCTGCAGGGCATTTACAAAGATGTCAGGTCTGCCATGCAAGTGAGAGAACAGACCAGGGAAGCAATATAAAAAGTGGGTTAATTTTGAAACAGACAAGCAAAGAGCACCAGATTCAAAGGAGACTGTCACCAGAAGTTATCCTGCAATTTTTAAGATTGTTGGTAAAATAATCTGCTCTTAATGATCTGTACTGTTAAAGTCTTCTCTAATTATTCCAATTATAAGGAACATTTACTGGTATTTTTTTTCAAGGCAAACCTCACTGCCACTTGAAATCAGACTTAGAAGAAAAGGCTATTTATTATCTTCCGTTCACTGTAAGTAGGAAAGCACAGATGGATGTTCTTAGCAAGTCCCACAGACAGTGGTTGAGCTCTGGGACAAGCTGGACATGATTGAATGCAACAGGTGAAGATACAAATACCTGAAGCTTGAGAGAACAACAACCACTAAGAGACCTACAGAAGCTTCTCTAGGACTAAAGGTAAAGAACAAAGCATCAGCTGATCCCTGCAAATTATGAAAGCTTGGTAAACTGTTGCAAAACCAACTCAATTTTGAAACTACCACCATGATATTCTGTGGTGATGGGAATCCAGAAATCCTTAATTGGATGCATCCTGTAATAGGAAGGTTAAGAAGGTACTGACCAGAGCTCCTACACTTTAAACTGTACAAATGAGGGAACTGGCTTTGGTCAGACCTTGGGTTTTCACTTGCTCTTGTGCTTCAGGAGCAGCTCAAAGAAGACATCTTGCAGCCACCCTGAATCCAAATGTTGTTCAGCAACTTTAAATTTAAAACTAGCTGTTTATATATTCATCACTACAGCATTAATGTGGTTAATGATTAATTTTGAAGAATAAGAATTGATATTCAGTAATAGAAATTAATTACAGTGATGTACCATCAGATCCAATGATATTCTGGATGGAGAAGCTCTCTTTAAAATCAGCACCTCTCTTAATTATTATTAAAATAATAGGAACCTCTTCTCATTTTAAGCATTACCAGTGTTAATTAGGCCTTAGTTTAGAAGATTCTACTCTGAGTCTAGTTAGAGCTTCTTGGTTTAATTACACTGATGTTTGCTATTGAAACTTCCCCTCCCATTTAGAAACAATTCTACGTCTTCTCTGACTTCCTAGTTTATTGTAAAGCTGTAGGAAAGATTCAGCAGTAAATCAGGCTCACCCTTTGACAACAGAGGATTACTGGGAAGGGATTTCAACCAGAAAGATGTTAATAATTAAGAAAGCCAAAAGGGCATGAGTAATTTAGTTTTGAAAAATGCACACCACGCAGTTAGCCAAGTAAAAAACCATGTACTTTAATGTTTCAGCTATTGCTAATCTTTCCAAAAGAGGCCATGCATAGCAAGAGACAATCTTTTATTCTTAGTATGTTGCTTAACCTGTTACTCACTGAAATACTCACCAAATATAATGTGTCTTTATTATTGGGCATAAAGGTGACTCAAAAAGCTACCTAGAGGAAAAAATGACAGCTACAGAAGACTTAGTTAAAAAAACTGGACCAATGAATGGGCAAATCAGTACTGAAGGTTCCTTGCCAGGCTCTGCAGGTTGATTTTTAATATTTTCTATGTCCTCAAAGCTTATCTGCTACTTTTTGATGCAACCTTCTCCAATATATGTTGAGATGAAAAGGAGTCCTGAGGTTTTGAAATGCAAAATACTGAGATATGGAACATTAAAAGTAGGTTCTGATTGCACTCCTAGTGATGGCCCATATCTTCCTCTGAGAATGTCACCATGATTATTTCAAAAGGGCACAACAAATGACCCTCTTTCCTGGATCTAAGAAAGAAAATGTACTTTTTCCTCCCAATTTAAATAAAGTCAAGCATGTTTTGTTTGGTGCTAAGCAATGAGAGAAAACTAACTACCACTGTACAATCAACTCATCTATAAAGAGGGGTCCAAAGACAGCTACCAGCTGCTCATTACACTGAAGATGGAAGTCTTTAAACTATGGGCATTTCCTCATCATTAATACTTGTCTGTTCAGAGATTTTCCTACTTGCAGTTGTACCTGAATCTGCCTTTACTCCTCAATGGAAAAAAATAAAAACATTCATTGTAAATTCATCCAGAGTAGTGGAGTCAGTAGGGCAACCATGTTTCTTGTCACACCACACAAGCCCTATATAGCAAAGACTTCATTTTAACTGTTCACAGGGTCAATATTTGAGCATATCTGCTCTTCATCCTCAGCCTCTCACAGCTTTTGATTGCTCATAATCTGAAAAGAAGGATAATACTACAGAAAAAAACTGATTTGTTCAACCTGATTTTTTGGTTTGTTTAACCAGCAAACATATGATGCTTGCATGGTGTCAGCACTGTGTTGCTGTTAGTGTCAAATCAGCCATGTAGAAAAATATTTAAGTCCAACTGAATCATATTTATTGTCAGATTGTTGTATTTAACCATATGCATGCTATTTCAATATTTTTCAAAAGCTAAGTGCATTGCAGAACTGTCTGTTTCTATTAAAAAGTCCTGAAGTAATTTACTTCATTGCTCTGATTAATAAATGTGGGGTTTTTTTTAAACAGCAGATGATCTCTGTTCTGTAACAGTTCAGTTCCTTTTCTTCTTTGTTGAAGAAAGACCTGGGCCCTAGACTTGCTTTACACTTAAAAACAGGAGCATAAGGTTGGATTTTGTTGTAGTGTACATTAATGCAGCATGACTAATTTCTACAGATTTTGCAGATTTATGCAGCCAGAGGTTTTCAGATCATAACATTTTTGTATCATGAAAAAAACCCCCAATATATCATTAGTGAAAATTCCCATGTAAGACTTGGCAGTTGTGGATCAAAAACATGAAGACTCCACACAGAAAGTGCACTCACCTGTGTTACAAAATGGACCATAGACATTTAATTAAAACACATCACTGTACAGGGCTCCTGCTGTATTCACAGGCACTTGTTTTCTCCTGACTTGCCTTACCTGAGTGGGAAGGGTGAGGATGAGAGATGATTTGGAGGGGAGGGCAGGGACAAGGGAATGAGTAGGAACACTGATACGATGTTAACAGAGGGTCACAGCACTTACAGAGGTATTTCCTACCTAAATGACTGGAAAGTTCACCCTTCCAGACATTAGGGACCACTGTGGTGACAATGAGGAAGAGATGCAACCTCAACACAGCATGTTCACGGTGCATTTTTAAAAAAGAAACACAAAGACAATAGGAAAAATAGGAAGGAAGAGCATACCTTTCACTACCTTATCCAGATAGTGAGCTTGGGAGATAAAAGACAGGACATTTAAGGTAGGATTGAATAAGTGCATTGCGGCTTACTACGAGACTGTGCAGATGCTAGAAAGGCAAAGGAGAGTTTGCTGTGATATGAAAAGAAAAACCTTGATTATGAGGAGAGAAAAAAGGAAGAAGGGTGGAGCACAGTGCTCCTCAGTCGAACGGCTTGAGAAGGCGGTGTTAAGGCATCCAGTCATCTTTGCTCATTAAGATCAGGAAGAAAAACAGGAAAGTTCTATATATATATTTATGTGTTTATATATATATAGGTATATATGTATATGTATATATATGTATCAGGATATTTCAATGCTCTGCTCATTTGCAAGTCTCCCTCCACTTTGCTGACTGCTTTGCATTTCATCAGGAAAGTGGAGTCATTTGGAAGTCCTCCACCTGACCTGATAGTCTTATAATTTTCCACATAAAGAGGCACAGTTCTGTGACCTTACCAGACTGGTAGAGGCTTTCCCCTGGATCTTTTTAATGGTAATACACTGCATTTATACAGCATTTTCTAGTCCCAGATCAAATTACTTTACAAGTATTAAATTAACCTCATGGCAACTCTACAGATAGGCAAGTGTTAATATATTAATTTCAAGGTGGGCTAAAGAAAAAGCAAAACAGAAAATTATAGATGACATGGGAGCAGTCATGTACCCAATTCACATGTAACACTAATCTGGAAAACCACCTTCTTATTGATTTTCTGGTGTCAAGCAGAAAGCTGGTGGCAAAGACATGTCCTGCCTCAGAGAGCCCTGGTGCATGCCAGCAGGCGGCACTCTCTGTCCTAACACCAGCTGGTCTTTATTAATAAAAAACAGGCTCTGAGTCTTGCATTTCTCTATTTCAATACCTACTTAAAAATTATTTCTCTTGCCTACTTCCTGCAATCTGTGTCTCAGTTGTGTCCTGCTACTTTTTGAAGAAGTTTTTGTTTCAGGTCCGTTCAGGCAGACTGTCCACCTGGGAGGTCATGGCCCTTGCAGG
Source organism: Daphoenositta chrysoptera (assembly GCA_013397915.1). Lineage (NCBI taxonomy): Eukaryota > Metazoa > Chordata > Aves > Passeriformes > Daphoenositta > Daphoenositta chrysoptera. Next base: position 565,577 of record VZRO01004995.1, on the reverse strand, counting down.
AATTATTTTTCCATCCTGTGAATGTAATGGATCTGTCTAGAAACTATTGTCAGTAAGTAGAGAGGGCTGGGAGAGCTCACCTTGTGTGGGGCAGTTATGAAGCTTGGCAAAGAGGTGAATTAATCACGCTGATGTGGCGGAGTGATGCAGGAAGCACAGCATCACCATCTGCTTGGATGGTGGCTGAAGCCTGGGAATGTATCTCTTGGATTTTGACATCCACAGCAGCCCAACCTGTTAACTCAGGCAGTCACTGTGCAGCTGATGGCAGTGGAGGCAGCTGCCAATGTCAACCATGTGTCAGTTATGTATCAATGTTTTCTTACAATTTGAAAAATAATGGGGCTTCCTATGGGAGTGGCAGGAACCTTTCTTTTTTAAACCCATATAGGCTATACCTCTGGCATTAAAATATCATCTTATTCCCTACAGACACTCCTTCAGAAACCCTGGGGGCATGTGGGACATGCTGAAAAATTACGTAGGAGTTCAGAAGAAAAGCTACTTTTCTAAGGTGTCCTCTGCACCTAGAGGCACCACCACACTCAGCTCCATGTCACCACCCTACTCTTGGAAGACACTTTAGAACTGCTATGGGAGGAGCTCATGTGACCATTTTTCAGTGTGAAAGCCGCCTCGTTTCACCAGCCTTAGTTAACTTGGTTTGTGTTGTCTGAAACACAATGGGAATGATAACGAGTAATGCTCTTGGCTCACAGACAGGGAGGGAAGGAAGAGAGAAGTGAGAGATGCTGCAGGCAGGTCCTTGAGAAGGACTTGTTTCCCACCACGCTCTCCTTCTTAATTTTCCAAATATTCTTTTTCCCTTTATCTTTCCTATGAGGTGAAGTGCACAGAGGCTCGGTGAAATCATTGGAGTTAAACTGAGATCACACAAATGTGAAGGAGAGGAGAAAGTAAACATCCATTGGTGAACCAGGGATAGCATAAGAAGTTTATGCTACAGGGTCAGGGAAAACACTGTCTTTGAAGTTCATCTGTGCTTAATATTTACTGGCAAATGCGCTGCCAAACTATTTAAGGCCAGATTACCTTCAGATTGATTCAAGATCATGTCAGAACAAAGCAGCAAGTGCGTATTTTCCACTGACTGCTATAACCATGGTCTTCTCTTGCCCAAAGGTACCCATCTCAGCCAGGCAGGGTGAGTGCCAGAGGGTCACACACAGCTCAGCTTCTGCTGTGGATACACTTGAGCACTGAGTATTGGGCAGAGGGTAGAATCACAGAATCATTCAAGTTGGAAAAGACCTCTAAGATCATCGAGTGCAACCATTAACCCAGTACTTCCACATCCACCACTAAATCGTGACCCTAAGCACCACATCTACAAGATAGCAAGAACCTTCCCCAGACACTGGTAGGCTTATTTTTGTCTTGGGCCATGCATGGACTGAGTTGCTTTATGGATTCCAACGGCACAAGTTTTGTGTTAGAAAGTTGGGGAAAAGAGACCAGGATCCACCTGTAAAGTGCCTTCTCTGGATTCCAGCTGCTGTAGCAGAAATGGAGAGGCACTGATTACAACCTCAGCTATTCAGAACATGTGTGTTTATTTATGCAAGAAGACTGATGAAAGGCAAACTTGAAGGGGCAGATTTCTCAAAATTCGGAGTTTTGCTATGTAAAACAAAACCCAGGCTGGTGGCGCCATAAGCAGAAGCCCATGTGGGACAGGCTGTCTACCTGTCTGTCTGGGCACTGTTATTGCATACATCACCCGTGCGTGCCAGGACCAGACTTGGTAAAGGAGTTAAACATGTAGCTTTTGTGGAGATCAGTGGGGATTGGGCACTGAGGTGCTTTGAAATCTTGCTAGGTACGCTCCTGTGGAGCGTTTGGAGAGCTAACTGCTGGTCCCCCAATGCTCCAGAGACTCTGGAGTATTCAGCTGCAGCAACTGAACTTTGGTCAGAGATGGCTTTGGTCTTGTCTCCAGGCTGTTCAAGGATAGTGAATATCCCAATTCCACCATGCAGGGAAGCCCTCTCTGCCATTATTTTTCTAAATAACCCTGTATGAATCATAGCATTAAGAGCTGTTGGTAGTAAAATGTCATACAGAGAGCTTCACGTATTGGAGACCACCTCAGTGCAACACCCAAGAAGGCAGAGTGAAGTCTCCCTTTGCATCTCTGAGTTGGGATGCACAGCACCTTGGGCACTAGCCAGGCCATATTACCAGCTCTAACAAATTTGGGGCCAGGCTGTTACTACCCTGGGAAATTTCTGGAGTTCTAAATGGGGGTTACAAGAAGGCTGGAGAGGGAGTTTTCACAAGGGCTTGTAATCATAGGACAAGGGAGAATGGCCTTAAGCTGAAGGAGGACAGGTTCAGGTTGGGTATTAGGAAGAAATTTTTTACTGTAAGGGTGGTGAGGCACTGCCACAGGTTGCCCAGAGAAACTGTGGATGCCCCATCCCTGGAAGTGTTCAAGACAACATTGAATGGGGCTTGGAGCAAACTCGTCTAGTGAAAGGTTTCCTATCCATGTCAGCAGGGTTGGAACTAGATGATCTTTAAGGTCAAAACAATTCTGTGGTTCTATGATTCTTTGTTAAACCCAGGAAATTTTCTGTGCTGCTTCCTGTGAGGCAAACCCTTAGAACAGCCTACTACAGAGCTGAGCTGTAATTTGGCCTTTCAGAACCCACAGTAAGAGGGTTTATTTCATCTTTAAACTCAATGCTCCTAAAACCCACCATGCTCCCTGGATGTAGTTTGGGCCAGAACAGAAGAAACTTGAATTCCTGCAATGTTTCTAAGTAGGGATGAATTTGAAACATGCTTGAGAACCCACTACAGGAGTCTGGCACTGACACTGTTGACATGGTGCATTTTGTTCCTTTCAGAAATCGACCAAACCCTTCTGCTGGGTTTCAGGATTCCTGCAGTTAGATAATCAACTTTCTGCTCTACTCTCTTGCACTAAGTTTGCTGAATTGGGATGATGAATGCAAGCTTCTGCATCAATTTCCTAGTTGGGAATTAAATGGGGTTACTCTAATGAAATCTCTGAATGTGAGCAATCAAGATAGTACATTCAGTGACACAACTTTTTGTAGGAGCAAACAAAATTAATCCACTGGGATCAGAGTTCCTTGAACACCATAAGAAAGAGCCTCCTATGACCTACAAAACAAAAGGATGTCTTACTCTCACACATGCTCGACAGGAAATGGAAGAAGTGTCCCTTACTGGTATCAACCATTTCGACCGTGTTACCTGCACACATGGCAATACTGGTAAAGCATCACTTCAGCAATGGGGTTTTATGCTTGTCAGTGCTAAAGCAAACTGGGCCATGACACAGACATATATGGAATTACTGTCAACAGAACAATTCGCCATGCAGGGAAATTACACAAGGACAAGGGGAATGCTTTCCACATACTTAATGTAATTCCAAGCCAATGTCCTTTCATTTGTGCCAACATAACTAGCTTATTACTCCTGCTACAGCTATTCAATTTTCTTGGATATTTACAACTTCGCCAAATCTCTTTTACATTCTACACATTCCTCAATGAAATATTCTGTAGGAAATAGCGTTTACAGATTCAGAGGCAGGAGACTTTGCACAAATTTTTTCTAAATCACCATGCAAGAAGATGAGGAGGGGGGAAAGTGAAAAGAAACAGAATTGCTCCAGCACTCTAGGTATCAAAGAACAATTCCTAAACTAAGGCAGTGCTGCAACAGGAAGGTAGCAGCACATGAAATGAGAGTGTGAACCAGCAAAATCTCAATGCTGACTGCATTGCAGTGCTGGCCTTCCCCATGATAACATTTATACTTAGAGCGAGGAATACTACAAATAAATTTAATTACCACGAAAGATAAAAGCTTGTTATTCGAAAACAGTCTGGGCATATCAACTGTGTGGAGAATTATCATATACTGAAGTAATGGCATTTTGGTTTTACGGCCGAACTTATAAAATGGCACTGAGGATATGAATCAGGCTTTTTTTCCCTTGCATAAGTAAGTTCCATATAAAACTGTCCCCTGGATTTGGGGCCTTTTGCTGAACTTTTTTTTTTAAACTCCTTTATGAATCTGTGTTGCTTTCCAAATCAAATTGCTTGAATAAAAAGCTATAAAATAGTATTATTGAAACAGAGGATTTCAATTAACACAGGACTGCTCTCTTTTCATTTTGAAGTCATTTAAGAAAGGTGTTTATTTCAATCTCTTTCTCAGGAAAAGAAATGAAAGCTGCTAGGGACATTGACAAGAAAGCAGAACGCAATGTCTAATGAGACAGAGGAAGTTTTAAAAGCTAGGTATTTTTCATTAGGGGGATGCATGTGAAGACCATAATGTGACAGGGTGACATTAGCATAAATAAATGATAAGTAGAATTGGGCCACAGATATGGTTTGTACCATTATCCTAATGCTGAAATTAAAATACTGAGCTCAGGCTTCATTTCCTGTCTTTGTGTGTGCAAATGCACCTGGTGTTCAAGCAAAGGAAGTGATGTCTCATGTAACTAAGCTGCTAATCCACACGATAACTATGCTGATATTTGCCCAAGTATTGCTAGTGGCTAGTCTTTATGTAGTGTGATTTTTAGTTATCATGGCATAATGAAAGCAACATAAAGGTAAATTTTAGTGTCTTTAAAAGAAGCTGATTAAAATAAAATGACTACAGATGAATTTTCACTCTAGAACAATTCTTCTAAAGTAAACTGAATTTTTTCAGGTCCACACAAGCATTATTGAGAACAGACCTGAATTCACTAATTTAGTTTTCTATTAATATACAATAAAAGGTATCTGGGGAGCTTAAGGTTACTGATTTTATAGCATGACTACAGAAGGGGAACTGAAGAGGCTGAATGCATGACAGTCAGAAAAGAAGGAAGAAGGGAAAATGCATTAAGTAGTTAAGTGAGATGAAGGAGAAAGGTGAAGCCAAGGCAGTTCATTAAGGATGCTGCAAATTGCTTAATGTGAGAACTGAACCTCTTTGCATGATTTAGACATATTGTTGGCTTCTTATTAATAATAACAATAATAAGAGACATGACAGAGAGAGCTCATGAGTAGTGCCAGGTGCATGAGAAATACAGAACCAAAGTGAGAGGGAAGTGAAATGATTAGGAAGGTAGCAGAACAGACAAGGGATAAGCAAGACACAGTTAAATAACCAGCCAGAAATCAACTGACTGCAGTTTCCTCTTTTATACTGGCAAGCAAAGTGACAGTGCAAATAGTGTAGCAAATAAAAGGGAAGAAAACTTAAAATCAGATGCATGTTTCTAAAAATGCTGTCACACAGTATAAAGTTATAGTACAAAGGAGTCTTGGAGACCACAGAAAGACCTCTCAAGAGAGGTAAAGTGGGATGTTTTTAAAAAAAGCTTCTAGCTGACATTTAAAGGCTTGTCAAACACCCCACAGGTGTACTTCATGTCTGATAATAAAAATATATATATAGCCATGTCACCAACAAATGAAAGGACATTTTGTCTTGTTCCCACATGAAAATGTATGATGTCAGAATTTGAAATCCAAGAACAAAGGTGCTCATGCTACACTAAGTCAGACATATTCAATTAAGCATGCGCCTTTTCTCCTCCCTGATCATCAATTATTCTCTTAAAAGGAGTCGGGTTTTCTTTCTCCCTACCAATAGTGCAGTGCTCTCCATTCCAGCCCGGGCTGCATTCACACTTGCCATCCCGGCAGGTGCCGTGCTCGTTGCAGCGTGGGTGACACGCTCGCTGATCACAGGCCGTGCCCATCCAGCCCTCCTCGCAGCGGCAGGTGCCTCCAACACAAATGCCATGTCCTCCGCAGTCCGCCGCACAAATCTCTGTGGGAGAGGAGACAACGGAGGAGGGGGTATGGGGGAAGAGAAGGGAGAGGGGGAAAATCCAGAGTGTTATTGTTAAGAGAAGCAGACACACTTCACTACCTCGCCTTACGGGGCAATGAAAGGAATTCCTAGAGCTCATAACACTAATCCTTCCTGACAATAAGAATCTAATAAGTACATTACAAAAAAGAGATGGACATGGATTGCAAGAGTCTGCTGTGATTGATCCTCCTATTTGCTTTCTAATTCTCTTGAACTCCTCAAGCTTTTGTGATGCTCAAATCCAAAGGGGAAGGCTCTTCCAATAAGCACAATGGAAGTTACATTTAATTAAAATCTGGTTAAGTGTGGAAACAATGTGCTGATAAATACTGATGCTAAAGTTAAGTGCTGGCAAAGCCTGTTTATGACTTCTTAAAACACGGTTCTGGGGATGGGATTCATTAAAATCCTTCTTCTCTCTTTAAAATTGAGAAAGGATATTTCTGTTTCTACCAAATCTGCACATCTTCTATGTCCCTGTTCTCCTATGACTCTATTAAAAATCCCCCCTCAGGCATTCAGAGGTACAACCATACCTTATGTGAGCCACATGCACTGGAGCTGATAGGATGGTGGTTATTCCCAAGTCCTATCAGAATTAATGCAAGCACAGTCACAGCTGAATATTTCGGTACTTACCTCAAAAAAGGGAAGAGCTAAAGGACCTTGCCTTTTCAGGGATGCTTGCAATCCCACCCACCCTGAGCCCCAGTAGGCCTGAGGACACAGGCATAATATTTTTGTCTAGAACCAGACTTTTGTCTAAAACCTGGCATAGCCTTGGCATGAATTTGGGAGACCTTGTGTTTTTATCTACACTATATTTTTCTGGAGAAAGAGAGAGTTGGTGAAGAAGAGATACCCGAGTCAGGTGTTTAGGTGCCTGTTAGCACCATTACTATACAGGATTGATTTCAAGGAAAAAAACAAAGCCCAAATACTGATGCAGTGTTGCACTGCAGATGAAATGAATTTATTTCTTCTTCTGCAAACTCATTACTTGGCTGCTACTTTCCATCTCTCACAAACCCTGACTACACTCTCCCCTCCTCAGTTCAAGGAGAGGCAATACACAGTATTTCAGCCTATGAGGTATTCTCTCTGACTTCTGCCTGGTGCTTCTAAATCCCCAAATGATTTGAGCTCAAGCCTTCTGCTTCACTGAGCCATTTTATAGATTTTTTTAAGGTAAGGACACAGTTCCTTTTGGGGACATGGAGACGTGAGCAGAAGAAATGCTGAGCAGGGCTGGGCTGGAAGCACAGAGAGGGGTACCAGGGTACTCTGCAGTGCACATTTTTTCTCTGTGTCACTGGCTGCATATAAAATATTCAAAACTACTCAGCCTGCATTAACATCATACCTGACTGAAATTCAGCCATAGTTAAGTTGCTTTTAGTCTTTTGCTGATTAATACCCCATTTACAGGACACTTGCGCTGTTCAGGAACTTTTGACAGGCTTCTAATATAGGGCTGGAACATCCACTTCAGCTCCAGGAGGAAAGTTGTGCACACAGCAGAGAGCTGCAAGGTATTCAGCCCCTTATGATGAAATGGACTCTGGTCTCCAAGGATCAGGGTGTTCTTTGGGCAACGGTAATTATGGCAGTAACAACAGTAATGTCTTGCATGTCTAGAAAACACCTCATTTTTCAAATGTGATGTGAGAAAAGTATCTAGCTCCTGCTTCTCAAAAAGCTCAGGGTGGTGGAACAGTTTCCAGTAAAACTTCTCTTACTGCAGCACCATGGATGTCTCCAAACCCCTTCAAACATTTAGTCATATATGCTTAAGTCTCCTAATGAAAGAACATTGGAGTTTAAATGGGCTTAAGACATACAGGAACTTGTCTGTATCATTTAGAGTCAAACTTGCAAAAGTATTTGGGTATCTTGGGTACTTAAACAGAGCACGTGCACACACCACTTGCTGTTGAGATCTAACAGGATCTAATGTAAGATTTATTGGAAGCAAGTAGAAATTACACTATCAAACAATAAAGACATGGCTGAGGAAGGGCTCGAGTTGCTATTGAAAGATTTTACTTTGCATCTGGCATCGAAACACAGGTTTTCACAGCTCCTAGCTGCGAGGGCAGTAGTATCATACTACAGTACCTGACAGGAGCATAAGGGATGGGCAATTATTGACTTGCTGAAGGGCTGGAGCCCAGACACGTGTTTTCTGCTTTCTTCCCCAACTGTCAGACAGCTCTGCAATGGAGTGTGGGCTGGTCAGGGTGGTGATGAACACACAGGACCTGCAAGTTGGTTAATATAGCACTAAAGCTGCACTAAAAAAAAAAAAAAGTAAATTTGACTCTCCTTGTCTGACCTGATGAACAAAGTCTGGGGGAGAATAAAGGAAACAGCAGATAAAAAAATCAAAAGCTAGATTTATGCTTCTAAAATTTCAGCAAGCTGAGAAGCAACACCTTGAGAAAGTACAAAGTCTGAGAGCACTAGTATTTAAATCCAAACTCTAAAAATTATTGTTGTAGCCTCTGGTGCTTTCCAGAACACTTTTACCATAGGGCTACTCTAGTGTTAGACTGCAATACCTTCTCCAGTTATTGGTTTACATTCCTTACTCGTAATTGTTGAACTTTGATCTCAGAATATCAAATAAGATGTAATTTTTCTTGCTCCCAGTTTACCAATCCAGAGGATGCCAGTTTGGTCACTTCACACCTTCATCATATCCTGTTCTCCCTATTTGTAAAAAAATTCTTCCTTATATCTAGTCTAAATCTATCCTCTTTTAGTATAAAACAATTATTCCTCATCTTATCACTACAGGCTCTATTAAAATGTCTGTCCCCATCTTTCTTATAAGCCCCTTTTAAGTAGTAAAACCCCAACTCTCTCAGTCTGTCCCCATAGCAAAAGTACCTCAGTCCTCTGATTATCTTTGTGGCCTCGTCTGGACTTGCTCAAACAGGTCCACATCCTTCTTGTGTTGGGCATCCCCACGACTGGGTCCCAGCACTCCAGGTGGAGTGTCACCATAATGGAGGGGCAGAATCCCCTCTCTCACCCTGCTGGCCACACCGCTTTGGATGCAGCCCAGGGCACTACTGACTTCCCTGGGCTGTGAGCGCACATTGCCAGGTCATGTCCAGCTTTTCGTCCACCCCCAAGTCCATCTCCTCAGGGCTTCTCTCAATCCCTCTTCTCCAAGCCTGCATGGATACCCAGGGTTCCTCTGACTCAGGTGCAGCACCTTTCAGATGAAGTAACCAAGGCATAAAGAAGGAAAGTGATGGATCCACAGGTAAATGTGAACTCTGAGACAGGCACATGACCTCACTGATGTCCCACTATGCAGTCTTGGATCTTATAGGTAAGATGGAAAGGTCAGATGTCTACAGATTGGTGGTGGAGGAAAAAAAACCCAGATATAATAGGAGTAGTGACAGTCACAAGCCTTGCTGGAGTTATTTAAAGGTGTCAAACTAGGAAAATGGAGTGCATTCAAAAATGGTGAAGAGAGAAAAAAAATCATGTTCTGAAAAGCAGAGTCTCTGTGTAGTCATTCCTATGAAAAAAGATGGAAAACCCCCTGGGACATTTACATCTTGACTGAAGTATTTCTCAGACAAGATGCTGTCAAGGAAGAGTCTTGCACATGGGGGCCAGGGATATGCACTGCATGATATAAAACAAACAGATCTTAGGCTAACCCAGAACAGGAATGCTGGGAACATTCTGGGTTTCACCTCCCACCCAGCTGAGACCCCAGCCAAACCACCACCCATGCACACAAAAGTGTGCAGGTTCAAGGTTGTGAATGTGTAATTCATGTATAATGGATATAGAAGGTGGTTTGGATTCCCAGGCCCCAAGAGCTGTAATATAGACTCTCAGCTGTGAAAAACGTTTGTGAAGCAAACTACTTAAGACAGTCTCCCTAAAATGTAGTTTAATTATTTCTGACAGGGAACCAGGAGCCAGGAACTCTCAAAACAAAATCTTCCATTTAGCTGCCAGTTTAAAGATAGATGGGTACCCTACAGTTTAAGCAGCCTTAAAACACACAACCTCCTATATGCCATGGTCCTTTATAACACAGCCCTCTTAAATGTTCACAGGTTTCTAATGGGTGATTAAATAGTCAGGGTAGCTTTTACTTTTCTGGTGGCACTCAAAGAAATTATCAAAATGGATTTCAGATTAAGCTTCCACTTAAATATATGTCTTTTTGGACAGAATAAGACAGCTAAGGCTGTTTTACAGAAAAGGTCAGGTGATTCGTTTCTTTGTCATTCAGTCCCGGGGATAGAATTTGTCACCCCTGTTCTTATTACAAGCTGCATTTTTTGGGTACATTTCCCAATTCTGTTGTTAAAATTAGAGGACATGATTAGCTGCCATCTGAACTGCATGAGCAAATGAGAAGGAAAGCTTTTAATTCTCCTATTACAGTATTCACAGACTGGCCAGCTGCACTATATTGCTCCTGCCTATTTAAGCTTAGTTAGAATGCTGTGCTTGTGCACAAAAGACCTGCCTGTTAAATATTTTCACACCGGCTGTTCCCAAAAGGTGACTAAATATTTCCTTTCATCTTTAATCTCATCCAGTGTTTGTATGAACAGCTTAGCCACTCCTTATCCGTTCCTAGAGGTGCACTGTGTTTTACCTCATCTCACAGTGCAGCTCTCAAAGCTATTTGTAGTTCCTTGAAGAGAGGGGATCCTCTGAGTAAATCTGGTGCCCAATTCTAAGAGCAAATATGAGGCTTAATGTGCTCAAAAAGTACAATCAAGCCATGCACCTCTGTGAGAAACACCTGGACTTTGAATAATACCCTGTATTTTGCTCCCTGATGCTTGTACTTACCAGAGGGTACTAATGGATGTTAAGTGATTCATGGATGCAGACTTTTTTCTAAGGAATCAAGTTCATATCAACATTCCCATCTGGGGTTTTGTCATGTTAGTGTCTTGGACTGATGTCTTGCATTGCCTGAATGTCACCTCATGATATGTCAGTCTTACTGGAAGAACTGAATTGAGCCTAACTGCCCTCTGTGGGTCAAGAAGGAAAGACAAATAGTTCCAGAGGATGATGCACTTGAAACCTCTTTTATTGAGATCTTCTGGAGAAGACAGTGCTCAAGGCATTGTTGAGCTTCGGGTGGTTCATCCAAAGGTCTTAGGTTATCATTAACATTATTGTTAGAAAAAGATAGTGCCATTCCAACGGGATTCTACTTGTTTTTCATGCAAATAATAATAAAAAAAAAATTACTCATCTTCAGTTCCAGAACCTGCTCTGTTTCATCACTGCTCACACCCCCATTACTGGGGCTCTGAGCAACCTGGTCTAGTGGAAGGTGTCCCTGCCCATGGCAGGGGAGTTGGAAAGAGATGACCTTTAAAGTCCCTTCCAACTCAAACCATTTTGTGATTCCATGAGCCCAGACTCAACTGCCTGCTGGCTAGTTCTTAGACAAAGGGTTTTTCTTTTTTTTTTTCTCATTATCTCCTCCCGACTGGGGGAGGGATTTTCCTCTGGTCTGTTAAAACTGCCTCAAAATTCCTCAAGAGTCTCTTAAAATCCTAATCCATCTTGAATCCTACCCAAAATCTTGACAGTGGCTGCTGACGTGCCTTAACTTCTCCACAGTGTGTTGACAAAAACTGTAATGTAATTTTATTCGGTCTCCATCAGCATGTCTCTCTCTGTTGTTGTTCACTTAAAGATTAAGAATCTCAACTATCTGAGTCCAAGATTATCCTTTTTGTTCTGCATTTGCACTGTGCCAGGTATAATGAGGTCACAGTCCATTAACAGCACTTCAGAAGTTAGAATACTAAAGCAATTACTCATACAAATAAAAAACTTGCACATGCTTCTTTATCTTTTTTTTTTTTTTTCATATCCTGCTAAAAACTGACATAAATCTGTCCCCTCAAGAATAAAAAGTCTGTTGTGTTGCCTTTGATATTTCAGAAGAAAAGTGGGAAAAGAAACCTATCAAACACTAACCCACCAGTGGAGTGCTTTGTTCATGGCCCTTTTTAATTGATGGAACAGACACAGAAACCTCCAACACAGGAAATGGCATAATTCACAATTTCATATTATTTTCATATTACATTAAAGACTGGAGTTGGGAAAGGGATAATGATGTTAATTTGTGCTTTATTTCTAGCAAATCCATTTTTATATGTTTATCCCTATCCCCCCCACAAATCCTCAAACTGGTCTGATAACATTTTAAAGCTTTCCAGTTTAGAAAAGAGCAATGCAGATGAAAAATTTTCCTTGGCATTCATGTGATGCAGAATCAGAGATTTAGCTGCTTCTGACCTGTCTGCTAAATCCTTTAATAAATATGGATTTAGTGCTGAAATATAAGATCAGGTGAAATTGCTCAGAGCTTCCTGAAAACTGGGTCAGTTACACTGACCCTCAATATATTAATAGAAAATTTAATGATTAAAAATCTGTCTTAACTGGGATTTTCCCATTTCAAGTTGGCTCATCTGAGGCCATTTCCTACCACAGATAGGTTTTTTTTCAGAAAAGAAGCACAGGAGAGAGGCACTGCATGGAGCTAAAAGGCTGAGTTTGGTGAGGAGCTAAGCCTTGTTTTCACAACCTGGTTCAGACAGTAATTTATGGGGAATATCTGGGAAAAGCGACAAATATAAAGATACAGATGAAAAAACCAGAAAGTGCGTGATCAGCATGATTTAGATACCAGTGAAGTGGTAAAGACACTCTTCATAATGAAACACATTTTGCAGTGTTATGAAACTCTCATTCCTGTGATTTGATAACTCTGTAGTGACATGAACTCCTGTGCTGTTACTGAAGAAGACATAAAGCACATTAGCTTTTAAAACCATTCTTTTTACAAATGCTATAAGGAAAGGATCAAACTACAGAGCACGAAAAAACCCGAAAGAAGAGGTCTGGATTTTCTGTCACTGACAGTAGCAAATCTGTAGCATGAAATCCTCTGAAAACCATCCTGGTTCAGTAGCAAACAGGGAATGATTGTGCAAGTTCTGTCCATGTCATTAACTGAGGGATGTGTTTTTACCTTCAGAGACCATGTCCTGAAAGCAACGTCTGCATTATTTCATGTCTTTAAACAAATCATCTGTTTATCTGTTTTTAAAGCATACATCAAATATGTAAATATTACTAATGTAGAAATAATAATAATAATAATTATTTATGACTATAAATATAAAACCTGTGCTTTTATGAGTGCAATTAAACTTTAGGTACTGAGATGACTCTCTGCTCCACTCAAGGGCCTCAACGTGTTTTACACATCTCAGTAAACTAAATATAACTGAGAGGTAACAGCTATTTATTTTCTTTCCATGGATGAGGAAATCAAGATTAAAGGATGCTCTCTAGAGACTGAAAATGAATCCATCATCTTTGCTATCATCCCTCATCAGGAAGAACACTGACCTTCAGCAACGGCTTTGAAATGTGACTTGGACACCTGAATTTTCACCTCCTGAACACAAAGAAGCATCCTGGAATGCCTGCACTGGGGAATGCATATCCTGTGTTAGAGTGACCCTAACCAGGACATCTGAGTTGGCCTGAATGCTGATTCTTGCCAGCTCTGCAGAAGAAAGGCTGAGTACAGGTGTTCCAAACACATGCAGAAGGGGTAACTCTGCAACTCTGCACTTGCAAGAAAGACTGAGTATGCACAAAGGAGGTAGAAGACACATTCAGAACAGAAGAGGAGCGAGTTTTCACTCTAAGTGGTTGAGCTGTATCTAGGACAAGGGTTGGTGGAAATCCCTAACAGGAGAAGGGACCCATCTCTGGCCTTCAACGAGATAAAAAAGATTACCCCACTTCAGCTTTTCCCCCCATTTTTCTCCTGGTACTCAGTTCTTTGCTTGCATAAACAGCTTGGTGTTTAACTGAAAGGCTTCTGCAAATTCCCTTCTGGGTCTCATTTCTCTCAGGACATTCAAATCAGGAACGGAGGTGGCTCTGAGATGCCTAATTTGGACATGAATAGTCCACAAAATAGCTCCTCACCTGGTGCTGAGCAGATCCAGGACATGTGTCCATAACTGCCCCGGAACCCACTCTCTATCTCCAGAAAGAGTAATGAAGGGGTTTGGTACAGTAACATACTTAAACTGATATATGTCTGTCCTCCAAGACTGAGCCTCTAACTCTGTAAGCATACAGGATCGAGCACAATGGGACTCTTGGGAATTCTTGCCAGGGACAGTAACAGTGAGAACAGGAGCAGTCCTTAGCTGCACAATGTACACTGGAATAGTTGGGATGTCTTAAAAAAAAAAAAAATTCACTTCTAAGTGCAATTTCAGCTTGTTTCATATTTACATTAAGATCTTCCAGCTCCTGTCTGGAAAGTTTTAAGTTTGTGAGATGAAATTCCACTAAACTGCTGTGGTGCTTTTTATCAGCTTCTAGTTTCTATAGTATTCATACTCTATTTTCATTCTTGCCTGAAATGCTAGGGACTGACCACCACATTGTGTCTAAGGCATCTCCTTTATGGCTGTGATTCACTTTTGTACTCGTGTCAATCTCCCATTTATTTATTATTATGAACGCTATTTTAAACTGTCTCTTGTTGGTGAATAGCAGGACATGAAATGCCAGGTATTGTCAGGCTTCAGTCTTGGAGCTGAGATTTGTTGAATAAAAATAAATATCCCAAAGTGCAGGATTATATTCTTCTCTTTGATGCTTAATTGAATCTCTATGCTTTCTGGGATGTGTGTTAAAGCTTCCCAGAAAAGAAACAATTCCTGATGTATTAAATGAAGTTCCTAAGAAGGATTCTTCTCTGGGTAATTTTAATTTCCTCTCTGTGTCCATAAGGAAGAGATAATTAGACAGCAGAATAGCGTTTTGCTCATGCTTAAAAAGGACTGATTTATTTTTCAATTCTGTACATTTTGGTTTTTTTCTAAAATAAATTCAACAGGTAATTTACAGATGTGTGTGCTGAAGTGATCACAAGCTAGATTTGCTTGGGATTCCCTTACTCGGAGCTCAGTCCCAATACGGTTTCCATTTTCTTCAGAAAACATTTTGCCGAACAACTTAAAAATTTAATTGTAATTCATCTTCTTCTAAAGGAGACACAGAACATGTATGAAACATGCAGGGCTGACATATCCAGAAGTTAGATGTCTATGCACACAAATGGGATGCAGCAGAGCTGTTCCAGGTTTTTTCTGCTGTGCTGTCCATATGCCTCAACACTGGTCTGGAAGGATCACCTCTACTGAAAAGCAGCAGAGCTCTCTCCAAAGCACTTTCAAACTTTCATCTGTCATGATGATTAGAAAGAGCTCATTAGTGCAAACTGTGATGATAGTTTTTAGAGTATGAACATCTTGTAATTTGGAAGGGAGCAGAGAGAATATACTAATTCCAGTGCATCCCTTTCAGACAGCTTATTAAATCATGGATTTCTGACCTTCAGTAGACACCAATCCACTATATGACAATCACTGGCTTTATATTGTCTTTTTCTTGCTTAGTTTTGATGTTATTCTGTTTTACTGACTCCCAGACTACTTTCCTTATTATCTAACCTTGGACATTCTAACTTGGAATGAAACACAGGATCATAGAATGGTTTGGGTTGGAAGGGACATTAAAGACTACCTCGTTCCAGTCCCCCTGCCATGGGGAGGGACACCTTCCAACAGAACAGGTTGCTCAAAGCTCCATCCAACCTTGCCTTGAACACCTTCAGGGATGAGGCACGCACAGCTTCTCTGGGCAACCTAGTTCAGTGTCTCAAATATGGATTGATGAAGCTGAAAACATCCAATAAACTTTTGCAGGAACTCTGATTGTGATGAGCTCCAACTGGGTTGGAGTATAACGTCACAGTCACAGGAGACATCCACCAACAGCAGCTTGGAATTGACTGAACAGCATGGAATTGACTGAACGCCAGTGGAGAAGCCATGACATGGAACCTAAACCATGCTGAGCCACATGAGTGGGGACAGTCTTTATCCAGAGCAATCAAGGTAGGTCATGGCAGAGACTGACTACACACAAGTATCCACCCTGCTGATATTGCAGCAGTATCCTGCTTAAAGGTAGGAATAGTCAGCAGCAGAAGTCTAGATTCAAAAATTAAGAGGCTCCTCCGTTCAAAAGCAAAGTCAGAGAAAAAGCAGAAGTATGGTCATGTGAGACTTAGTGATACAAATGTTAAGTTCTCAGTGATACAAGCAAACATGCTAATTGCTCAGTCATCCTCAAAACATGATATTTTAACAGTAGCCTGTTTTAATCATGGAATTTAATGTCTCGTGGTGTTGTGAAATGTTTCAAATTAGCCACATTAACATGAACCCCACTGACTCCAGTACAACACTGCTGTTTTCAGTCAGAACAGTCCACAAAGCGTAATTGATCCAAACAAAAAGAACTTTCGAGCTCATGGTGTGACTGCTGAGGTCACATTTGGAGATAGGGAAGAATGCTGAACTAAAACTGGCATGCTGGGAATTAGCCCTAATCATTGTGGTAAACAAATAGGGGATGGAATAGTCTTCCCATTGCCCTTTGCAGCGGTCCATAAATTTTCACTGATGACTGCCGATATGAGAGAGAAGCTTTGCTCATCACAGAATGCCTAAGGTCAGTGAGAACCAGGGACTGCTTGTTACACGACTGGACACACACTATTCTCAGCCTGAGACATGACCTAATCAAACCAAATGCTTTGTGATCTAATGGTCAGAGACAGACTGATGATATCATTGCTTCCACTGGTTTTGGCCAAGTCTGAAATGACAGCTAGAACACAAGTTTTCAGTTCCTTCAATCTTCCCTTTGTCATTGTGTCTGACCAAGACCACATGGACTGCTGCAGAGAAGTGGTTAAAAGTAAGGTCCTAAACACATCCCAGAGCTGACAGAAGTTTGATGCATCTCTGGTTGGCTAGGGAAATGTCCTAAAACAATTTCTCAGCTATCAGATTTAAAGTAGGAATCCATATTTGAAAGCTAAGTTGTATTTTCTATCTTAGTGGGAGTTCTCTCCCTCCCTTTATTATGTTCTTTTCATCTGGTGAGCACAAAGTTACTTGAACTTTTGAAGAATTGGACTCCCCACAAGAATAACTACAGCCCATTTCAGCTATTATCTTTTTTTCCACATCAGGGTCTCCTTATACGCATTTTTAATAAACAAAAGGAAAGGGAGTAAAAGTATATTCAAATGAAAGCCTCCCTGAATACTTTTATTTCAAAGGTTTAGGCAGATTTTAGTATTTTATTGCATTTTTAATAAAAAGCTTAGAAGACTTTTAAGGCTAACTTCATCTTGGCAATGGGTAGGCTAAAATCTGTACTCACAAACTCAACTACATTGAAAAATTAATGTTTTTCACAATGATAGTTCTTATTAACACTGTTGATTCTCTAGATTCACTAATTTCTTCATGACCCACAAAGCAGATATCTGCCAGGCAGAGCCTGTGAGAGCCTTGTGTTACGGCACTGGGCTGCACATACTTTTCCTTTAGAGAGAAAAGTTACTTCTCTCCACACAAAATGGAGAAGATCACAAGTTAGGAAATCAGCATGTTATGCTTCCGCAAGGCAGGATGAAATTCCTCCTGGTACAAAACATTTCCTGGCCTTCGATGACCATTAAAGGACTAAATTAAGGCTTTCAGGGATGAGTCTGCAATTTAGGTATTGAGCCAGAACCGATTTTGATGGTATCTTATGAAGACCAGCTTTGACAGCTCTGTGATACCAAAATTTCAATTGCCCCAGACTATTGTTTCTCACAGCTCTGCCAGGGTAGTGAGATGAACAAGTTACTGAAGGAAGCTGAAGGAAAAGCATTGAAGGTGGCCTTTGATTACCATAGCTGTACTGGGTAACTTTTTCTTAAGTGATTAAGATCTTTATCAATTTCAGGTGTTGCATCCTGAGGTTTAGTTCTCTTGTTCTTCCTCACATTTTAAAGCTGGTCTGTAGTATGGTACAAGCCTGTATCACGTGAGAGCTGATGTTATATTCATCTTTTATAGAGATATTTTTATCCCTGAAGAAAATGACTGTTCAAAGGAAGAATTATATGAGCATGTTCTAATGATGGATTTTTATCTTGCTGGCCTTGGGCATGGCATGAATTTAACACAAGATTTTGTTTTCAGAAGTTGACACCAGTGAGCCCAAGGAAGTAAAATTTTATCACACATGTTGTGTTAGCCCTGGTGCTGTTTGACCAGTGGGATATGACATTGCCTGATAAGATATATGAGAACTGTTTCTGTGAGCCTGTGTGTGTGTGTGTGTGTGTGCAATAGTCTCCTGCACAGCTCCTCGTGAAAAAAAGACATTGCAGTGTAAAGGTGCATTTACTTCAGCTTAACTTCTTAGAAGTTCATTCTTCATGGTCTCTTTACCTACTAATTGGAATAGAGAGAAGATGCCTGTTTCAATGAACTGTATGACTTTGTGGTGGGAAACTCTGTTGGGTGCTACCTGAAAGACCTTCACCATTGTTAATTTATACAACTAAATTGATACTAAAAAATTCAGCCATTACCATTAACTGATACAGGGTCTTAAATCTAATCATTGTTTGTGAATAGCCTTCAATTGATCCTGCACAGTAAAAGGGAGCTTTTCCACTGACTTCAATTCACTGTGCAATAATTTATAAGAATATGGCTTCCCTGCAACCAGAGACATGGATACACACACCATGCTAGTCTTACTTTAAATACAACTCCTCAACCTACTGAAAGTAAAGTCATGGAAGGTGGGTAAATACTTGGTCTTCTGCTAGCCCTGTGGCTACCCACACTATTTCCCCACTGTGCTTGGAGGCCAGGTTTATCTAGGCATACCTGCCACATATAGTTCTCCACAACACTGTAGCAAAGCTTGATAATCTGCCCTTGCTTAAAGTAAATTTTAAATGCCTAAATATCTTTGTGATTGTAGACCTTCAAAACAAAGTCTGTCAGTAAGTCACTGGGAAGCAGCATTTCATCCCTGCCACAGCGGGGAGAAAAGGGCAGTCGTAAAGTCGAATGCCATATCCTCAGAAAACCATGTTAGCAGCAGAAGTGATGAGAAGAGCTACAACAGGACTAAAGTACTAGATTTCATAAGACATGGTCATGCAAGCTTAGCCTCAGTCTCTGGCCAGGCATGCTCTCTCAGTCTTTTCAAAGTGTGATGTAAAATATCATAACTTCTTGTTTCTTTATTGAGTCCCAGCCTCCAGTTTCTAACTCTTGTCATTAAATGTACAGCCTATGATTTTATGTCTCCACTGGCAATTTAGGACTACCACATACGAAGTGCTATTCCTATTACTGCTCTTCTCCAGTGTATTTGAAGGGTTTGAAGTACTGGCTGGATGTCAACCATGCATAAAGGGAGTCATTACGAATGAGTGATGGAAAAGGAATCCTTATCTGCATGCAGGTCGATCTACAACCACTGTCAACTGCCCAGAAAAAGTCAGCACACTTAGGACACAGAGAACATAATTTCTATTGCTGCTTTGTATATTCAGCTTTCCAATGATTTGAATGAATACCTGTCGTGGATTGGAGCTGAAAATTAATTGGCAGCTTTCTAATCCAATAAGCGCTTCTGCGATTGTGCATATTTAAAGCTGGCAAGAAGCCGGAAGAAGCCTCTTTGACTCGGCGGCGGCGTCTGGGACGGACGGGGG
>VZRO01004995.1:248578-545639 GCA_013397915.1 Daphoenositta chrysoptera | reverse complement strand
TTCTGGACCCACACAGAAGCAAAGTGGACCTCTTTCTTTTCCTGGAGTGTGGAAGGACTTTTTAAGGACTCTAATACTGACCAGAAATTCCATGTTTGTTAATTTCTTTGTCCTCTCTCTTGAGAAACCTGCGAGGAGGTCTGAGGGCTCTGAGGAGCTCCGGGGAGGGAGAATAGGGGTATTGGCAAAAGAAGGAATGTGGTTTTTTTTCCCTTTTTACTTTCTTGGTGTAGTTTTTTTCCTGTTAATTCTACCTAGTAACAATAAACTATCTTTATACTGTTTAGAAGTGAGTGGCCTGTTTTGCCATGTTTTTCTCCTAATTTATACATTTATATCTCACAAAACCAAATTAGTGAACTGAATCCCAGCTACAACTGGTGTTTCAACTTGTTCATTAAAACCCAACCCGTTACAATACCGTGCATGGGAAGATGTCACCTACCAGAGACAACAGTGTGAAAATCACCGATTTAAATTTGAGGAGAGTGAAGGACAACACCACATAACTTAATTCCTTTAATAATGATTTTGCATCCAAGCCTAATACTGTTTTGATGGGCCTGGGATTATACTGATGCATCAGTGAGATCCCTCTGGTAAATGGCGCACTCCCCCAATGCAGATTACATGACTCACCTATTCATTTCACAGCAGTCAGCAAATATGTCTTACGGTATGTGGTGTGCTGCCTCTTGATTAGCCAGAAATAGTTGGTCCAGTTTAAATAGGTCAGGAGTGAGACTATATCACATACTAAGTTCTGTTTCACACTGCAGCACAGGCCATTTCCCCCCTCCCACTACACTCACACAGTAAGAGGTTAAGAGAGCTGCCCCATAATGGCTTCATTAGTTGACAGATAGGGCCCATTAACAAGTGAAAGGAGATAGCTCCCCAAAAACCTGGGATACAGAGGAGCTGTGAGAGCAGACTGGAGGAATGGGGTTAGGATCAGTGGTTCCTTAATTACCTTTCTTGTACCAAGCATTGCCTTGAACATTTTAGCTGAACTAGGACTTTCTTGTATTTGCTTGTACAACAGTACTAAGATGCAAAAGGGAAATGATTTAATTATCCAATGGAGAAATCAAAATACTACTTTTATTGCTCAGTACAAGTTATCTCTTGAATAATTTCTGTACCTTTCTCTAAGATACTCTTTTTACTGTTGGGAATCAGCCAAAAAAAACAGTGTATATTGAGGGAAAAATGATCCTACAAAACTGTCCCTCGCACGGAAGGGTGAATATGTTTGAGAAGCATTTTCCCTGAGTGACAATTCTGAGGTAGTATAGCAGCAGCCCTATCTCAACATATATTGTCAGTGGGCAGACACAGAAAGCAAAAAAAACCCAGAACATGTAATTACTTCTTCCTACAATGCAGTTCAGAATGGGAATCTCTCACAAGAGATTGGATTTCACAGCTTGTCTATGAAGGCTAAGTGGAATGAAGAAAGATAATATAAACATGAAACAGAAATCTCTGTAATATTATTGTTTTGTGAAAAGTAAGGGTTTTACCCAGTAATCTGTGCTCTCTAAGATTACCACAAAAGGCAGGTAAAATCTACCTACTTAGCTGAAAGATGCAGTCTCAGGTTCAAAGAGGCTCTAGTTTTACTCTCTACATATGACAATCCACAAATTTCACCTACTGCTTCCATACTGCCTGATAACCTTCTAAATGAATGCAGCATACAGCACTGCAGACAGGTACTATTCTTGACTTCAAGGTGGTAAGAGCTGGAAAATCCACTGTGCCACCTCATATTCTGGGTTTTTCTGCTGTTTCCAAGGTCTGCCTCTCCACGTGGTTTATGGAAGGGGCCGTCCTTGGCACAAACCCATGTGGGCACAGTTCTGTAGATTTCACTAGGACTGAACACAGTCCTTACTGCTTTGCTGAGCTGAGGGTGATTTCTCCAAGTACTTAGTTCTTTCCCTTAGTAATTCTTCTGTTCTGCTTGGTCCTGTTTTATAGGAAAATAAAAACCGTCCCCTTTAGTCCCTCCTACAGAACCTCCACCCCAGTGGGCTGGGCAGTGTGTTACTACATGCAATAGCATGCCTGCTCACTCTATTTTAATGATGCAACAAGAGTACCACATATCCTGTGAGTAAATCTCTCTTTCAAATCAAGTCATCAATTCAGTGGAAAAGTCTGAGTTAGAACTGGAAGTTTACAAATCATCTTAGCTGTGATTTTAGCTGTGAGGCACAATAACCCGAATGTTACAAGCAGCTCAGTGAGGAAAAAGGTCTTGGAATGATGCTCAGGTTTGTCTCAAATAACTTCATGCTGCCAAAGAAAGTTTGCACTAGATGGATTTATAAAAGCAGTATAAGGAAAGCTTATAAATCATCTGTACATGACCCTGCAGGTTAACAAAGGGAAAGTGAATTCTCTTTGCACACAGAAATAAACATTTTTCCAAATCCATCCCTGCAATCCCCAAACCTCCATACAAACACAGAATAATGACTCAATTATGGACTATGCCACAGAATCACTACAAATACATGACTACCTTTCCCCTTATGGTGGTTTTAAAATAAACCCAGAGAGGCTGGAATTGAAGATGTTAGTACGGGGAAAGGAAAAGCCTGGCACCAAATTTATCTTCCCTTCAATGCATGACAGATTCCCTACCTACATCTGCAAAAGTTTTGATCAACCTAGTTTCAGCCCCAGGCAAGTAGAGTAGGCCTCCACTTCTGCTTATTCCTCATTCCAGTCAATTTTACTTCATGACAAGCTTCTAACATCCAGCCTAGATGATGATTGTCAAAAAACTTTTCTTTTTATGTTCTTAGCACCATTTTATTCAGTTTGCCTCATCCTTAGAAATCCCTCTCTTAAAATACTTGCAAACAGTTAACCTGATTTTCTTTACTCATGATAGCAATTCCTCAGTGAAAATGTTGTTTACATATTTTTTCTACTATATCCACTCTCCTAATAGCTTTTTTTGGGGTTGATTTGCTTAAAATTCCTTTCCTTTCACTGCCTAAACTGAGCTGCCCTGGATTTTTGGCCTAGTTCCACTCCAGTTGTGTAAGGTATAGAAACTGTTATTGCTGGGGTCTCTTTTTTGTGAGCCCACAATACAGGACAAAAACCAAAGGACTGATATTCTATAGGTTCTATTTAATGTATTCCACTGTTTGTCAGTGGGGTTTCTAACAGCTAACTGCATTTGGAAGAAAAGGTTTCTGAATGCTTTTTCTTTAGCCTTCAATTCACATACCTGATGCAGATTTTGAGCAAGATGCCCATTCAGAGGAGGAATGAAGGAAGGTCACTGTTCCAAACCCCTACACAAAAACTACCCATAAAAATGTGTCTTCTTGGTAGCTGCTTGTACTAATAAATACTTTTACTCAGTAAACTTATTTTTTAGTTGGTAGAAGACAGTCTTTTAATATGAACCCCATGAGACACTCATCCTCCTCTAGCTGAGCCTAGAAAAGCACAAGCTTTGAATTCAGATGGGAAAGGAGATCTGACAGATTACCAAATCTTCCTTCTTGTTTACAGCCACCTAAAGATTATTTAGTCATCTCCTAAAAACCAAAACAGACCCTTTAGTGGCTACTGGGGTTCATCAAGAACTATCACCAGAACAAGAAGTTATATGTAGACCATCAATTACATTTACAGCCATATAATGAACAATAGCAAGCCTGGGTGGCTTTAATGGGGTTATTTATGATATTACTCAATGCTCAGCAATGGAAGCAGAATTATTTATGTAGTTAAGCTATGGAATTTCTGCTTCCAGTCATGCCCTATGTGTGCTTCACTGGAACACATCTGTAGCACTTTTTTTTCAGATCTGAGTATTTCACAAAGTTTAACAAAAGACCAACAGTAAGTCAGCGCTGATGTTACCGATTGAGCAGTCGTGGCCAGTCCAGTTGGGATCGCAGCTGCAGAGTCCAGTATCTGGGAGGAAGGTCCCATGACCAGAGCACTGATCCAGACAAGTGGCTCTTGGGGTCTCACAATTTGTTCCTCCCCAGCCAACCGAACAGTGACACTCTCCTCGTACGCACACGCCTCGTCCCGAGCAGGTGGGATCCATGCAGTCCACTACAAGTGAGAAGGAAGAGGAAGCAGACAGGTAAAGCAAATGGGAATTTCAGGAAAAAAGCTGTCAGATTGCCATTGACACAAACATATTTACACAGTATCTCAACGTTTCAACCAAAAAGCCCTGCTGGGAACAAAACAGATGCTTCATGCAAAAAGTCAGTGTCCCTAAAAGGCAGTGAGACCTAAAACACCTACATGAAAAACAGAGAAAAATTTAGTGATGAAATCCATTCTTTTTTGCAGGTCTGCACTAATAAATGATCTTTCTGGTAAGAAAAGGCTAATATCAATTAAAAATAGAATCATATTCTTTCGTACACATAGTGTGTCTTTATTTATTCTATTAGAATAACCTAAATTACTAGTACTAATGAATTCAAAGCCGAGCCCTAGTTTTCTGAGAGAGAATTTTACATAAATATTCAGCAGAAGCTGACATTCTTATTCAGCAAAATACATGCTTAAATTGAAGAATGTGCTTAAATCTATACAGGTTTCATGGAGACTTACAGAAATTTCACATTGAAATATATCCAGAGAGAGTTTTTCTGGAGTAAGGATTAAAATAATTTTTTTCTTTTTATAATAGTGTTCTTCTGGTTTTATTTTTGATCAGTTAATACTCTTTTTTAAATGTCTGAGGTTTACCTGCCCCCGCAAAAGAGTCACTTTCCTAATGAGATCGGAGACCATTCAGTGAGGAGTATAGCAATGTACACCAAAAGACCAAATGTACTCCCTGCTTGATTCCTGAGTTATGTGTTTTGTAGGCAACTGTCAGCTGCTCTGCCCACAGGGGAATTTCACCCAGCAATTGAAAAATAAGAAATGCACCAGACACCCTCCCAGAAAAACCAACTGGAGGAGTCGATCGTCTATTTATAGATAAAAGCTGATAGGACAGCCTAGAGAAATTCTTCCTGTCTTTTGAAATGGTGTGTGGCAGTTCCCTGGGGATTGGTGACAAGTGTCAGTCTGGCTAAGCAGCACAGGAAAAGCTGTCCAGCTCCTGGCTCTGATACAGCAGAGCAGAACATGGCCACCACACACACGGCAGGTTTGTGGTTCAGTTTTAACCCCTGTAAGAGCTAGGAAGAATTCCACTGACCTGTTTAAGATCCAGAAACCTTAAAAGGAAACACAACAGCTGCTCTGATAATTCCCTGGATTCTCAAACCCTTCTCAGTCTGACAAGTAATGGCTCAGTTATTACTATCCCAAGGCATGAGAGAGAATTTTCTTTTTGTTCGATTCCTGGAGCTCTGCTCATAGCTGGAACAATCCTCAAAAATTTTAAGAGGCTGGAAAGGATGAGTCCATAAATCTCCTTCACTGTTAACGAGCTGGGAGCGAGGGTGCCAATTTTAGCATGAGACCCTTGAAGCCCTGGCCCTGTTCTTTCTCAGCAGTAATAAGTATGAAAAGGACTAAGGGATGGAGTAGCAGCCTCGTCCGTTCTCAGCAGATGGTTTGAACATAGAGAACAAAGATCACAGGCTAACTGACAAGAGGCTACCTCCAGGCAATTAATCATCCCCTCTGAAGGTCAACTGGGGAAAAGGTGAGTTTTACAGGGGCCTCCATCACAGGAGGCGGACAATCTGCTATCTCAGCTTTAACACAGATGATTATAGGAGGGGAATGTGCATGTCAGAACCCCCCATTTATCATAATCCCAAGGCCATTTTTCATGTTGAAATGAGCCCTTTCAGAAAATGTCACACACAATGGCTACTTTAATCTCAGCCTCACTAGCTGTATCTCTTTAGGCTTTCTGCACCATCGGAAGGGCCCGGGACAGGATTACAGGCTTCTGCTTTCTTCTTAATCAATTGCTTAGTGGATTTGGAGTACAATGGTATATTTTTAGGGAGTTCTGCTTGACAAATTTAGCTGCTCAGCTCTGGGAGAAGCACAGATGTGGAGCTGGGCAAGAGGGCAGAGCTGACAAAATCTAGATACCTGGAAAAGAAAAAAAAAAAGCATATGTCTGTGTTGTTGGTTGGAAATTGTCCCAAATGGTCAAATTCTTGGTTGGAAAATGCCCTGTTTATAGTTCAGCCTTGTGCAGAATATTTGCCAGGGAGATAAATCATACAGCAAGCAAGGTTAGTGCCTCTTCTACACTTTTCCCCAATATGCTTCATGCTTCATTGGTCACACAAGTTATTAGGCTTATTCAGTGCCCAAAGAGTAACTTCTCATTTTTCACAGCTTAAATTCGCTCCCCTCCCTGTAATGTCTCGCTGGCTTAGGCCATGCCTTATAAAATATGGGCCAATAAACTAAGGAAGGAGAAAAGAAAAACTAGTGTAGGATTGTTGGCTGATGTTTTATAAACATTGCTGAACTTCTATGGGGGGGAAAAGAAAAGACAGAAGAAACCCTGGAATGAAACCCCATTACAAACATGGACCAAGAAGTGAAGCTATAAGAACTGAGAAATAATAAAAAGTAATCAATACCAGATGGCCCTTCTTAGAAGAGAAATTAAAGAGTAAAAGCAATTTAAAAAATAGTATAAATGAACTCTTTTACTAAATCTAAATATATATGTATATGTCCTCAAGATTTCCCACATGGCATATTTCTGAGTTACTTCACCCCTCACAAAACAATACAAATTATGTCTTGAATATCAAATACATGCATGCTTGGAAAAATACTAAATAGCCCATAAGAAAAACCATGTTCTCTTTGTTCTTCCTCCTTTTTCAAGTTTTGACCTGGTGGGACTGACACCGTCCCCCCACTACTGTGATAACATAAAATAACTGAGCACTGCCTGCCTTTTCTGCTTTAAATGTGACCAGGGAAAAAAGGTTCCTGTTAGAAAAAGGGCAAATCTCGCTCTGATTTACACACATTAAACACTTCTGGCTGGAGGCAAAATCAGGATCTTTTCACTTCTGTTTATCCAGTAAAGATATGATCTAGTAAATAGGAGGTCTACAGAGATGCTTTAAAGGTACTTCAGTAGTTACAATCTTTGGGTTTTGCATGCCCCACAGTTTCAATGAATTGTGCTTTAAGCCAAAATGAAGCTTTCTCCAGAGATGGCTTATTGTTATAAGAGCTGATACTGTCTTCATCTCTAACATTTACTGACACTGAAGCCACGCTACATCAAAGATGTCCCACTCCAATACATTTAACACATCAAAAGAATTGCTAGATTAGATGCCATTTGAATGTCTGAATCCAATTCAGCTATTTTCATCTTCTATAAAATAAAGCCATTTCAGATAAATCTTTATCCTGCATACATGAAGACAACCATAAATTAATTCAAGCTGTTGTCATTCTTAAATGTATCATACGATGTCTTTAATCTATCAGGTAGTGGAGAGGCCTTACATATGTATTTGTAGAAGGATAATTTAAGAATAACTATCAGGTCACCAGCAAAGAATTCTGAGAATAGTTTTCAAAAGTATTGAACATTATTGTTTAAATAATGCATTTTTGGATGTATTTTTATAACTCTCTCGATGATTTATACTCTTAGAAAACTGTCCACTTTTTCATTTAGCAGTAAGAAGCAGTCACAGACTCAGGAAGATAAAGGTTTATGTTGGCAGGTGAGTTCCTACACAAAGAGATTAAAGATAAGTACTAAAAGGAGCCATAAATCTAAATGTAAATGAAAAATGTTTGGGGGCTAATGTGAGAAAAAAAGCTATGGAAGAGCCATTAAAATAATATCTGATTTTGAGGCAGAATTTAATTCAAGTCCTGAGCATTTCTAAGCTTTTAAAGCTGACAAGGATCAGGAGCTTTCTCTCACATGCCACCATTTTGTGTACGTAAGCAACTGAAATTGCTTGGCATACCACAGAAGAGAAGAAAGCACAGTAAAAGTAATTATACGTTTAGACGTGTAAATGGAAACGATGCCTTAATAAGAATATTTGAACATATGACTAGATATTCTGCTCTTTCACCTAGATTCTTCTATCTGAGGCATTTGATGGCTTTTCATCCAATTATTGAACAAATATGATAGTTAATGTCAAGTTATGACAACATATCATTTTTATGTTGTATCCATCTATTGTATCTCTAAGGTGCCTATTACTGTTCTGTTTAAGTGCCTGTCCGATTCTGAATTGCCTCCATCCACATAATTACAGAACAACAATCAAAGCAACAGGCTAGTTGAATGCATCTTGCAAATACCTTCTTCACAGCTCTCGCCTTTGTATCCGGGGTTGCAGATACAGGTGCCCATGATGCAGGTGCCGTGGTTATTGCAGGAGACATCAATGCACTGGTTGGTTGGGACATCACACTCTGCTCCCTTCCAGCCACTGTGGCACAAGCACCTTCCTTTCATGTACTGCCCATTTCCACTGCACAGCACCGGGCAGGACGCTACAGACAGACAACAAAAATCACGGTAAAACAAATGGAAAATCACTTCAAAAAGGAGAACAGGAGCTTAGCATGTGATTTACATTCTTCATACAGAGTCTTCACTGGGGTATGTTGCTGTTTCTTTTGCCAAAATCTCATCTTTTATATGGATGACACCCAGCTCTTAACTGTATTCTCCTATGAGTGTTTAAAACAAGCAGTGCCCTTAAGTATCTTCTTGCTCTGTGTCTCTGATACCTTTTTCACTAACTAAACTCGTAATTTTCTTGTATTATGATTTTTCAATGTACTGATGTCTTCTTTCAGCATCACCAACCTTACGTTGCCTATCACTGTTCCTGACCTGCTGCCAGACTTTCCTTGACACTGCCTCTGCTGTGGAACTCAGTGGCACACAAATCACTCCCCTGTTTTTTTCTGGGTTAACTCCCAGCTTTATGGGTTTCAGTTGCTTTGCTCAGAGCCCAGAATACTGCACTGAGATTACTTCCCTGATTTAGCTCATGTCATACCATCAGCTACCAACTTTCTTCCCTGAAAGAGTTGTCAAGCACTGGAAGAGGCTGCACAGGGAAGTGACTCAGTCACCATCCCTGGTGGAATTTAAAAAATGTGTGGATGTGGCATATGGGGACAGGGCTTAGTGGTGGACTTGGCAGTGTTGGGTTAAGAGCTGAACTTGATGAAAAGAGTTTTAGAAGTCTTTTCCAACCATAACAATTCTATGGTTCTAATGGAATGTCCAGCCCCGCATTTTTGGTTATCACCTCTGCTGCACTCAATTCATCACCAGCCACAATGCAAAATTGGCCTCTACTGTTTCCAAGCTCCCTGTAAAAAAAGGTAAATTTGTCCTCTCAAATTTGTATCAGTTATAAAGGATTTATAAAGTATTTTTAATTGTCCTTGTTTCTAGCAAAGTCAGCTGACTCTCAAGGCCACCCAGATACAGGATTTCTTCCCTGTGATAAAGGGAAGAAGAGGAAGATGACAAGCTCAAGCTGTGGCATGATGGATCCCAGGATTAAGCATTTTTAGAGCTAAATTTGGAAACTACCAAGCAGAGTGGGATGGGATGAACTAAAGGATACAGAACAGGTTCCCCAAGGAAGCAGAGGGCATCAAGGACCAGACTTTAGCCTCCACGACCACAGCTTTTGCAATCAGCTCTCTCCAAGCTTTCTCCAGCTCCTTTCAGATAATGCCTTCTTCTTATTTCATTCTCTACACCAGCCACATTATGCTCCTTTTGTCCTCTGCTCTGATTTTGCCAAGGAAGATGCTGATTTCAGTCCCTCAGAAGCAACAGCCTTTTCCTGTTCACTCCACCTTGACACTTCTTGCTTAAGTCCTGTTCTCTTTCATTTCATTTTGCTGAAACTCAGCTGCAAGGACATACATTCAACACAGACTGCTCTTGTTCACTGTTGCACATCAGCCTTAGGTGAGAGCAGCTGGGCTTCTCATCTGGCCCTCGGAAAGGCAATTTCTGAACAATTTTATGCAGGACAAATGTGAAATGAATATTCCATTCTGCTGCTTAATTCAACTGCATCAGGCATGTGATGAATCCTCTTTTGCTTTGTTCCTGACTTTGATTATGTGTGGGAAGCGGTATTACATGGTTAAGGAAAGCTTTCCTCTCCTTCTCTTTCCATATTTTCAGACAGTAATCTCACAAAGAGCATGATGAGTTGTTTCCACGCGTCCTTATAGTCAAGTCAGTTTGAGTGTTACAGAACTACAGCAGCTTCAATAAAATACAAAGCATTTCCAACTCTGACTGTTAAGCCAGTTTGATATGCAGTGAACTAGATTTGTCTGACCAAGATAAAAGAGGTTTAGAAAAGAAAGGAATTTGGCAACTGTTATTCCTAAGGAGCCCTCTGTTCACTTTAAAGGAAACACATTGCAGCAGTGCATTGCAAGTGCATCATTTGCAAGACAGTATCAACCTATACAATAAGAGACATAAATTGTTTAAGATACACTGTGTTGTGTACATTGTTCACAGCACACTCACTCTGTAATTTCACTTTTCAGTTAAGATGATGGAATTTTCTGCCCCTCCCATCTCAAATTTCAATGCTCAGTAATGGACATTGTTCTTTCAAGGCACTGGCAGGGGACAGTCTGCAGTTCTTTTTCAACAAGAAGAAAGAATAACTGCCTTTAACCAGGGAGAGGTTGCTGTGAAAGACTTACGTGTTTCCTGACAAGACAGCTGATCAGTCAGTAAAAGATCAGATAAATTACTGGCCATCTGCAGTGAGACTGACACTCCACAGAGCCTTCTGTGGAGAACACCTTCAGCATCACCTAGAAAGCACTGCTGCAAATGTCAAGGCAATGGCAAGAACAAGACCTCCTCTGTAGTATACAATAATGAATAAAGACAGAAGACGTTTCTGAAGTTTCCCCCTGTTACTTGTGCAACTCTTTTCCATATATACAGACATATAATTATTACTTGATCATTCAGATTCCAACCATGTCTATGATGACAAAATTATAGTAATTCTCTAGTGTGGTAATGATAGCAACAACCCAAATGCATATTCTGTTTCTTGCAAAGTTGAGCATCAGAGAGTAAGATCATTTCTTTGTTTGTTTACTTTATACAGAACTTGAAAACACCACCTCCCGTGTCCAAGAAAACCTTCAAAAAGCCTATGAAATACCTCTGCTGACTTGCTCTCATTTATTTTGTTTAAAATAATTGGTTAATGGTACATTAGTAATTAACCATTGCTAAAAAGAGAAAGGCTTTCTGCTCCAGAGTTTCCCATTCATTTGGTGAATTAAAAGGCTGAACACCCAGGAAATCCATGACCTAGAATTCTTCATGTGGGCAGGAACCCGCCTATTTAAGGATTACTGCTCGGTACAGGGATCGTGAATGGCTGCAGATGGATACTGTAACAGCCTTATACACATGCTGCCCTTTGAGGGATTTGTAGGTCAAAAGAAGAATCTTGGATGCCCCTGAAAACCAACAGGAAGTCAACTCTGGGATCCTTGGATCTCATGCTCACGGCAACACGATCTATTTAACATACCCAGTGAATGGAAATGCATACACAAATATAATTTTGTCACTCCAGGTATTCTTCTGTCTTCCTAAAGGCAGAATGCAACCTGTGATCTGAACCCAGATGCTTCTGAACAAAAAGACAGAGTTGAATAAAAGGTGTTCATAGCAGCTAGAGCACATCGTCTGGTGAAATGGGAGAGACTCACATGGCTCCACTGAAAAGCCTGAGAAAATTCAGGATACAGCTCCTCTGAAAGTGGATTCAGAACAAGAGTTTAAGTATTCTGACTCACAGTGAAGAAAGCTGTTCTTCTCCACAGACTCTACAGGGAGCCTTGGGGGAAACAAGCCCTGAACTTCTGCCCCTACTGAAAGTTACGAGGTGTGAGTTGGAATATGCTATGGGACGTGGAAAAAACTCCTTTTGTCTCCAGCTCTGGGGATTTGAAAAGGAGCTTGGAAATGCAAACCAAGTGTAAGGAAATGCAAACCAAGTGTAACCTGAGTCAGCAAGAAGTTTGACATAACAGCTCTCAGGGATGCAGCTTGCCACATCCATTTTACTGGGCTGTGAACTCTGGAACCCCGCCGGGTTCAGCCGGCCCGCGCTGCCTCGGCAGGGAGCTCCCGCTGCCCCGGGGGTGCGCGGATCCTTATCTCTGTCTCCTGGCTCGCTGCTGGGATGTGACCCAGCTCAGCTGCAAGGGGAGAGGGCTGGGGTTGGACAGAGTTTAGCTCTCTCTTGGGAAGGCGCCAGCCTGCTTTCCAGAGCAGCGATGAGCTGGGGTGAAGGCCTGACCTGCAGCCTGACTGAAGCTCCTTGGGTGGGCACTAACGTTTTATGCTACCTCCCTCCCCAGATTTATAAATCTGTACTTAGTTTGTTGGACTGTTTGAGCCAAAAAAGGCCTTGAAAAGGTTGATGCAAAGTATCCTGTTGTTTCCCACATGCAAGGTTTTGATATCTTGGTTTGAAATGTGTTCTTATAAAAGTATTTCAGTTTGTTTTTCAAATGTTTAAATAACCTAAAAAATTCAGGCCAAAGAAAACCCTTCCAAAGCCATTTATTAAAAATACTTATCACTTGAGCAGAAAAATGTATTATACTGTTTACTCGGGTAAGTCTCCTTCCCAGTCCTCCCAATGTTTTTACTTTTGGCCAGAGTAACCAATTGTTCCTGCCACTACTCCACTCCTAGCCTTACTCTGCCCTATTCCCCACAGGCAGGCTTAGGCAGACTTGCAAGCTACTTTTTGTATAATCAGTGTCTTAAAAGAAAGTATTATTATAGTGTCATGCCACACCACGATAAAAGTGCTCTGCTAAACAAACCATACATAATGCCCCATTTATAAGTCATGTTTTCTAGAGCCACTTCCAGAGAGAAAACTTCCAATGTGACATTTTGCCTGTCCCTAAGCAGCCCAAGGAGTTGTGTTGCTGCTAAGGGCACACCAGTCATGATTAATATAGAATCATAGTGTCATTAAGGTTGGAAAAGCCCTCCAAGATCATAGAGTCCAACTCTTAGGCCCAGCAATGCCAGCTCACCACTAAAACATGTCCCTAAAAGCCACACCTACACTCTAGATATGGTGATTCCACCACTTCCCTGAGCAGCTTGACAAATCTTTTGCTGAAGAAATTGTTTCAAATATCCAATCTAAACCTCCCCTTGGCACAACTGGAGCATGTTTCCTCTTGTCCTATCACTTATTACTTGGGAGGAGAGACCAATCCCCACCTGGCTACACCCTCCTTTCAGGTAGTTGCAGAGACCAGTAAGATCTTCCCTGAGCCTCCTTTTCTCCAGAGTAATCACCCGCGGATCCCTCAGCTGCTGAGCGAAATTTTAGCAAATTTGTAGCAAATTCACAGATCAACTTGTTTCCATTCTACTGCAGCATCCCCACGCTGGGTGATGAGTATTTTGCAAAAGGCACCATCATGAATATAATTTCCAGAAGAAAAATGTTAACTGAAGGGAAGAGTGGAACAGTTAATCAAGCATAAATTCCTACCTCTGCCACAGTCAGGGCCCAGAAAGCCAAGGAAGCAATGGCAAGTCCCAGACACGCAGTCTCCATTCCCATAGCAATTACTGGGACAGTTATCCACTGATTCTGGAAAACAAAAGAGAATTCAGAAACTTCTTCAGGCAAGAAAACACCTCTGAGTTTAGGAGGGCTCTGGACGGGCAGGACAGATGAAACTTCAAAGCAGTCGGGGTGAAAGCATTAGTGTGAGCTCCACTAAACCATGCTCATCCATTTACACCAATGGATGGTCCAACTGCAAATCCTGTGATTAAATATGAGCAGCTCAGCACCCACCAGGTTAGTCATTCTCTCAGTACCTGAAAACTTCCAAAAAACTTCCTGCATACTTTTATGACCATTTTTCCTCTTTGAATTTATCGTAGAAATGCAATACCCCCCATTCTCATGGCAGAACACACACTTTTGGTCCAGTTTTGTTGATTTGATTAAGTGACCTTGGGGCATTTATTTGTGCCAAACAGAGCTGAGTGATGATAGGTATGTTCCCCTATGAACTTACTGAACAAAGACCCTTGGTTCATCCTATATGCCTGCTCAAGGAATACTTGAACCAAATTTCTTCTTATTTGCTCTGCAATATTATATTGAATATAATACATTATACATTATATAAAATATAATTTATGTATTTAACAGCTCAGGCTAATATTCAATTTGGTGCAAAAGGAATGAGTCTATTCCACGT
The DNA here is from genome assembly GCA_013397915.1 of Daphoenositta chrysoptera. Taxonomy (NCBI): domain Eukaryota; kingdom Metazoa; phylum Chordata; class Aves; order Passeriformes; genus Daphoenositta; species Daphoenositta chrysoptera. The sequence continues at coordinate 531,380 of VZRO01004995.1, read as the reverse complement.
TTTCTTCTGTTTCTAGTTATCATCTTAAATTCCCTGACTTTGGCAAAAACACCAGCTATTCATTTTTCAAGGAAAGTTAACAGGTAAGCAAAATGTTATCTAGCACTTCTCTTTTGAAGAGAGTTCAGAATATTGGGGCTAAAATGTATCTTTCATAAAAAAACAACAGAAGCTGGTAAACACATCAAAAAGAGAATGAAGATAATCTTATTTTCTTACACTAAACTGTGAGTGAAGACTGAGTAAATGTGAGTGGGGCTTTGAAAGAAGTTGTAATAAATACCATGGTTCATTCTACACTGCTATTTCACATTTTCTCTGAGGCAGATGCCTATCAGATGAAAACTGGATTTGGATATACAGGAGGGGCACTGGTGGTAGACAATGGAGTGGGGTGAAAATCTCAGCCCTCTGAATAATGACTGCATTTTCACAGACATACTTCACAAGGCCTTGTGGTAGCAAAAATATTTGTAAACTCCCAATCAGTGCAAGTGAAGAGAAGCAGAAGCAGGTATGTGCAGATTAGTTTCCAATAACAAATGAAAGGAAGCCTGTTTCTGGATGGATGTTCTCCAAAGAGCAGAGGTTTCTGAAGGACATTTTAAAGGATGTGGTGCATTTTAATCATTCATAAAGGACAACAACAATTTTAAATAATAAAACCAGTTTAAAGCATTTATGCTTTAAGTCCTGGCTTAGGACATCTCATAATCAGACAGCTCCACGCAGCAAGGAAGGTACAAGGAAGTGCTGTCGGTTTTCAAACACTCAGTAGTTAAGCAGATATTCACTTGATGGTGTATGGAAATACAGTCACAGCATGTAGTCAACCCTTTAGGCTTGATCTGTCTTTATTCCAATCAGAGAGCAGCCATGCTTCCCAGAATAAAGAAGTAACAACTCAGGCCTTGTGCATGTATACCAATACTTGGGAATACCATCTCTGACTTCGTAGCAGGTATAAACAGAAATCTATCCTGTAAATGAAAAGTTAGTATTAGCCCATGTGTATACGATCTTCAGAACTTTGTCATGGGTTAATGTCACTGCTGGAAACAAAAATGAATTCACTTTATGCCTTTTTTTCTCTATGCTTTTTTTATAACACTTATAATTTTTCTTTTCTTCAATAAATATACTCAGAAATTTAGGAAAAAGAAGTTATTTATGCACATACTTACACACACGAAGAACATACAGAGTGTAAGTACTGCGAAATAAGATAGTGAGAGGGGTAAGGAGATTTAACAGCTCCTGTTGCTGAAAGGGTCAGTCCTTTTTCTCTAAGCTTCTCATCCTAAGAACAACTCTAAGCTCCCTCTTCTTGTGCTGGTTCTGGCACTTGTCAGATCCTTCAGTGAGGTGCTTAAGCTCAAAAGATGGCAAAAAAAATGAAGGCAGCAGAAAAAAACCCTGGAGTATTTTTTTTTTCTGCTGCCTGAAAACTGGGAAGAGAAGGGCCGTGCCATTCAGCATCAGGGCAGCTGTCCCATGACACCTCACCACCCCACTGCCACGCTGGGCTGGGAACTGCCAGCTGGAGCAACACTGCATAGATGTAACACGTGTGTGACCTTTGGAGTCAAGGGGAATACCTTTGTCAGGGCTTGATGCAGGACAGACCCCCAGTGTTATGACAACACCTTTGGAATATTAAAAACTGTTTTTAAAAGCTTTTCCCCAAGTTTTTACTTTAATGGGCTAAACTGAGATCTTGAAAAGGAGTAAATAGCCATGTAACTTTCTTGGTATATTTATGTAATAAAGTTTTTAAGCAAAATAGTAAAAAAAACCCACAGAAACATCTAGAAAGTGTCTAAAAAGTAACATAACATCAAGCACAGCAACTGTTCCAAAGTGTGACAATGCACCACATCAGCTAAATGGTAATCTTTGTTACTGGAAACAGTATTTTGCAGTTATAGTGGGTTCAGCTGGTGTGTCTATGATGCCTAGGACAAGACAGGCAAAACCCTGTACACCAATTTGATGTCCACTGCAGGTTAAACTGGATTACTCTGTCCAGTATAATGAGTATGTACAAAGGGATTTAGAAGTTCAGAGTGACCTCAATAATGGAGCATACCCGAGCTTAGGTAACCAACCTGTCCAGAACCTCTGGGTGAATCCATGTAAGAACCCTTACTCTGGTGGTGTACCCTTTCCTCCTCTGACTAGTTCAGCACAGACACCTATAACTGGTCAGATCCCTGCTGACAGTGACTGACACTAATGCATTAAAAAAAAAAATCACATCTGTTTTCTGGTTCATATGCAGATCTGGTTTTTTTTTTTTTGTAAAATTGCAGTGATATGCACACCTATCACTTCATCTCTCACTACCTCTTCAATCTTTGATTTCCCAGACACTTCTTTGCAAGCGTGGCCAAACTGCTTCATACCATACAGTGGCTAACTCAAAAGGAATTACAAATCAGGTGGATGAAACCCATTTTACCTTCCTCACTGAGACACCTCCGTAGCTCTTGCTTGTGGCCTGAATACCCTATATTATTAATAATAGAATAGGCCCTTAAAAATACTTTCATCCTATTTCATTGCTTTCTCTGATGTGCCTTGTTTTTCTAATATAGCCAAAAGTAACATTTTTAATGTATTCTCATTTTACACTACCTCTATGTGCCCTGGAATAACCTGCCTGATAGAGATGAGATGAAGTGAAAAGAAATTCTGCTCCCTCTGTGACTTGTGCCACTTGCTGGTTTTTAGCAGTTAAGGATGCAAACTTTCCTGGTGACTCAGGGCAATTAAGGTCTTCACACACTTTTTCAAAAGTTCTTCACTACTGAGAAACAATTCTGAGAAGCAATGAAGGTTCATGCAGTGCACCTTTGTCTCAAAGCTACTCCTAAACAACTCCCAAGTATTTCCATAAAGGAAGTGTTAAATGAACACACTTTTTTCCTCAGGAACTCCAGAGCTAATGAGCACAAACAAGGCTGAGACTGGGGCTTGTGAGCAGCAAGTCTGCAAGCTGTGTGTGACACACTGAGCACGCTCCTATTTACATTCTTAGGCAGATCACAAACTGGAACTTCTTTTTACTTTGAAGACTGCAGGCATTAGCAAGTTATACTCACTCAAGGCTTCTCATTAAAACCTCTGTTTTCATCCTACGACTGAACTGTGTTTCACTGGTTACAGACTGTGCCAGCTGGGCACCTGAGTCAGTTTTCTGGCCCTTCTGGCATGTATACATGCACACACATCCACGCACACTGCTCTAACACCTACATTTCACGCTAAACAGGAGGAGGCAGGTGACTTGGCATCAGAAATTAGGGAGTCGTGATGGCAGCACCCTAGAAAGAATGAAGAATCAGACAGACATTTTCAGAAGCTAGGGCTTAGCCAAATTATTATCATATGGGGCTTAGATGATAGACGAGACACACCTTTAACATTCAGGAAGCCCCTAAGTCAGTGGCACAAAGCAGCTGTCTCTCTTTTGAGAATGCTTACGGTCATCATTGCTACAGAGGTGACAAACTAACAGTCAATAACTAAAAACAGGCCCCTGCAGTTACAGTTGGCTTCTAGTCTCCATTATACAGCTTACTCTGTAAGCTGTTCACATAATTAAAAGAGTATTTTCCAATATATACAAAATTCCACATGGTGTTTTATGAATAGTACCATGGGAACTACTTTAGAGAATCATGACAATGTTTTTGTTTTGTGTTATTTAATTGTTCAAGTTCACTGTGAGACCGTGAACAATTCTTTTTTAGAAAAAGATATATATGTTCTCTTTTTCCAGTCTGATTCCCACAGTTTTCTCTTGGCTTCCAAATCCCCAAAGAGATCTGACTGACAACAGCCGGTAAGGGCAGAGATTAATAACTGGAGGGCCAGCCAGTGGATGATGCATGATGTCTTCATCTGGTTTTGCTATCGTGTCCAAAGAGAGCACTGAAAACACAGTTTCCTTGCCACCTTTCAACCACCAATAGCAGTAGGGGTGAACCTTCTGAAAGCAAACACCTCACACCAGGGGCAGACTGGCAAAACTTGAGGTGGTGGAGTTTCTAAGACGGAATGCAGAAGCTTGCCTATGGAATTAAGTGTTCTGCCAACTTCACAATCTAACTAGCAACTGAAAAGTCATTTTATGGAATCGCAGAATTACTGGATGGTTTGGGGCAAGGGGCCTTAAAGATCACTCATTTCCAATCTCCCTGCCATGAGCAGAGACACTTCCCACTAGACCAAGTTGCTCCACACCCCATCCAAACTGGCCTGGAACACCTCCAGGGATGGGTCAGCCATAGTTTCTCTGGGCAACCTGTGCCAGTGCCTCATCACCCACAGTGAGGAATTTCTTCCTAATATCTAATCTAAACCTGCCCAATTGTCAGTTTAAAGCCATTCCTCCTTGTCCTATCACTCCATGCCCTTGTAAAAAGTCTCTCTCCAGCTGTCTTGGAGCCCCTTTAAGTACTAAAAGGGGCTCTAAGGGTTCCTTGGAGCCTTCTCTTCTCCAGGTTGAGCAACCCCAACTCCCTCAGCCTGTCTCCACAGGAAAAGTGCTTCAGCCCTCTGAGCATCTTTGCAGCTCTCCATCATTTCCTCAGTAAATATTGTAAACCTCCAGATCTTCTCTGACACAAAGTCTAAATGACATAATGAGACACTTGGTCTTCAGGTCCACACTGTCTCATTTTAGAGAATGGTATAAAAATTCCCTGTCTGACAGAGCAGGTACTCCCTACCCTAGGACAGCCTACCCCAGCCAGGAAAAGGAGGGTGTACAAAACTGTTTCTGGATACATAAAAATAAGAAATGGAAAACATTCATTAAGTGCGAAAGCCTAGACTTCTCCAAGAGCAAAACTCTTCCTCTGAAGTACTCTTTAAGGTCCTTTCTGCTCATGAGCTTTAATTATCAAAGCAAAGAAAGAAACAAAAAAAAATTCCCTAAGTATCCTCAGCAGCTGTAATTCAATATATTGCACAAAATAACACTGATTCGCTATTTTTGCCATTTATTTCAGGGTGTGTTTTTCAGCACAAGTAAACTCACAGCTAGTACAATTTGAGGGAAACTTGGCTCCTTTATCCCTTTGCTAGTTTTCCCACTGTAATCACCCTTTACTTTGAGAGAAGCCATAAACTGGCATGATCCAGCCCATACCCACAATAAGACTTCACACTACACTATCTTTTATTTAAGGATATTACTGAGTTAAATATGAAATTGTTAATTGCTACCATTCCCTTTTTTTTTAGGTTGTTAATCTGAGGCATGGACAAATACAGCACAGCATTTGCTTCATATTATAAACTGACTCATGTCACAGCGACAAAGCTCCCAGGCTAATGGTCTGCTCAGGGGACCACTTTGCTGCTGACAAAAAGCCCCATGAAAGCTAATTCTGCTGTGGTGAACTCCATAAAGATCTGTCGGCCTGGCTCACAATTACTGACATGAATTACCTTTATCCAGATGCAACACAATAAACATATTAAGAAGGTAGACAAATTGCTAGACTCTTGATGGACTTCTTTTTTATACACTCACCATGTTTGCTGGTCAGCAGTACAGCTACTTTAACAGTATTTCCATCTTATTTATTTACTATGCAACATTCAACTTATTAGCTTGTTTCCCTATCTTTGGGCCAGAGGCCAAGGCAGATGTTTGCCTGACACCAAATCCTATTAGAGGCTACAGTAACACAATTGTGTGTTAAAGATAAATATTTTATAGCCTGCACTTGCCACCAAGCATCATCATTTCCTAGGCATTTAGAGGTAACTATCTATTGGCAAAGAAAAAATAGTAATCTAGCTGGCAACTGAAGGCAGTAGCTTTTTGGGAGTTAATAAGCACCAGGACTGCTTTCTAAGAACTGATTAAATGCCATTCAGTGCAGTGTGGCTGAATAAATTCAAATGTAACTATTTCATTTGATAACCTCAAAAAGTTGCTCTGGGGATGGCAGTGTTTGGTGTCAGAGACATGTAGGAATAGCACTGCAGTAGAACAATTAGACCTTAATGAATCAATGCTAATCTCAGTTCTGGAATGGAGGATCAAGGAATATAAAAAATTTGTTTCAATGAGAATATTCCGTATTAGAAATGAGATGCAAAGAAAAGAGCAGGTTTTTTTAAGCATCCTGTCTGGACCCTTCAACTAGCAGCCTATTCCACTGCTACATAAGAAATGGCCTCAAAATCTTTTGTTCAGTGCTGGTGAGAAGATATATGTAGCTGCTCAGCCTAAAATAAATTGCACAGCTACTCATCTACCAGCCCAGAAAGATATTGCATACATACTAATTGGTAAAATACAAGGTTTTACCCTTTCCTTATAAATGTTGACTCTCTCTATACAAAGATGCATTAATTCAAAAATAGAAAGTAAATTAAAAAAGGAGGTAAAACAAATAATTAGAGTAGAACTGTTTACTGTATCAAATAAATACATATATTTATTGCCACACAGAAATACATTGTTCCTAACTGGCCACTGATCTATTTTCTGCCTAGTTATGTTCCCCTGGCTAAAGAAAATGCTTTGCTGGGAGGGAGGGAGGGAGGGCACAGGGAGCAAGGCAGCAAGCAGGTAGATCCCATGGTTCCTATCTGACCTTGAAATCCTCTGTCAGTCACATCAGCACAAAAGGGCCATGAGGAGAGCCCAGCACTCCTCTCACTGTACAATGAATTACATTGCTTGGGAGAGTGAAGGGACACCACATTATTTCACCTTACTCTTTGCTGCTGCCCTGCAGCAACCTTAACAAGTCACGTATTCTTTTTCCTGGATGTGCTTGCCCAGGATAAAACTGACACCTACAAGCTCATTGCAATAACATCTCTCTTTCACAAAAATGCTCCTTGTCACTGCCCTGACTATGTTAGCAATAGTGTTAATAGGAAGTCAAGCAGTATAACATGAAAGGCAAAGGGGATTCTGAAGCTCTGTGAACACATTTAATTTACTTCCCAGTTGCAGAGCTTGCAGACTTGTTTATTTTTCAAAGAAATTATGCTACTCAATTGAATTTCACTGCAGGAGAGGTTGGATTCTAAGCCTAGAGAACTGTCACCTGCCCTTGTAATTGTGATAACAATGCCAAGGCAGACGTGGAGGTGAGAAGGGATAAAACAGGTTTCAGATGTTTTCAAGCATCAGATTTGACACTATGAGCCAAACAAAAAGGGAAAAAAAAGTAAGGGGGAAGAAAATTCCCTGGAAACAAAGCAAATGTGGAAATGCTGGGTCTAGTATTCTCTTGCTCCTCCTCTTCCTTCCCCAGATGACGCTTTAAAGGACTGATTCCTTCTTATAGTACATCGTCACCTGCTGAGATTTCAATTTTTCTGCTTCATTTGTGTTTTATACGGCTTTTATACTTCTAGCTCAAGTAATCCACACCTGGCAGCCTGGGATGTGAAAGTCTTGACAGCATCATGGAAACTCAGTCATTATTTTTGAGTGCTCTTTCACAGTTTCCTCTTCTGTAAGGCACCTAGTGTGATGCTGATACTGCTAATGCCACCTGATGTTGTGCCAGATTTTGATTTTTTTTTCCTTTTTCCTAAGGCTGGGAGGTCTGTTTTAATTAAGGACCCATGCATATAACCCTGTTTTGCTCAAATATCCCAGTGGAACTCTAATCTTCACATGCAGGTATAAGGATGCTAAATTAGGAAAAGGGCAACAGGCAGGCAGTTCTTTAAATAACTCTTTAAATCGCTCCTGACTCTGGAAAGTGAGAGAGAAGGACAGTAACCACAATATCAAATTGCGTATTATTCTCCCTCCTCTTTTCCTGTAAGAACGTTTAAAAGAAGCAATTTGGAAGGGCAGATACACCCCCATCTCTATCAGGGTACTGACAACAAACACCCACCCCTGCCATCAGTGACTCTACAGGCTGGAGCAGTTTACAAGGTGATGGTGAAGCACAGAGGGTTTGGTGCTCAGGGGCAGTTGGGTTGCTTAATAAATCAAGAGCTGATGATTTTGCCAAATTTCACAGTACATCATGTGAGCACATTTTCCCTTGAGCTGTCTGTACTTTTGCTTTTAGGCCTGGTTTGAGACGTCTATCCAGGTACTCAAATGGCTCTCACCACAATCATATCAGTCTTTCTCACACTATTTCAAGCACATTTGACTTTAGGCCCAGCTGGAAGTACTAAAAAATCAGCTTTTTTCTGTCCTATTTTTGAACTTTCTGTTCTACAGAAAGAGGGACCAAGTGGGAATAGTTTGGGGAGTAAATAAAAAAGAAGCAAGCCTGATCATTTCAGAAACCTTTGCCACATTTGCTCTGAATTTGGGTTGCCCTTTGAGAAAGAGCTTTATCTTTATCTCCCTGATTCATTCCTTTCTCTTACTGCTTCCTTATTAAGAAGAAATCTTTCCAGTGCAGAATGCCTTATAATCTGAAGCTCTCAGATGATTGAAAGCATAAAGTGTAATGGGATTTCAAAAGCACTTGGGCACTGGTCTATGTATATGATCACTTAACTTGATGGTAAAATCTCCCTTGACTTCACAAACTTTTAGAAAATCCTGCTAATGTATTTCTGCTGTTCATAGGGCTAAACAGGGAACACTGTTTTCTTTCCTTATAATGTGAGCAATGCTAAAAGCATGAAAGGGTCTTGAAATACAGTTCTTAAGGAATCATACATTGACCATCTGAAAACACCCTCTGTTCCAAATCACTTGAAATGTGATCACAGGTTGGAAGTTAGCTGGGAAAAAAAATTCAGTGGATGATTTAAAATAAAGAGTAGCTGTTGGACTGAAGCCTTCTTCTTTTTCCTTCTACAATGCAGCACAATAAGACTTTTATCCATACTTGTACCATAACTATGACATGGCTGTGGAGATCTAGAAAGGCATGTTGTGAACAGTTATTTTCTTCCTAGATTCTCTTTTTTGCAGTTGGAATATTTTTAAACCTGAATTTCACTCCAGTAGACGAAACTCTTATATCCCCTATTTGCCCAGGGGACTGTAAAGCCTTTTTTTTTGTTTCTTCCCACTCTCATAAATTGTTACAAACTAATACAGGAAACAACAATTATTCAGCCTTCAGGGTTCAACTTCTGGAGCTGCACTAGGCAAGAGGGAAGTTTCTTCACGTTCAGTACATTACAATTTCTGCTGTCACAGCTCAGGGCAAGGCTAAAGCTGGCCTTGAGTTTCATTTTAAATGATGTTTTAAGTTGGTGTATTGCACGGGGAAAAAAGCAAACCATTCTTGCATACACACACAGAGAACTACCAATGTAATCTCATTTGGTCAAACAAGTGACATGAAACCTTGGCAATGTTATAATTTTGAATGCATAAAAAAATAAATTTCATTTAACACCAAGTCTTTAGTTAATATATCCAGCCTGATACCTAAGGATGTACTGGCTGGAATGACTGGTATGTGAGGTTGCTAAGTAAGTGCTTGGTGCTAGGGACATGCTCTCAAGCAGGATGCCTGGTCTCCAGCCACTGCTACAGAGGAGCCTGAGTGCCCTCTAGGTTCTATGTCAGCCTTGGCCCCTTGTAGGGATGCCCCCAGTTCCCTGGGGCATCTCAGGTGCCACCAAAATCCTGTGCTCAGGCAGCTGCATTGAACTCTTGGTGGTCTTCTGTGAGGGCCAAATAAAAAGCAGAACTTATGGCTCCCTTCCTGCCTCGTGCAGACTTGCTGCACAAACAGGGTCAAATCTTGTTCCTTCTCAGAGCCTCTGGCAAGCTGTCTAGAAATCAGTTTAAGATAATCTATGAAACTTTTTCTGAGACTGTTGTAGCACTCAGCAAAAGAAAGCAGTCACACATCTAATACACAGACCAGCTGTTATCATTTAAAAAGTCAACATATGCCAGGAGTGACTGTACAGACCCATGTCCTTCTCATCTGCTTAACCCCTGTGCAAAATGAAGATTGGTCCAGTGACTCCTGATGTTGGCTTCTGTTCTTTTGTGGGTTTGCATGCAAGCATATACACATTAATACAGCCTTTGGAAAACTGAAGCTTTCAAGCGTCTGCTGTTCCAGTATAGAAAGAGTTCTCCTTTTGTTTGCCAAAGCGGACGAGTAACTCCCACAACCTTCTTTCTGTGCTTTAGCAGGGGAGCATTCATGGAAAGAAAAGAGTGCACAAAGCTGCTCTAGCAGCTCAGTAATACGACACAGGAATAAAACAAGCTGTGCTTACATTAGCCCACAGTCTGGGCTGCGTGGAAAGAGCTATACACAAAAGTGTAAAAACGAAAACCATATGCACTGTTTTACACATTTCTCCAGAATCCGTCAGACAGCACTTACATGCCATGTTATTAAGGCAGAATTCTGCTGTTCTGAAAAAATGTGAACAGAAAAACACAGGGACAGAAATAATAGACAGAAATAACAGAAAGAAATGAGAAAGAAAGAAAGAAAGAAGAAAAGAAAGAAAAAGAAAAAAAGAGAAAGGAAGGCTTTAATTTCAGTAATAAATAAACCTTTTCTTGACCCTAAAACTAAAGTAATTACCCCAATCAATAAACCTTTTGTAAAAGCTCTGTCAGATCAAGACAACTTGCCTGCCTGAACACAGCACATGGACATGCAAATTTAATGCTACCAGTCCATGTAAGTACAGATGTATGGAAAGCCTTTCAAAAAGACTAATCTACCTTCATTTTTCTACCACTTTAAAGCATGATTAAAACCAGACAAAATCTGAAACATTAAAGACATTCAGGCGTCTAACTTCTACTGAGATGAATACTTACTGGCATCCAAGCAGTCTTTAGAAGCATGGCCTAATTTCTTTTATACAACAATATAAATGAAAGTATCTGTCCATTTTTATATTTTTTCCCAACCAAATAATCACTTGTAATCATAAGATCTATTGAAAGAGGAGTTTACATATAAAAAACAAAATAAAAAAAAGTTCAAATCTAACATGAAATAAATTATTGCATCTCTGCTTTAAAACTAAGCTAGCTTTACACAGTTTAATTTTCTACTGCTAGCTTTTATTCACAGATCATCAATGAAGAGATACACTCTACACAGAAAAAGCAGCCATGGAAGTTTTCACAGCCAAGCATCTGACCTTTACAGGCTTCTTATTATTTAATTATCTTTGAGATGTGTCCCTAATTTCCTCTTTATTAAAGATGCCTTATGTCTTCAACAGAAAAATTCTGAAATAATAATTTTGCCTGCCATTATGGCTTGGGATGCAGGGTTATTATGTAAGAATTGTTTCAGAGACTTGCAGAGAGAAAAAAGGTCATTACAAGTAACATCTAGATTTGAAACAATTGGTCTGACTTCCTGTTTCTTGAAAGTGGTGTAGATCTAAGCAGCATCGGGCAGAAAGCTGCAGTTAACATTTAGGGAGCAGTGTACCATAGGATCACGTACAAACATTACTGACTGAAGCTGAAAGGGATTTAAGAACCAGGAGGAATGTTTGATCTGTTAGGAGTTGTCTGAAAAGGCAGACACGGAGATAAACTCCAACACTGTAACATGCTCACCCTCTTGGCTCACTTCACTGGGAAATGAGACTGTTCATCAGTTTTGAGGAAAAACTTGAAAAGATTAAGGGATACCTGATAAAGCTGCTGTTGACTTCCAGGTGCTAAAGTTTTAAGGGCTGTGTCACTATCCATCCCAAACCATCATCACTGTTTTACTGAGAATAGCAAACAAACTCTAGTATGAGGAGTGCAAACTGATGTGAAAAGTTTCACCTCTGCACAGCCCTCTTTCCATTTCCAGATCCAGGTTCAGCCCATGTTTGCTTTTTATTAAGCCCTATAAAGAGAACAGACTAGATTTACACATGGGCTGGATGGAAGGGAAATCTCACTAGGCACACTACCACACCTGCCTGGAGTAGGGAATTCTTGCAGCTCACAAAGCTCAGGCAGAGGGAGTTCACCCCACGCTTCTGTCTTGCCTTGTGATACCAAACCTATCAGACTGGGCTGGATTTGGCTAGGATGGGGAGGGCAATCTCCTGTCTTCTTGCCATCCTTCTGTATGGACTAGCTCAGTTCTCACAGAGGACCTCACACTCTGTGGCCAGCTGCATGTTTAGTGGAAGACACTTTGCAGTGTTGCAGCATAACCTGAACCTGCTCTGAGGATAAGCATTTTCAGTCAAGCAGAGCTGTCAACACAATGTCATTCATGAGATCAAATACACGAGGAAAGAAAAACCTAACACAGCATGACAGGGACTCATAAATGCATTTTTTGCTTCTACATGAATTGAGTGACTGTATCTTCTCGAAATACTACCTGAGACCTATGAGCTTTGCCACACTCAGAGAAGTTAAGAAGCTAAGAGCTGAAAAAAGCATCAAAAAAAGGGTTGGCAGCAACAAGAGAATAATCAAAAAAACCATTGCCCATCTGACAGAGCATCAGATGTCTGCTTGCAGGGGGGCACACAGAGCCAAAGTCAAAAACTATTTGCAGAGCATGCAAAGCTCTGCTGTTATTCTGCAGGAGGGAGATCGATAACATCAAAAATTAAGTGATTTTCCTTCCTGGCACAGTTCTGATATGTTGCTGTTGCTCTTTTTCTGCGCAGAGCAAAAAAGAGTTGTGAGTATGGGCAGGAATGGGTTACTAACTAATTATGTGCGAGGGTTATCACAAGGTGGAAATGATCCACGTCGCCCTATGAAACAGGAGGGCTAAGATGACTACACTCATGCAATAGGGGAGAACTGAGCACTTCCACAGAGCAGCTGGAGTCTCATTAACAGCTAAGTTAAGTTTGATTCAGCAAAGTACTTGCTGAACTTTCAGCCTCTTCAGCCTAAGGAGAAGTTCAGAAAAGGGTGGCTGGGACATTAGAACCACTTTTCCTCATTCAGAGTCCTGAAGATCTAATAGTGCATGGGGGACTTTTAAGACGAGTAACTGAGGCATTAAGGAGCCAAAAGAGAAGTGCAAGCCAGAACAGATCACACCCCATGTTACTCTGTACAGTATCCTGACTCCTCAATATTTACATGAAACCAATTTAGAATTTTTTCCAGACATTAGCAAAGCAAGAGTAAATAACATGAATGGTCTTGAGACTCCAAGTGGATCACACTTCTGTATCCTCTCTGAAGTGGAAATTGCTAGAGTTTAAGTTAGCTTACACATAAGCAGCAAAAGCAAGGGAAGGAAATCTGAGCTACTCAGACTCTTCCTTTTCCCTCTGCTAAGAACAAGCTAAACAGGAAGGTACTTTCACACAGTGCTAAGGAAGTCATTCTTGTCACCTCTCACACAAGGATTCCCAGTCCCATGCTTGTCTCTGTGCCCTGCAATTTCTCCTCTGTGACCTCGGTCCTACCGTGAAGTGTTCCTCTGCTGTATCGTTCCTGAGTGTGAAGTGCTGTCCCAGGGGCTGCATGGGGTGGGCTACATTCTGGGCTATTGCAGGAAGGGCACGTGCCTTTTGGTTTATATTGCCCAGTGCTGTGTGTGCTGGCAGCCCCTTATAAACCACACTGGAGCTCCTCTTGCACTTCAGTAGAGGAAACTACTCACAGTAGGTTATTTTTATGGATGGTAGAGGGGGTAGAAGGAATGGTAATTTTCTTAAACTTAAGCATTGTCTCATGCAGAAGACAGGAGTGTGGTAAAACCGTACATCCTATCCTGGGTGCTCTACATGTGTTTCCTGTGGCTTGCTGGATGACATGCTGGTAAACAGCGATGCTCTCCTCTCACAGACAACTGATTGTGCTCTTCCTTTTGATTTCTCAGTGGCCCTGAACAGCCGAGCCTGCCTGAGCTCAGCAGGAACAGCTGTTGGAAGACACTTTGACTCCGTAGATACTCTTTTCAGCATCTTCTTTTCAGGTTCTCACATGTTTCTTGCTTCTACTGAGCAGACTTTTGGCCAAAATCTCTGTCTCAGATGTCCTGATTCCATCTGAATCCTGAGCCTACTATTTCGCTTCACTTAGACAAGAGTGCTCTAAATAAATTACCACTATCAGGCAGATAGTGGCAGATTGTGAATCCACGAGGTGCTGCTCAAAGAAGTATTTCTATTAGGAATTTCAGAAAGTGCCACCAATGTAATTTATAAAAAGGTTAATTTATTATTGAGAGACCTTGACTGTCCATTCCTTTATAATGTAATGAATTGTAATTCAGAAGAACAGGATATAAAAATGCTATTAAAAGCTGAAAACTTTTCCAGAATAATCTTTCCCTCCACCTGAATTGCCTGTATTATTCAAAAGTATAAGCTCTGACAGGCATTACAAGGCTGCATTCTCCCCAGCTTTACATTCAGTGGCACGTAACAGGCACACATTTGGACACCACCTAACCCTTCAGTGATGATGAGTCCACATCCTTTTAGAAAACAGGCCAAGTTGCCATCTCCTGCCCTCAAAATCTGTGCTAATGTTACTGAGTGGATTTAGTTATAGCTTTATCGCATTCCAAAGCTGTATGATGGACAGGCTCACAATTTCTGAAATTAACTGTGTGTTATCAGACTGGGAATACAGATGTTTTTTTCCATTTTTCTCTAGTTTTCACTAGAATAATGGAAGCCAAATCATTCCAGGCAAGCACTGCACAGTAATTGCAGTTGATACTGTCATACAGAACCTGCAGTGATTTGCTGGCTCTGAACAGCTCGGTCTGTTGAAACACAGCAGATAAGACTTGGAAAATCAGCAGCCTTTCCATCCAACATGTTTATTGCTGAAGTAAAAGCTATGGCCATTTATTTTGGTGAGTCCTCACTCGCAGGGGATGTTTGCCTGAAGCAATGACTGCACAGTTTGGCTTTATGAACTTATCATTATGATCACCATTATCAAGTTTGTTCTTTTACAGCTATCTGTGATTATTAATTAATCCTTCATTCATTTTCCCAGCAGTTCTATCACCCTCACAGCATCTCTGGGGAAATGTCACTCTCCTCAGTTTTACACGGTGAGCAGCTGAAGCATGAGCCTAGGCTGGGGCAGAATTAGCACATCAATCAGAATTCAGGAGTTCCAGGCTGCTGGTCCTCTTCTCAGATCATTGGATTCTACTTCTTCCTGCATCACAGCTATACTTTTCAAACTCACTCTTACTGTAAGCCCTGTGTTAGTGGAATAATAAAGGGAGATTTTTTTAGGTGGTCTTGCCACAGAAACCAAATTAAATGGCAGCTTGCCTCTGACAGTCAACACAACTCCTTTGAAGGTTCCTCACCCCACACAGACAGATCTAAGGCTCCCATCACGTGTGATTTGATTTATTTGTTTGGTGTTGCAACTTTACACACTGGTTCTTAAGCATTGTCAGGTTGCTCTAGCCTCTTTACTTGGACAGTGAAAAATATAGTAACACTACAGTACCACAGTATTTATATACTTACAATCTAGCAACCATGTCTTGCCAGACTTCATGAATACACTAGAAAGGTTCTGAAGCATTAGAGTTACACAAAACACCTGACTGTTCGGTGTTTTTGTTTTTTAAACAAGCTGTTGAAATCTAGATTGAGAAGAAAGGTACTAACTTGTTAAGGCTATTACAATGTTTTTATGGTACTAATACAAATGCTGCGCTTTTCTGGACAAATTCTAGCCAAAAAGCCACATTTTCCTACCTAAAAATTTTACTTAAGTCCATTTCAAAATGCACAGCTTGTACTTTAACAGGTTTTTTTACACTACAGCTTTGTGTTGATACACAGCTGCCAGTAGATAAAGTGATTCCCACCTGTGTAGCAAAAGAAAACTTCCTTGTTTCTGAATCACAGAAACACAGAATGATTCCAGGTCAGCAGGGGATATTGAACATATCATGGGCTCCATATCGTGGACTGTTCTCCTTATCATGCAGTCATGAAGGTACAGCAGAACACAAACAAAAAAACCAGGATTGCCTTGAAGACAGTCTGACATGCTTCTCACCCACACCACTCCCTTGCATTTCAAAGGCAAATTAAGAACGCGCTTTTTTTTCCCTTCTTGTTCTTCCCTGTATTAGTGCAATGAGGCCAAGAAGAAAGTCTGGCTAGAACACTTAAGCATCGCTTTGAAAACAAGAACAAGTTGTGACAGTGCTTTAAACGTGTTCTGCTCTTAAAGCCTTACTGACTTTTTTCCTGTGATTGGAAATTTTGAACTGAAGACATTCTTAGACAAGGAAAAAAAGCTGCCTTCAGAAGAATATCTTAAGCCTCTGTGGTTATTGTAAGCAAAAAATCAAATTACTAAAGTAAACTAAACGTAAGTAAATCTGCATTCTATAGAGTAAGACTTCAATTTCATAAGCTAATATACAACTACTTCTAGTGTTGCTCAGCTGCAAACAAGATACAACATCATACTTCCAGGTTTTAAATTTAATACAGAGTATTACAGCAGTTTCCACTTCTGCATTAGATAAACTTTAGTGCTAAAATGGAATATTTGATGTTAATGACTTTGCTTTAATAAGACCTAAACTTTTTAATTAACCTGCCAAGACAAATTACAGCCCAGAGCTCTTAGGTAACTATTGCAGACAGCTGAGACTCAACACCAATGCCTCTGTTGGGAGAGGGATTAATGGCAGCTTTGGAATGAGTCTGCTTTTTTCTGCAAAGAAAAAAAGTCCATTAAACACTGTGGCTAGAAGAATGCTGAGTGATAGTTTTATGGAATAATCTTTAAATTACAACCAAATGCATTTAGGTATATGAACAGTTTCAGCAGGTCAACCGAATTTATAAATTAAATATTATTGAATCGGAAACAGATTTTGATATTTACAGGGTGGAAGAAGAGGTGCTGTCAGGCACACACTGGCAGCATCCTATCCTCCTTGGACAGCAACAAATCCATGCCTGTGGCTGAACTGACAGGGCATTTAACTGCCAGAGAAGTCGAAAGACCTATTTAGTTAATTTGTTCTTCTTAAGCAATCTCAGCTTCATTCTGTTAGCAAGGAGAAGAGGAGATTCCTGTTACTGTGGTTGCTACTACCAAGTCTTACAGTGCTCTTTATTGGAGTTTTAACCCCAGTACTCTGAACTCCAGCTTGAGTGATTTTGATGGTATTCAATGGCAGGACTGTCTGTCACACAGAACCGTGGCATGGTGCTGCTGTCTGTTCTTCAATCATTCCTACACCACTGCTCCAGACAGAGAAAAAAGCCAATCAAACAAACAAAAAATCAAACAAAACCAACAAAAGCCAACTAAATAAAAGGAAAATCAAAGTAAGAAAATAAAGCAAGGATTTTCCAGCTTGTAATCCATGTTTGGCACTGGGCAGAATCTCGTTATGGTTATAGTTACTTAAAAGGCCTACAAAATACTTACTCAACATTTAGGGTCTAATAGTATTCAGCACGTTGCTAAATACAATCCCCTCCAAGCACTCTATCCAAAACCACACAAAGCCATCGTGCAATTTGAGTATGTGCGTTAATACCTGGCCCCAAGGCATATTTAGGAGTTTAGGAATAATAGAGGAAATCCTTACCAATAGCAGTAGTAAGGAAAGAAACCACTTCCGATTCCTTGCCATCATTGTAGAAAGCTAAATGCCATATTCCTGAATCTAAATACTGGATAAATCCTGTCTCGTGGCTGGCCAAGGGCACAAAAGCTCTGTGCTGCCGCTGAGGTCCTTCCAAGCTTCTCGCCTCCTGTGTCAGTAGACGTCTTCCATCAAGGAGCTCAACAAAGTCAAACTGAAACAGAAGAAGGAGAGATGTTTGCGTGTATATCAGGTTTCCTCAAGCTTAGTCTCTTACTCTGGGTATATGAAAGCATCATAACCAGGATTTTCTCTGGTAACTCAAGTACTCTGCTGGACTACCTGCAAGTAGCCATTCTGGAAAAAGCTAGTATATGAATGTAATTTCCTGTAATTATATGAATCATGAAATCATCTTTGTTTAGAAGGTGACTTGCAGCATATTCGCCCTACTGATGTGTTCTCATTCTGTAGAAATAGGCAGGGAAACATGAGACCATGCCTCAACTGCACTGTAAATATGACACTAAGCAACTTATTTGTTATCTTCTCTGTGTCTTGGCTAATATGAAAAAAAAGACAGAAAAATATATTTAGCCCAACTGGGTTGTTTGCCAGAATTGCTAGGGGTCACCAAGGGAACACTAGGAGATATTTTAAAGTGAACTCTGGTAGAGGTTTTGCAGAAGAATTTTGCTTAGCCAACAAAGGTTTTATCTTAAAGCAACAGCAAAAATGGTTAAAAGATCACAGAAAATGAAGATGATAAAGAGATAAATACATAGGAAAGTCCCATTTAAGGAACGGCTCTAGGTATTTTCCTCAAAAGGATGCATTTACTTTTTGCAATGGAAACTTCAACTGAACGACTGCTTTGCTTTAATACTAGTATTGCAACTCCCTTTAGCTCCCTATTTAAATAACCTTCCACTGATTTTCCACAATAATTGTGTTTTGTCTAGTATTATATTAATGGGATGAGGCAGATATAAGCCTAGCAGACATCACAAATGTTAAATGAACCTTATCTAATCTGACTTTCATCATGTGTTTATATGACCAGGACACCTAGCAAGCAGAACCCAGTAGCTGAGGCAGTACTCAGTTTTTCTGTTCCCTGACTTCACTTGGTTTTGCCTCTCTCATCCAGCTGGTCAGATAAGCTTGTGAGTTTTTTTGGCAGGAGGAAGAAAAACAGGCAGAAAGAAACAACACCACTTATTTCTGAACCCATAAATGTTACTGCACTGAATGGCTGCTGAGTGTTAGCTGACTGTGGCACCAATATTTAGGCTGCTTATCCCTTTTCACTTTACTGTAGCAGAATTTGGGTGCTTGTTATTAAGTTGTCTGGTATGGTCTTCAAAGTCAACCAAGATAAGGACTTGATGACATGTTCTTTCCTATGTAGGAAAAGTTAAAAAAAGTTAAGCTACTAAGTTAAAAAAAGACGTGTTTTTTTCCAACAACATTTTGAGCAATGAGCTATATGTGACATAGCTTGCATATGAAATGACAGAATTTGTCCCTAGATTATTTTTATTATGTATTTTAAATTGTATCTTTACAGGAAATAATTTTGGACCTTGCTTTCATTTTTATTTTCTCTTGGTTATATTTCAGCACACAGATCTCAAATTTAGTGCTGAAGTGTCTTTTTGAAAACCTAAAAGCTGATACACCTGCAAAGGTCATTCCTTTTGGGTGTCCATCTGAGTCAGATTTGCTAGAGACAGAGTTTCTGTTTTGATAAAGTATGATGTAAACATAAATTATGAAAAACACACGATCTAAAATCTAAAAGTACAATGTAAGTATAAATTCTAAATAAGTATAAATATAAGTATAAATTCTAAACACATGTAATTAAAAATGTACATTTCTGTTTCAACCGTGTCCTGGCGTGCACAGCATCAGGCACAGCATCACCAGCTGGGCAAGGAAGGGGATTGTCCTTCTGCTCTGCACTGAGGCGATCTCACCTCGAGTGCTGGGGGCAGTTTTGGGTCCCATAGCATAAGAAAAATGTTGAGCTATTGGAGAGTGTCCAA
The DNA here is from genome assembly GCA_013397915.1 of Daphoenositta chrysoptera. Lineage (NCBI taxonomy): Eukaryota > Metazoa > Chordata > Aves > Passeriformes > Daphoenositta > Daphoenositta chrysoptera. The sequence continues at coordinate 511,843 of VZRO01004995.1, read as the reverse complement.
AGGAGGGCTATGATGATGGTGAAGGCTCTGGAGAGGAAACCTTATGAGGAGTGGCTGAGGTCACTTGGTCTATTCAGCCTGGAGAACAGAAGACTGAAAGGAGACCTCATTGTGGTCTGCAGCTTCCTCATGAGGGGAAGAGGAGGGGCAGGCACTGATCTCTTTCTTATCCGTGATGACCAGTGACAGGACTCAAGGAAACTGCATGAAGCTGCATCAGGGGAGGTTTAGGTTGGATATCAGCAAAAGGTTTTTCACTCAGAGGGCAGCTGAACACTGGAACAGGTTCCCCAGGGAAGTGATCACAAAAGTGTTGGGACAACGCTCTCAGGCACGTGGTGTGATTCTTGGGGTCTCCTGTGCAAGGTTAGGAGTTGGACTTTATTATCTTCATTTGTCCCTTCCAACTCAGCATATTCTATGATTCTATAAAACAACAGAATGATTTAAGAGGATACTGGTAAGTGGTTGGTTTGAATGACACTTTGGGACCCAGGTGTTTGTAGCCACTCTGAGCATAAGATATTGCCTAGGCTGATGCCTCATCAGGTCTCAGTGTGACCATGCCTGACACAGCTGAGCAGGACACTGACAGTGACAGAGGACATCGTGGTGGTGTGTCTGGGTGCTGGGAATGTCTGAACAGAGCTTGAGTTTGAGTAAGGTGAACTGAAGAAGGTAAAAACAGTAACAGAAAAACCTAAGTATTTCCATTTTCATTTTGGAGCATGATGGAATCCCTTGACTCGATTTTTAAAATATAACTGAATAAACCACAGGTAAAGTTCACCTCACCAGGTGCTGACATCTCCATGCATCTTGAATTAGTTTTCTAGAATCACTGGTTTGCAAACAAAGAGACTTCTAGGATGCAACCTGCCTCATCGTAAAGCGGACATCTAAGAAATGTCCTGTGGATTGTGCTTACAAGCATCCACTTCCTTTAGATGTAGTTATTTAGAGCTTAGTGAGATGAAAACAATTTCAAGGCACTCAGGTACAGTCAGCTGCTGTTGTTCCACTCCAATCTGGGTTATGCTTACTTGGGGCTTCCTGCCAACAGCAAAAGGATTTTTTAATAAATATTTGCAAGATGCTGCTGCAGATGTTGATGACTTTGCCAAGCTACTAGTTACTAGTTGTAAATATTAATTGAGCCACAAATGGATTGTGCTTTATTGCATTTTAATACATTCAAAGACTTTTAATAGGCAATTAGTTGCTGCCAGCAAGGAAATCATAGATAAAATACCATGTTAATCAATTCAAACTGTACAAATGGAAAAATACCCTCTGTAAGCTGTGATGATCTACCCCTAAAATTTAGGATTTATTAAAATTTAGTCTAGGTTAAAATGAGTTTAAAAAATGATTTGATCTAGGAAGATTAAATCTAATAGACCATAACAAAATTGTGTAACTTATTATGATTTGTTGAGAAGAATGAGAAGAAATGCCTTTTATTAATAGTAAACTGTTTTGGGCTTCTGCATGATCTATTTCTAAGACTACAGACATTTGGAGCTTAGATTTTCTTCCTACTTATTAGAGACCACAGTGGTTGGCAACCTAAAATAGAAAAGAATCACTGCAACCAGAGAAAGTTTCCCAAAGAGAATTTGGAATAGTTCGTTATTTTAGCATGGATAGATATGACTTTGAACATTGTACTGGGTTTGCATGGGCAGGTTTTGGTAGCAGGAGGGGCTGCAGGGATGGCTTCTTTGAGAAGCTGCTGGAAGCTTTCCCTGTATCTGACAGAGCCAATGCCAGCCAGCTCCAAGACAGAACCACTGCTGGCCAAGGCTGCACCTGTCAGTGATGGCAGCAATTGTCACCACGGTGATAACCCATTTAAGAAGGAAAAAAAAATATTGCTCAAAAGTAATTGCAGCCAGAGAAGAGGGGAGTGAGAATGTGTGAGTGGACCAATTATGCAGACACCAAGGTCAGTACAGAAAGAGAAGCAGGAGGTGCTTCAGATGCTGGAGCTGAGATTCCCCTGCAGCCCAAGGTGCAGACCATGGTGTAGCAGCTGTGTCTCTGCAGCCTGTGGAGCTCCAATGGGGAGCAGAGATCCACCTGCAGGCAGCCTGCAGAGGAGACCCATGCAGGAGCAAGTGGATGCCTGAAAGAAGGCTGTGACCCCATCCAAAGGCTGTGATGGAGCAGGCTCCTGGCAGGACCTGTGGCCCCATGAACAATGGAGCCCACACTAGAGCAGGTCTGCTGGCAGGACTTGTGACCTCGTGGGAAACCCACACTGTTCTTCAATGACTGCATTCCGTGGAAAAAGTGAGGTTTATGTGCTAAATTTTACATTTTTTATTTAAACAATTGAAACTATCCATGTAATAACTTCTGTTCCATAACAGAATTTAAGAATGATAATAAGCAAGTAAAATGAATACAGAGTTCTGATCTAGAGTTAGTGTTATGCAATCATGACTTGAGTTTTTATTCAACTAACACAGGATATTTGTCATAAATGTTTGAATCTCCCTGTGAAAGGAGACTGATTAAAAAAGGGCAATAACAGCATTATTGTGGCACTGAATTTATGATGTGCTGATCTAACTGAAACAGTTAAATTCTGCAGAAAAGTAGGTAGAGAAGTTTAGATTTATGACACAGCTTTGAAAGAAGTAAGTGGAGGTGTGTTAATATGAACAAAATACCATATTATCCAGAGAGATTGTAATAAACATATTTGCTTGTTCAAAAACAAAATAAAGGGTATTTCTGTGAATCTCTAATATTTTCAGCTAATAGTAGAGGGCAAGGGCAAGATACACTAATGTAAACCTGCTAATTCTTTCATAATGTGCTGATACAAGTAGGAGTAAGATACTTTGCACTGCCAGTGAGTTATGTCCTAACGTATTAATAAAGCTGGGTAAGAGCTTAGAAGCTGAAACAGAAAGAAGGGAAAATAATGTATAAAATTGTTACTTAAGGGGATGGTTCTTCAGAGCTTTTCACAGAAAGTGATTTTTTGATACGGTTTTTGTCAAGGTGTGTTAAGAAAAGCATCTGCTTTCATTTTAGTCCTACAAAATAGTAACTGGATCTTGATTTCCTCCTAAGTTGGTGGCTCTCTGTAAAATTTTGATTTTTTTTTCCTATACTCTAATTAATTGGCCCTGACAAACCTCAGTCTAAACTGACAGCATACATCATGGGAAAGGCTGGCTCAAGGCATTCTAGCATGGAAGACAGAAGTGAATCTTGCTCCCCTAAGGGTGACCAACTGAGGTCTTGCTGCTCTTACCATGAGACGGGAGAGGCAGTGGCTGAAAGACAGACCAGAGATACATGAATCTGCATAAGAGAAGACTCCTTTGGATGCAGTTTGAGTGTGGCTGCCTCTGCGCACAGCACCGGATGGAGAAGGTGGTATCTCCTGCTGCTTGGAGCAACCAGCTCAGTGACCACCAGCCTCACAAAACCCTTCTCCTCTGGCAGCTTGCAGCCTTAGGCAACTGCCTGCTCTGCCCCTGCCTACAGCCCACCAGACTAATTTGTGTAAATTTTGCAACTGTCTCCTGATTCTCCTTCTCTGGATAAATGGTCTTTGACATCTTGCAAGCATGCAACAAATTCTTGAAAGAAATAGATGAAATAAAACAATACATCATACAAACATCAATTTAAGACAACATAATTTAATTGAAATAAGGTCCCATTACCTGTGTGTGTGATGGTGGGAGTCCTTTTCTGCCATAGATGCCAACCAGAGCAGCCTTTCCTAAAGACACATTGAATTTCAGATGCACTGGGTGGTCGATGAACACCTGAGATCTCCAAAAGATACCAGGAGGGATCTTCTGTGTGGCTCGTCTGCCTACATCAATTTCTCCGGAGTCTATAAAACTGTCGTCTGGAAATAAACTACTGGGCTTTCCTACCAAAACACAGGAACAAAATTCTTGAATTAGTCTTAGATCCTGAAAGTAATCTAATCATACTGGTATCTCTGACACTGATCTTGATAAACAGTCTATTATTGTCCTGAAGTCTTCAGAGTACTTTGTCTACCCAATCTATACGACTATGGGAGGAAAACTGGCAGGATTATTTCTGGCTTCAGTAACTGTTTTGTTTGAAAACATGAGCATGGGAAGAGCAACCTGGAGAAAAATGGCCTTTTGTTTAAATCATAACATCAGAGAGTGTGTAATTACATTCCAAAGATAAGAATAAATAATTTGACATTATATCCTAAATGAATATAAGTTTAGGAAAGGAGAAGTCATCATTAAATTAGTAAAGAGAAGTGTAGCAAGAGTGAGATAGATGTGCCACAGAGTGGAATGGTGGTGTGGAGAACAGCAGCATGAACGATGCCTAAGTGGGGAAAGGAAAATGTTTCTCTATTAAATTAATTCTTGACAGTGGTAACAGTATTTGAAATATGCTGAACAGTTAAAAAAAAGCTAAAGAATAAAAAGGACTGAGAAAAACAATGGAGATCATACCCTGCACTTGAGTAATATCTATTAAGAAACATGAGAGGGTTTAATTGAGTTTCAGTATAATCTGTAAAGTGTGCTATTATTATCCATTTTCTTTCAGAAGACAAATGGAGGCATCTGTTTCTAAAACTACCAGGCTCGAGAACCTAGGTATTCAAATGGAATCAGTACAGGCTGTAATGTCCAAGGGAGTCAGTAGAGAGCCTAGCACCCCTAAAAAACTCACCTAAGGAATTCCAGGTTAGAAATTCATACAGTCACAACTCTCAAAGCAGGTGGCTGCTTCAAAAAATCTGGACCCAAAGGAAGACCAGGGAATGTGGGACAGAATGAAAAATCAATCACCAGAATGTTCCCTTTTCAGCTTGTGCTATAACCAGTGGCCACAGCTTTGGCTGCAGGGCACAGGGATGATGAGGAAGGCAATTGCTTAGCAAACAGCTTTTATTAAGGACACTTCTAGTGGAAAAGTATGCAGTAGTGGCACCTGAAAGATTCTGGCCTAAGTAAAGAGAGCAACATGTCACCAACAAAGACTAAGTTTTAATTTTGGAAAATCTTTACCCATCTATCATGAATTCACGTCAAATAATCTCAGAATTTACTTGCCATGTTGAAAAGGTGACTGGTAGAACAATGCATTTTATTGTTTCAAATGACTTTTCCTTTAATATTACATAGCGTTAAATACAGTATTGCCTTAAATTTCTCCATATACCATCCTAACACAAACTCTCCAGGAGAAACAGATGTAAATTGTTAGCTGTCTCTGAAAATCAACATAGAAATGATACGCATACTAACTGTTAAGGATGGAGAATTTTTTCTTGCAGAACTTTTGGTTCCACTAACACTAAACCCTGACTTAAAGTCAGCAACTGCTTAAGGACACTGCTGGAACAGGACTTGATGGCATGAGCTATCTTGAGGTAGAAGTTTTATGCATACCAGCACAAAAGGTGTATATGCAAAGGCTGTATGTTCACACAAAAAAAGCTACCCTTAATTTTGTAAGATCTCCATTTATCTTTGCTCATCACTCTCAAATACAAAGGAGAAATCTGCTGACTTTTAATCCTTTTTCAGTCCATGTACAGATTAAAGGACATAATCAGGAGCAGCTTAGGTAAATGGGCATTCTTTCTGAATCCTTCTGTGCTAATAGAATACAATTGCACAATGAAAATCAGACAGATTCTGAAGGGAATTATGTTATCAACTGGATTGATAGTATTTATTTGGCATACTAAAATTTTCTTTTCACGTTGTCAGGATTATAGGAAACAGTTCCAATGTCTTTATACAAAGTTTCTTACTGCACTATTGTAAGATGAAAAGATTAAGGATTCTATTAAGGAAGAGCTACAGACATCACATGTTTTGGTTCAAATGAAGGATACATTTTTTCTGATTACTACTGACATGTTTTATAGATTCTTAAGATATTCAGATGAAAACCTTAAGTATTTGATATGCCCCATGATTGTTCATTAATAAAGATTGTACATCAGAGCGAATCAGGGAAGGTGAGAATTTAATATGACAGATGTTGCTATGCAAGATAGAGTCTGGAGAAAATGAGCACAGGATGTATTCCGTAGAGAGAGCAGCACTTGCTCATGCAAACGAAAATGCTTCTGTGATTGCAAAAGACAGTCTCACAGAAATAATTACTTGTACACACAATTGCAAAGTTTTTATCTCCTCGTGGTGGACAGTTGTACCTGAGAAGCAGATATCCTAAGAGCTGTTGTATCATGTTGCCAGTGGTTGAAGCTTGTCCTGACACAGGAGTCCAAGCAGAAGCTCTCTGCACTAGCCTGAATTCAGTTCCTGAAATCCCTCTCTGTTTCATCAGTTCTAACCTATAGTAAGATTAGGCTCTATGGACTGGATACTTCATAAAGAAAGTACAACAAAATAGGCATTTTGGCTTCTAATCAGAAATTGGCTTTTAATCAGAATATCTGACTCCTTAAAATTAACTTCAGGTCTGAATTTCTTAATTGGGCTGTCAATTACTTTGCTCTTTCTGCACATTACCTTGAACTTTTTTGTTGCCATAGCAACTGTTCCTAATTTCTTTGGATATCAAAATGAACTATTTCATTTCAGACCTTGCTGAATCTCTCTATATTTCTGACAGGATGGTTCCCTGACCCATCAAAACACTTATGAACACACATAGCTCTGACTTCAACCATAGTCAATTACATGCTTAAATGTAAGCATGTGGTTAAGTGCTTTGGTAAACAGGGTTGGGCTTGAACAGAGAGGTAAATGCTGTTCTGGAGCACAGCCACAGATGAGAAGGAATGATTATTACTGAGAGTTGGCAAGACACTGGTAATGATTCATTCAGATCAGCTCTAAGGATTTTCCTAACACATTCCAGCCTATTTCATTCTGATCCGCAAGACATTCAAATATATTTCAATTATTTTTAAAATAAATTTCAATCACGTACATTCTGGTTTAGAACAGAAGCCCTGCACCTCTGCTAGTCCAGAATTAGTTACATAGTTACCTGATGGGGAGAGAGCTGCACTAGAAGGCTGGACAGTGCACCAAAGATGTTGTCCTGATGCGTTTTTTAGTCAGGACACGATATTTTCCTCTGAAGTCTACAGCTTCCCTAAGATCTATAAAAAGCACTAACTTGAGGGGTCTTCCAATGACATAACTAGGCTATTTCCCAGATTTCTCTTTTAACAGAGCTGCAATCAAAACTTCTACTCATGTCACTGTAAACGTGGCTAAAATAAAATCAAGTGGAGATCTTTCACTTGTATGGCAGTTTTGAATACAACCATTTATTTTCATTTTGACTTTTAAAAGGAAATGGACAGATCAAAGCTAGATGATTCAAAAGTGAAACATATGGCAAGTTAGAGGGGGAAAAAAAAGGATCTGTCATGAAGTATTTTTGAGTACAACAGCAGGGCTGTCTGCAGCTTGCTGTACTGTCTAGTAAGGTTTGCTCAGAATAACCTGCTTAGCTCATTTTTCCTCGTAGCAACTTGATGGCAGCCATCAGTTACCAGTAAATACTTTCTTTTAAGGAACACATATAATTATGGCCTTTATTTGGACTAATAAAGACAGACAAAAACTCTTACAGAAAAAATACCCTCTACAATTAATTTAAATTAAACATGTAAACACAGGCTGTCAGCCAAAGCCTAGGAAACTCTGGGGAAACTTTTGAGTTCAGTGAGTTGCAAGAACAGTAGCATACATCTTATCTGTCCACAAAACTTCTTCCACCAAAATAACTACCAAAAATAATCAATTACTGCAATTTTACTGGAATATTTTAATTTTATATAGAGAATCTTGACACACAAACAAAAAAAGCTTTCTGAAAAGTTGCGTTTCTTATTTCTCCAGCTATGTCTGGGGTGGGATAAGACTTTGCAGAGTGTACAAGTAGTTTTAGCAGTGGTGCCCCTAAAAAAAGCACATAAAGATGTAAAGCTGCTGAATAAGGTGCTGCTGAATTGAGGACCCATGAGCTGCTTCTAATTTCTGTCAACACTGTGATACTTTGTGGGGACTAGGCCTTTTATCTGGCTACTTTTGCAAAGCTACATCCAACTGTGGAGTGCCAAAACTCACAGTGTAATAGTTCTCAGTAAGTATTTTGGTCCTCAAAACATTTGCTAAGCGGCAGCAAGTGGTAAAACTCAAACATTTTGTAGTGCTGTAGAGGAAGCTTGATCCAGTGCTCCAGGAATCATTTAATTTTCAAGAGACAATGTTTTCCCATGAAAACAGCCATTCGAGGCAGGGTTTTCATGCTGGCCTTCTGTAGTCTGTGAGAATGCCTTGAATGTGTGGAGAGGGTTTCACAGTTTTATTGCATTAGTGGACATCAGAGGGGTATGAAACTTAGAAACATATGGAAACAGGACTGACGACTACTAGCTCTAGACATGAAAGACTGGAAAAGCACCTGCTAATGGCAGCACTGAGGGTAATGGAACATGAAACTGGACGGCTGGAGTTTAGAGGCAGACAGAAGACTCACAACATGGACACACACCAACCATACCTTCACTGGTTCCTTTGCCTTTCCTGTCAGGTAACTCTAACCCTGTGCCCCCCGAAGGATATAAGGAGACGTCCGTTGGCACTGGCCAACTGCTGGCCGTGTCTTCCGTCATCTCATACATCTGCCCTTCCATCGGCTGCAGGTGCCAGTTTAGGCCAAACAGGTGCATGGCTGTGGTGAGCAATGAGAAAAGTCATCTTTTTCTGTTTGGGAGAGTTTCAGAACTACAGGGGCACTTTCTAAACCCTCGCTTCAGTGCCTTATTAGTGGTCATTGCTTTAGGACAAGAATGGGATTAATGTAATTAGACAGCTCCTGCTGCTTCTACCATACCAGCTCCCTAGGTCTTTCCACCCACTTAAACTCGATTTAGATCACTTGTACCAATCCACTCTGCTTCTTCCAGCAGGACCACTCCTGACTCATGGTTTGCATGACAGGATAACCAGGCACAAAGCTTCAAGGGCTGGGGTGACAACGCCGTGAACACAGAAAAATAGGGAGTATTATTTCTTAACATACCAATAAATCCCAGGGAACTGCACTCTGGTTCGTTTTGCCATATTCACAGTGTATTATATAGGTTTTTTTACCCACCAATTATACACAGACACCCTTATAGACATCTCTGACAGCTTTTCCTGGTTAAGACCAAGTAAAAACTGAGGCAATTTAAGATCCCTCTTGCACACATGCCTTTGTGCTCTGCATCACAAGTGTGAGCGACTGTGTCTGAGCATCCCTTTGTACAACTCAGCTTCTTCTATTCAGATCACAGGCATATCCTTGAGAATTGAAAACGAGCAGCACCATTTAGATTTGTGTGATATCAGGGCAAGGCTCTCTGTAGGTTTCTGGGCCATGCAAAGTCATCCAGTGCACACGTGAATCTATTTCAAGGCATTGCGTAAGGACAAGTGAAGTTAAGGAACTAGACAGACTACTTAAAAAGCAAACACATGTATGAGGACTATGGAAATCATATGCTTATACAACTAATACTTGCCCCTTGCAAATACAAAGGAAAAGAATGTGGCTTGTGGCTTACCATATCAGTTCTTCCATCCCCAACATAAACATTTCATACTCAATCAGTATCCAGCTTAGCTTCAGGCTCTACACAGCTAAATGATCTGATATTTGCTACATTTGGAATGACATTTCTTTTTTTAAGGCAAAGCCTTGATATTTTACACTATAATTTCTCCAAGAAACTATACAATGGCACTAACATCACAGCCATTTAGTATAACAAACCCAGTAAAGAAACAGAGCATTTCCATGGCCTGTAATTCTCTTTTTATTCACAAAGATATACCTGAGATCAGCAACCACTGTTAGGGACGAGTGGTTAGTTTATTTAAACCTGTGCATCAGAAACAATCTTTTCAAGAGGATTGAAAAGTAATCTGAGTAGCTCTCTGAAGACAGCATGTTTAGGCAATTTAGCAAAATATGTGATTTTTTCCACTTCAGTCTCAATTAGGTCACCTATCATTTACTAACATAAATAAGGTTGTCTTTGCACAACTACAACATCACAAAACATGAGCACGAAATTCTTTTTTTACCATGTAAATGGGGACAGTGTTTTTTAACAGTCTTATCCATTTAGAAAGAAAATATACTCCTTAAACTCCCACACAGCAAGCTAGCACAGCAAGGAAGGTCTCCTGAGGACCTGTTCAACACTTGTTTTTATACAGGTACATATACCAAGGAGGAATGCTACCAACACTACTGGTAATTTAACCAGGGTACTTTAGGTAGAGGGACAAGTATTTTCATCTGAAAGGGGTATATTTACTCAGCAGAGAAACTGTGCAAGGGAATAGAGGAAATCAGATCATGAACAAGGAATTTGCATCAAGCATTTGGCCTTGCTGTGCTTGCATAATATCTTTGTGTTTATACAGCCCTCATCATCAGAGTGCCTGGGCACTTCATAGCTATTAACCTCATAAAATCTCATCAGGTAGGAATCTGCTTTTTTCTACTACACCGAAAGGTAAAGGAGAACTACAGCAGATTAAAGGACTGACTCAATTCACTGGTTTGGGCATTAAAATGCAATTGTGTGTTAATTCACTTAACTTACTCTATGCTTACAGGGTCACAAGATTTAAGAGGCATTTCATGCAGCTCTCTGGCAGCAGTTTTGTTCTAAGCTCAGTACTGGATGCTATTTGATAATTCCAGCCAGGCTGGACCTCTCCAAGGACTAGAGTGTTACCCAGGTGCTGCAGAGCTGTTACAGAGCTCAAAGGCTTAGATGCTCTGAGCATGTAAGTCCCCATGTTAACATGGGATGTTTATAGTTACATGGACGTTTGTAGCTTCAAGCAGAATGGAAACTGTACTCTTCACTCCTCCAGACTTAGACAATCCTAGACAGCAGTCATGCCTGATGCTTCTGCTGGCCCTAAGTGCTTAACCCCAGCTTCATCTCTCAGATGTCTTCACGATAAAATGACCTGCATGAGCTTATACTGGGCATCACTGGCTTAGGCAGGAACTGAGCCAGTGGTTTGCTTTCTTCATAACCCCATTTGACCTGCTCTGTCCTTTGGACATCACAGCCTAAGTGCCACACAGATTTTTAGGAACACATTGCAAGGCCATTGTTTCCCCAAAAGGACATTGCTGCTTCTCCTCTCCCTAGGAGGAATTTGTTATTGTTGATCATTATTTACTGCAAGCAAATGAAGGTGAAAACCTCAACACTGTTTTGGGTGCAGTGGGAAAACTATGAACATTTCTTCCAGGCATTAAAATTAATTTAAAATACCTGAGAGGAAATGTCTTAACAAGTGATCATCTTGGTTCAGTGTAGCGACAGAACTGGCAGCCTGGAAGTGCTACAGCTTTTCTACACATTATCCATCTACTTGAGCAGGTGAATCAACCATTCCATGTCATCATTCCATTCTCAATGTTTGAAAAGTGTCTTACAATGTCCCAGTGTTGCCCTGTCTTTTGCAGTGTTCTATGTGTGATTCTTAGATAAAGTTTCTCACACAGTTTCTGTAAACATAGCAATGTTTTAGTAACTGTAACTTTAGTTTACATTCTTTTCTCCTGGGTGGAGAATGTTTGATGGACTATTCTGTGAACCTGTAAGGATGGAGGAGGTGGTAACACTGACTTCCAATCCACGGTTATTCCTAGAAACATATAAATATGTAAAGAATAAACAACCAGGCCCTCTTTTCCTTCTGGCCTGCGACCTGTAAAGAACTCGGTTTTCAGAGTGCTTCTTTGTGGCCTAGGCCCGACAAGTGGAGGTCACATCCCAGAATAGAAAATATGATAGAATTATCAGTACATAGATACTGTGGTATCACACAAAGTTAAAAGACTTGTATTAATGTTAACTTTTGTGCTTTGCCAATAGATTTTGTCTAAAGCAAAAAGCTTCTTGCATACACTGATCCCAACATCACATAGATCACAGAATCACAGAATGGCTTGGTTTGGGAGGGCCCTCAAAGACCATCTACTTTCAACCCCCCTGCCATGGACAAGGACACCTTCCACTTAACCAGGTTGCTCAAAGCCCCATCCAACCTGGCCTTGAACACTGCCAGGGCTGGGACATCTGCAGCTTCTCTGGGCAACCTGTGTCAGTGCCTCATCAGCCTGATAACAAAAAAATCATTGTATCTGATCTAAATCTATTTTCTCTTCATTTATCACCATTATGCCTTGTCCTGTCACTACAGATCTTAGTAAAAATTTCTCTACATCTTTCTTATAAGCCTCCTTTTAAAGTATTGAAAGGCTGTAAGAAGGTCTCCAATGAGACCTAAGAATGAGACCTATGCACACCATGCACACAAAAGTGCAGAACTCTGAAAAACAGAATTATTTGAATAGCTTCTTGATTATCAAGTGGCTTAAAAAAATTCAGAAAACAGAGTGTAAAAGCTCAGAGCTACTGCTCTATTCAAGATTCCTGATTTGATATTTTTAAGCACAAAATAAAAGCCTATAAATATTCCCACTCACATGGCAAACAGACATCATGCAATTTCTGCTACAGGTAGGCAATAACCACAAAAGTCGACCTGAAACAAGAAGAGGGTCTGATTTACTTTGGAAACACGCTCTGGTAGCAGGTATGTTATAAGGAAGTCACCTGATTAGGTGATTTCATTACTATCTTCCAAATACCAGCAGTGTCCAATTGGCAAGCTGGTGGAAGATTCATTCCTCCTCTTGCATCCTCTAACTGCCACACTGGTGCTGAAAAGTCAAGTAGTAACAGCAGTGGATATTTTGGGTCTTTACATCTCAATGGGATCTGTAAAGCTGTTACTGCGCACAGTTGTATTTAAAGGTTTTAGGAATGGCATAAATCTGCCTTGTTCTCTGCTAAATTGATGCAAACTTCTTTCTCACAGAAAAAATAAAAACAACAAAGGACCATAATCATGGAATAGACCTGGAACCACGGATGAGAGGCACAACCATATATTTTGAAGTGTTAATGTTCCTAAAAGCAAAGTAAAGCTGTAAAAATAGATTGAGGTTCCTGATATTCTTAGTCTCCAGCTCAATGGAACCCACTGTGGACATTTTCTCTGGCTTTTTTTTTGCCCACTGCTCAGCTAGATATAAGAAGTCACTGACAGAGAGTAAATGCCTTCCTAAAAGCTCCCATGTCCTTCTCCGTCTCCCTCTCAAACAGGATGCTCAATAGATTTTCAGATATTGAAGGCTCCCCACGTATTAAAAGAGCACTCTGCAATTAACAATCATTAGAGTGTACACTTTTGTAAAATACCATGTAGCTTTCACTGCCTAGGAAGCTCCATGACAGGCTCTTTGCAGAAGCTTTGGTTATATTTCCCATGGAGAATAAAATTCTTTTGTCTGCCTTCTCCTGGAATGAAAACAATACTTAGGGGAAACCCTGCATGCTCTCTGGGCAGTTTCAGCACCAACAAGTTAGATGATATAAAGGCATCTGGGGCTCTGGCCCATTATGCTCATGTTTTGACTTTAAAGCTTTGACTTGCACGACCTTTCCCCTGTAGCTAAGTGCTAGCAAAAAGTGCCCTGAAACTTGCTGAATGGGTAACAGAATTTTCTGTGGCAGAGTAAATCGCCTTATCCTCAGTCCTAACTCACCTGTGCCTGCATTCTTGGTGGAAAAAAAACGGACATCAAACTTCAGGCCCTTCAGGGTTTGATTACTTAGCTGAGTTCAGCATTTCACCCATGCCAGTGTGACATGGCTGCTCTTTTGCTGGACTCAGATTCACTTTAGCAAAGAAAATTTGCGAACAGTTTAGCATCACCTGAGTTATTTAATAATCCAAATAAATCAAAGATCATATTGATGGAACCAAGTATTCAGGATCATGATTCGTTTGATTTTAACATAGTATCTCTCCCTATAGTGCATTATTCCTACTCCATAGCTACTTGTGGACTCCATAATCAGCATCAGCAGATGCTGTTAAGCCAAATAAAGAGGAACATTCTTTCCAAGCTTCTTTTGAAGAGACCCAGGCTTTTGAGTATCTTTGTATTATTGCCACTTGCTTATAAGACAGCAAAACACTAAAGTCAAAACAACTTACTCAGCGGAGCAGAGAACAAAGGAAGTGGTACAGCATTTAGAATGAAAAAGGACAAACAAAGATAATAATTCACATGGTCAACAAAATGGACATCTCTTAGGACAGGTTGATGGAGCGAAGGAGTTAGCAGAGAGAGGCAGATGATTGTGATAGATCACAGGGAGAAGAAAAGACAAGACATGCTTACTGAAGCATATGATACCCCCAGAAACCACACCAGTCAGCAAAAAATTGAAAAACAAACTGCTGGCCCTTTATTAGCTTGTTGCTTTGCCCAAAGCAGCAAACTAAGTGTAATAAATAACCAAACCAATCAATTACGATGTTTGGGATTAAGGCTACAGCTGAAGCCACCAGCTGCTTCCACAGTGTTTGTTAAAAACATTCTCACAGCAGCTCACAGACTCTGCTGCTTCCTTTTCGCCTGCCCTCTCAGGGCTAAGTCCTCTAGGTACCACAGCTGGCCTGGTGATTCCTCACCCAGGCAAAGCTCCTATAGAAACAAAGAAATGAATAAAATAACAACTGTTTTCCAGCAAACAAATGATCTTGCCCTGAACGATGAATAAAGAGTTTCTCAGAATGGAAGCTTAACAAAACACATTAATGACCCCTACCTGAGGCTGGAGTAAGAGCAAGTGCAGGGGGTAAAGGGCACGAAGGCAAGACAGAAAGTCTTTTGGGATTCTCATTTGAAAACCCTAGCCAGTTGCTTTGCACTAAGAATACTCCAGGTTTTGAATCCATATTTATGTAAGGATGTCAGCATATTCGCTTAAATAATACTGGGGAGGCCACAAGTTTTGGAAAAGTGAAGCTTCTCTGCACAGCAACTCCACCCTCCCCAGCTCAGCTGTGCCGGCATCGTGCTCCATATGGGGAAGATTGGCTTCATTACTCCACTGGTTTCTATAAGCACCTCACTGCACTGCTGACAGCTAAGCCAGAGCCAACACAAGCCTAAAGGCCACTCCTGGGAAGGAGAAGTGTTTTCCAAAGCCTCCCAGTGCAGCATGGGGAAAAGGACAAAACGGAAAAACACTGCATGAGAAGGAACAGATGAGAAGGACTGATGCCACAGTGGAAAAGAATAAAAATGAGAAAGGGGACGAAGGTGAGAAAAATGAGGAATGAAAGAAACTGAGGGAAAGAAGGTTCGGACAGAGCAAAGATAAGCTAAACAAAAAAGTAAAAGGGATTTGGAAGAGAAAAAACAGCTGAAGCTCAGTCAGTGGTTGAGAAGACATTTTTACGGCTTGTTTCTTTGCTCTCCCTTCTCTGTGTGGAAACAAGCCTAAGATATGTGGTGGTTACATATTCCTCTTTAACCTTCATGTTTAGTCAGACTTACAATAACATGCTCTCTAAAATGATACCTGAACTTTGCTTTTTTTCCTCCTTACTGAGAAAAAGCTGAATCCCACCACTGAATTACTCAGGGTTAATTTTAATTCAAGTAAATGTATTGCTTTCACTCCTGTCTCTGGAAGAAACTTGACTATAATTATCTGGATAACTGTCTCTACACTGAAATCATATTATTTTTGTGAAAGTGGTAGAATTGCCTGTTCAGAATTAACCATATTTTTGGGACATTCAGTGTTATGAAAAGGAGCCTGTTAGCATGAAATAATCACTGGTTTGTCAATCTTCAATAAATCAGGGAAGATTAACAAGAATGGGAACAGTAAAACAAACATTAAAAAAATAAATCAAACTGTTTTTCTCTTACACAGCTGTTCCATTTCAGTGCTGACCAAGGCATCTGTGTCCCAGCACGGCAGAACACACGAGAGTCAGGGGCTGAAGTGCTTCTATGGACCTGCTGGTGTAGGAGGACGGCAAAAAGCCAGATGCAGCATATACTACCTGCTCTACTTGTTTGTATGGTCAAATCCTGGACCAGACAGATCCAAACTGTTGTTCATCTAAGAGCAGGGGGACGCTTTTGAGTGTTGTAGTGATTTAATACCCAAAGAACAGGTTGATACCCAATTCCAGGTCTGGAATTGAGATCTAGTATCCTGACCGAAGTTCCCAGTGGTTTGAAATACCATGAACTCACATCATTTACACATACATACCCAGCCAGGCACCACTGGGCAAGGAGAGAGGGATTCCTGCAAAGCCACTTCTTGCGTGGACTTTGGCAGTTACCTTGTGACCAAAAAACTCTGTACAGCACTCTGTGTCATTCCTAGTGTCTGAAATTATTTCCTATACATAAATGCTTTCCATCTGTGGCTTAAAACTCTAATTCAGGAAATGGAAAACCTGACTTCATAAATCATCTTTTGCCCGAATGAATGTGAATTTGCACACCAGGACAGACTGTTGTCACGTGAGAGCAGAGAATCCTGCAGACCAGGCTCTCCACAACCCAGATGGATTAGAGCTGCTGTGCAGTTGAAAATGTAAAATTAACAGGTCACAAAGGAATGGAGCCTGAAAGGCAGCTTGATTACATGTTGTTGAAGTGAAGACTCTCAGCCTGTGGCTGGGAGGTCCCATGGCTCTGCTTCCTGCCTGTTGATTTATTTGACACAGGACAATAGTTAAGAAAAATAAAAAAGGCACCAGGAGGGACATTTAGGGTAATGCTCACTATTCTAAATTTCCCATTTGCCTCCCTTCCTAACTGTTCAATGATCCACCTTCAATGAGAAAAAAGGGTTTTCAAGCCTTCACAGGCTAGGGTTGAAGACATTTTGCTGGGCTGGGATGCAGTTGCTTCATCTAAGAACTGGACAATCCGTATCCACCCATCTCAGGGTTAAGGGAGGAAGAATTTTGACGATAAAACAGAGAGATTATCTGTGTTGTGTTTGCCTGTGGGATGTTTTTAGGACCTCAAGTGTCCTAAAGTATGACGTAGGTGCTTTCACAGCCAGCTTAGTACAGACACATGCTATGGGATACATCTAGTAATTCCTGGGACTCTGCCCGCTGCCTGACTATTGCATCACGTTCAAACTATGCAAGTACCAGAAGTGGTTCTTCTGGAGATAATGCACGTGCTCTCCTTCCTCAATCAGAATGACCACGTGCAAAGGAGGAGTACAAATGATAGAGATCTTCCTACCTCTTAAAATTTGGCCACCAAGGTGGGAACTGCCTCTTGAGAAAACAAAGCATTGTGCTAATCACCTGAAATCCTGGCTGAAAATGGGTTTACTTGCTTTGATTTGACACTAACTAGTTATTCTTTGACCTCTCCTGATTGAAGAAGAGCTGTATCAATGATTTCCGAGATGGAAGCAGATGGCCTACCAAATAGTATTAGCTTCTTCTTAGGAGAACAGTTTATATTTTAATTTAGTTCCCAATTATTCTTAATAAGGAAGAAGAAAGGCTTCCAGCTGAAGCACCACGTTTCTTTGAAACCTTCAAGGAAGTGACTAGAAAGGCATGTTATAAAATGAAGCAGTTAAACTCAATGTTTGTTCAATGCAAAGAGTCAGCACTTCCTATTCAATGTCTTCCTAATTACCCCTGAGGATCAAAGTCTTTCGAATGATTGCCAGTCCATTCAAACCATTAACAGATGATCATTGGCCCCTCCAGTTCTACAGCAGCTTGTAATTTCTTGCAGGAAAGGGAAAATAAATGGGTAAGTTTTAAATGGGTATATTTAAATATTTTCATGCATATTTAAAGGAGGATTTTTTTTAAGTGTTAACCTATAGAAAAAAATAGACATAGAAGTGCATGGCTTATCCAAGGAGCTGTCTGCTTAAATACCTTTGGTAATTTCCTTTACTATCTACATCAATTTCAAACAGAATAGGGAGTGGAAAGATGAACGTCAGCAGCACTTGGCTGCTCTTAGGCAGCCTACTGCACCAAAGAAACTTATTTCAGCCCTCACAGCTCTGGTAAATTTGGTGTTACACATGCTCAGGCCTTTCTCAGTAAAATAATATTTCCCCTTCTAGATACCCTTTCTGGCAGAGACCATATTACTATAAATATTACTGAGATATTTCTTCAAGATCAAAGTCAATTATAAGATGGTCCCACTATACCTCTAAATGGAGTTTTAATTTGTGTATATAATATTAGAAATAAAGGTTTTCCCATTGGGGTACTCACTTCAATTAGAGAAATGAGGACAGGCAGCTCTACCAGAGGACCTGCTTTGCATTTACAAAATTCTGGGCTAGGCTGTTGTGGACAATATAATTTTACAAATGCCCTTTTATTACACACATATAAGCTGTGAGGCACTAATTAAAAATGGTGTAATTTACATAGGTAAATTAACTAGCTCTCACATGCTTCCTTCCTTGTTATCTCAACTAGATAACTGTCAGAAAACCTGCTTTCCAAAAATAATACATTAAGTTGCCTAAAGTCTAAAAAACACAGTTTGCTGTGCAGAAGTCATAAAATATATCTCTCTTCTTCCAACACACCAGCACAGCAGAGGTGGGATCAGAGTTTAAATCAAACATCCTAGTTTAAGCATCAAGATCTAAATATTGCTGTAGAATTTGATGTGTGAGCTGATCTCTCGGATGGCGGCCTGCTCATCTGTCCTTCTGAACACGAACATGGTTTTATTATAGTGAGACAAGTAAATGTCTTTGAGAGCACTGCTGGTGTTTTAATCCTAAAATCAGCTGAAAACTGCATTAGTGTTATTAGTCACTATGCACATTCTAAAAGCACCAGAGCCCCAGTTGGGCTGTGCTAGTTGATATAAGAAAAATTAACAAAATGACAATCTCAGAATCCCTTGATGTCCAGAGAACAGGTTTAACTTGAGCTTTACTTAGCCTAAGTAAATCTAGTGACTTCAAGAGGATGATGGAGGTGTTTCAAGTTCAGTACAAATTTGCATATTTTGTAGATCTGGGCCAGAGTGCTCATTAGCATTGTCAAAACTGAGCTCTAAAGCAGAATCCTATCAGCCTTGAGACTGTTGGAAGAGATATGAAGAAATTTTAGCTGTACATGTATTCAGAAGCATTGTGTTGTTTTAGCTGCTTTGGATGACAAAAGCACAGGTATGTTTAAAGCAGGCTAATTTTTCTTTACATATACTAGAAAAACAAACATTGTTCCAATTTGGAGAGGGAAAAAAATGCTTTTTTTTCCTGTACAAAAGCTTGTCAAATGGATACAAATGCACAGTCTGAGAAAGCCGATAAAGTGGGTGACACAGCACAATTAACAACAATAATTTTTTTTTCTGTACAGAGACCATGACCATAAGCAAAACCCAGTCCAATACTTCCAGGGGCTACAAATCTAAGTGAATGGTTCAGATCAGTAGGAAAAGCTCTCTCAATAACAAAACACAACCTGATGATTTGTTCCCTTGGACTTAGGAATAAATGCATCACACAGATAAAGGCAAGTGCTAGCAAGTGCAACCCACAGTGTTTTAGAAAGACACACTGCCTTCTTTAATTTTACCTAAAAAAAGAATTTGCTAAAAAAAACTTGAAGTTTGCCAAGTCAAGCACTCAAAAATGAGCAAAGAACAGAATTAAGATTGCTTGTGTGATTTTACATCAGCCCCTGTATGCATATGTACTCTGTAATAGCCTTTAATTCCCTCATCACAGGCTATTTTTTTCCACTGGCCCAATGCTGAGCAGAACAATTGCACAGAAATTGCCACTCAACCCTGGCAACTCCAGCATTGTAGCATGTTAAACTGCTTTCTAGGGATGCCTTATGTGCAGTCTGCTTGGTAGCAGCAGGAGGGGGTTGGAAAGGGAAGGAATACACTCAGCACAGACAATTTTGCTACTGCACGCTAACTAGGTCCCTACTGAGCATGTGTGAACTCAGATTTTCTAATTTTTGGTAGCCAGCTCTGGGTGGATCAGGGATGTGATAAAGTACACATACCATTGCTTGTTCTCCCTAATAAAAAAAAGAGATGCCACAATTCTCCACTACACCTCAGTACTTCTGCAATTTAAATAGAAAACAACAGTAGGTCCAATAGTAGAATTTTGCCTAAATGAGTGACCACATCAGCAGGTGGATCCAGACCGCTACTTCCACATGTCTGTTTAGGGTATAGAATCACAGATTCATTAAAGTTGGAAAAGACCTCTAAGATCATCAAGTCCAACCACTAACCCAGCACTGACCTGTTCACCACTAAACCATGTCTCCATCTGCCACATCCACATGCCTTTTGAAGACTTCAAAGCATGGTGATTTCACCATGGGTAGCCTGTTCCAATGCTTGACAACCCGTTAAATGAAGAATCCTTTTCTATTATACAATCTAAACCTTCCCTGATGCAACTTAAGGATATTTCCTCTGGTCCTGTCACTGGCTGCCTAGGAGAAGAGACTAACCCTCACCTGGCTACAGCCTCCTTTCAGGGAGTTGTGGAGAGCGACAGGTCCCTCCTGAGCCTCCTTTCCTCCAGGCTAAACACCCTCAGCTCCCTCAGCTTTTCCTCGTCAAAGCACCACTTGAGCTCCAGCCCTTCCCCACCTCTGCTGCCCTTCTCTGGACATGCTCCAGCACCTCAATGTCTTTCCTGTGGAGAGTGGCCCCAACATTCCCTTGTGATAACTTAGGCCATGATAATTTTCTCTCATCACTAAATACAAATGTATCAAAGTGCTTGGTCAGGAACACAGCACACTGCTTTGCCCCTTCATGCCCAAAGCCTAAGTTGATAGTACAGAATTAAACAGTACCAAACAGTGTAACTTGATAGTCTGTAACATTTATTTGTTAGAAGGAACTCTACCTTGGTATTGGCTCTGGTCAGCCAATACCTTCAAAATTCCTGTGCACTGTTCAGCTAGCAAGGACCAGAGATCCTTCTTAATAGATAGTTTGGGTCTGAATACCCATAAGAGTTTAACAGTAGAGAAATGTATCCATTCTGGACCAGCTGAGTGCCCAGAATAGTCCCACATATATGTTCCATAACCTGGAGTAGCTCATGATACAGTCTGACTGGAGAAGGTATACTAAAATAAATAAATTGTTACTAACCACCAGGATTAATGCTGTTTGGAATATCATTATGCTTAGATTGAGGGATTTTATTTTATTTTTTACCAAAAGCCTCAGGAAACTCTTTTGGTGCTTGATTTCATCATAATTTCTGCCATAATTAAAAGAGATTCTGCTTCACTGATAGTCCAATTAGATTTTCTTTTGAAATACTTAGGGTAAGCACAGCCATAATCTCTGTTAACTGCCTGGTTCTGCTTTGCTTTTTAAAGAGTTTCTTTACACAATGAAGTGGTGCTGCAGTTGTACTAGGCAAGCAAGGTGAGGTGCTGCTGCTGTGTCACGTGCTACCAGATTTGAAAACAGCCAACAACATAGCCTGTTCTCATCATTTTTCTAGGCAAAAATTTCTGACTACAATAGGGACAGGCTTGGAAGTTAAGGTATGATAAAATCAAATAGAGAGGAAGATAGGAAAAGCTGGAGATGATGGAAGAGTTTATAGGTTAGCATTGAAACACAAAGATTCAACAACCTTTACCTACAGAACACCAGCTCCTACTATCTCAAAGGGAAGTATGTAACTGGTCCTTTTGGAGCTTTTAAGTTTCAGCATAAGCAGTGGTTTGAAATCTTGACAAAGAGGAAAAGAGTGGATTGGACTTTCTGTTCATTATTTTACAGGTCATCTAGGATGCTACCTGGGCAGTATACTTAACAACACCACTTCACCCAATAAAGATGTCTATCTACTACATAGCTCAACTTTAACTACAGGTAAAAACCTCAGAATGCATCGCTGCACACGTTCAATAGAAATGTATGACCTGGCTGCAAAGCAGGCTTTGAAGCCATCTTCTAATTTATGCTAGAAAAGGATGGGAGAGAAACACTTAACTATAACCAAGGAGCATTTTTCACTGCCAGTGACATCCCTAATTGAGATTACTCTATGACTAGTTACCCACAAAAATGTATGGTATTTAAAAACATTGAAAAAAGGCCCATTACAGGAAACAATTCTCTCTGTCTCCACTTAACTGCAATTAAATTATGTTATTTCACACTAATTAGTATGAAATAAAAACATGAACTGGAGGAGAACTCCTTCCATGAGACATATAAAGATCCGTAAAACTGATTCTTTTTCAGCATCTGTGTGCAAAGGTCAATCTAAGTCATGAAATAAAGATTATAGCAGCACATCTGTGCCACTGTCATAAAGACAAGGCCAGCACTTCTGGAGTCAGCCTGCTGTTATTTTCTTTTCTGGGGGCTTATAGCAACTATAAAACCTCACTAAAAGCAACTGATAAAAGCTTATGAGTTGAGAGCCCATATCTTACCATTTAATAAAACCAGATGGAATTAAATTAATCTCTCCTTGTATTAAAGATTCTTAATTTTATGGAAGGATCAGGCATCTAAAGAGCCAACTGATGTGTGGTTTCACGGCACACTGATGCAGACTCCCAGATCAGATGGAGCCCTCTGGATACACAGCCACAACCTGCTTTCGACTGGTTAAATAATCAGTTATATTGGTGGTCTACTTCTGAATGGAAGTCATTCTTCCAATGATCCCACAATGATGAAAGAGGATCAGACTTTGACAAAAGGACCTCTTCAGTCAGTGTCAAAATAAAACAATAAGCAGAAATAAAAGGTAATATATAAAAGCCCAGAACAATAGGGAAACAGAGTAATCTATATAAATCTAAAGCCATGGAGAGAAGGGAAAAGAAGCTGAGGACACAATGAAAAGAACACATGGCTTGAAAAAAATCCAAAGAACAATACAACTTTTTTAAAGTGTACTGTAACCTAGCAAAATGAGCAGCAATATTGATGCAGATGGGGAAATTGTTAATAATGATATAGGTAAAGACTGAAGTGTTCAGTAAGAATTTTTGTTCTAGTTTTTGAAAATAACTACAAAAATGCAATTATTTCACAGGAAGCACGTTTTTTTCCAGTCCATTAATAACCAGGAATTATATTCAACTACATCTATTCAAGGACAAACATTTTTTTAATCTGCAGGCTCATTTAACTTGTACTCAGTAAAGAAAAAGGAAGAATCTGACTCACTGATTAATACTAAACCAGCTACCAGGAAGTTGGAACACGGTTAATGCTGTACAAATATTTAAGAAGGGAAAAGGACAGGATGCAAGTCACTTGGTTTGGGTAGTCTGAAACCTATTACAGACAAAATAATGGAAAACATAGAATTGAACTGATAAAGAATGAAGAAAGTGAATGTATGGTATCTTAGCCCAACCATACTGCTTTTCTGAAAAACAGACCTTAAGAAACAGTTACTCATTCTTTGACAAGATTACAATTTAGTAAGACATTTGATTTAATTTGATCTGATTAAAGAAACAAGCATTTTCCAACGATAAAAAGGCATGTATACATATAGTTAAAAACCAACTGAAAGATGTTAAAATTTTCATTGCTGGTGAATAACCATCATATGTTACAATTTCTTGTGAAGTTCAACAACTGATAGTTGGCCTGGAATTATTGAACATTTACATCAGTGTTATGCAAGTAAATATAAAATCATGGATCACTAAACTTGTAGATGACTCAAACATTTCAAGTGAGAAACAATGATGAGGTCAGAACAGAAAAACAGAAGAGCAGGGAGTAACTAAATTTGAATGATTCAAACAAAAAGTGTCAAGGGCCAGCCTATACACGTTGGATAATGGATCGCAAATTGTGTCCATGAAATGGGACACTGGCAACTGGAAAGCAGAGACTGCAAATGACTTAAGGAGAAAGCACAAGAAGATGCTGTGTAACAATATCCTAATGAAACTTTTACAGCCCAGAAACATCTAATGAGATCCTTACACATGTAAGGTGGGAAAAAAGCCAGCTGAAGTAGGTATGTGACTTAGGTATGTAAAATGGGTAGAGTAAGTACCTGGAGTTTGCTGGGCTTCAGTGTGCAAAAAGGCCAGCCTGCACAATGTGACAGTGTTTATGGATTTTAACACTGAAAATTGAGAAAAGAGTTTTAAATGAAAATTATGGCTTCTTCCTGCCTCCAATAAAACTGAATTAGCTGAGAAAAGATGAACACTTGACCAGGATATTTATCACTGTAGACTTGGAAGATGTACTAACCCCTTTGCAAAGCAGAAATTTTGCCACCAAGTTCAGAACATACTGACATCACATGGAACACCTACATTTTAGTACTTCCCAGTTTCCGCAGATTGGGCAAGTCTGGCAAAATTAGAAGGTCTGCAATATCTTCTGCTCTACTTTTCTAGTAATATTTTCTTGCAGCAGTGTCTCTCTCCTTTGAGTCCAAAAAGGGAAATGAAGGGTCTAGAGAGTAAGTCCTATGAAGAGTGGCTGAGGGAGCTAGGGGTGTTTATCATGGAGAAAAGGAGACTCAGATAGGGACCTTACTGCTCTTTACAACCACCTGAAAGGAGGCTGTAGCCAGGTGGGGGTCAGCCTCTTTGCCCAGGCAACAAGTAACAGGACAGAAGGACATGAGGACACAGTCTCAAGCTGTGGCAGAGGAGGTTCAGGTTAGACAACAGGAAGAATTTCTTCATGGAAAGAGTTGTTAAGTATTGAAATGGACTGCCCAGGGATGTGGTGGAGTCATCATGCCTGGAGGTGCTCAAGAAACAACTTGACATGGCACTTTATGCTATGGTTTTTTTGACATTGTCATGTTCTATCAAAGATTGGACATGATGATCTTAAAGGTCTTTTCCAGCCTAAGTGATTCTGTGATTCTTTCAAAAACATGTCCATCATGGTGTATTTCTCTAATCACAATGCTTTTAATGTCAGGTTATAGATCTCATTTAGATGGAAACAGTGTAAGTTCCTTAATGGAGTTTCTATGGCAAGTTTTTTAACACCCACCTGAATTAATTGATCTTCACAATGATAACTTTGAAGTGGCATCTTGTACCTTGATCACCTTTATTTTAAAGCTGTGGATAAATCACTTGTACTTCCTTTGCTCTAAATTAAAAAGCTAAGACTAGCTGCTATCCAAACATACACTGGAAAATTCAAAGCAAAAAAAAAGGGATGCACACAATCACCTAATAATACAAAGAGCTCTTGCTGACTTTGCAGGTGATAGAAAATAAAAGATCTAAGCTGTAACTCATACCACCATGCACTTAAAGCTGCAGCAAAAGACAACAAAACACGCAGAAATGTAAGACTGAAAGTAACCCATTGTGGTTTTAATTTACATAGAATCCTAGAATGCTTTGGGTTGGACGGGACCCCTCCTCCCCAAAAAAGGCCATCTAGTTCCAACCCCCCTGCCATGGGCAGGGGCACCTTCCACTAGATCAGGTTACTCAAAGCCCCATCCAACCTGGCCTTAAACTCTTCCAGGGATGGGGCAGCCACATCTTCTCTGGCAACCTGTGCCAGTGGCTCACCACTCTCACAGTGACAAATTTTCCAGTATCTATCTAAACCTACTCTCTTCCAGTCTGAAGGCCATTGACTTAATTTTGTGTCTTTCTCATTTCTGTGATAGTTACTCTCTCCGTGTGCATGCATGTCAAGAGGGAGGTGGGGCAATGTCAGTAAAGAGGTGGGGCTGAAACATTTGAGTCACTATTTCATTGTGGATCTGGCCAGGCAAAGTTTCTTTTGCCAGATTCCCCGAGGCAGCTTTCCTGAGCTCACTGCTACTCGCCAGCCTCTTGTAAACTTTACACACAGCAGGTGCCCTTGCTGGTTCTCTAACATAGAGAAGTGTGACTGAAGTGAACACAGAATCCTGTGATCTTCCCATCTCTCTGCTACAGAACAAAACTGCAAAAAGATTTCTGTAACTCCATGCACTTTTGAGTAGTCAGATAGAAGCTCAAGTTGATGGCACCTTTCCATGAGGTTGAGAATATTTCCGTGCCTTAACCTTTCTGAGAAAATTTACAGGGGCAAAATTTGGGACTCAACAACAAAAAAGATCATTCAAAATGGGACTGAAGGGTTAACATCTGTCATGATTTATATTTTGCCTTTAGTCATCTCTAGCACTGGGAATTTTTAAAATATATGAAGATATTGCCAGTGTTAGTCCAGCTCCTGTTGCAGACACTGGGCCCAATGCCACTGACTCTGTCTGCATTTGAACCAGTGCTTGCAGGAAATGGAGCTGCTGCAATTTAAGAGGAGCATGTGCACGAGAAGAGTAAGGACCATACTTCCTAAATGTCAGGGGTATGAAAGGAAGAGCTAGATGTCATTTAAAGTATCCTGCTGAGTGAGGGAGTGGCACCAACCCTCTTGCCCCACCAATGTTTGTCTGTGTTTTGTATAGTAAGAGCCAGCTTTAATAGAAAAAACAAAACCCCACATATTCAAGTTCTACTATACAAGAAAAAAATGGTAGTGCTGGGTTGTGATGATGGTCCCTCTCAACCATTGCCCTGGAATGTTGTTTCACAAACATTGATAATACACAAAATATATCACTGGTAACACTAAAGCACCTTTTAGACTGGATCTGACATTTTTATTGATTAAGGGTGAGATTAAGTAAATGAGTTTGCAGTTACTGGGTGAACACCCACAGTTACTAAGTGAACAGACCACAGTGATTTTGTGAAAATGTGAAAAAACCAAGAAAGGACTTCAAAGCTCTGCTTTAGGTAACAGATTGACTTCATAACATAAACGCTTTGCTACAACAGATTGTTTAGCTCCCATTTCTGCCTTTTATCAAAGACAAGATGGAAATAGAAAACATTCAAAGATTTTGATTTACAATCCTTGTAAATCAAAAGAACAAATGTCAACAGTAGCAAAATAGAACTTAATCTGGGATCAGAAAAGAAATATTAAAGAAGAAGTGAAATAAGCCTGTTGGCAGGGTAATACATTGTTTTGTATCTTAACATGAATAAAAACCTTAATATCAAGGTATAAATGTAGGATTAATAGATATGGATCAAGTTTAATAATTAGGCATTAGCAACTTTTCCTATTGATCTTTTACCATGTAAACACGATGGTAATTGGTAAACTATACATCCATTGCTAACTAATTAGATATCTAAGAGCTTTGGAGAGCTGCTTTGAATTGGGTTTGCTCCATAGCATCAAAGAATCATGGACAAACTGAGTTAAAGTTAGCTTTTCGGGTGATTCTTAGACAATAAAAAGAAAGACACTTTATAAACACATCATAGTGCTAGCACACTTTTCCTGTCAAAGCATTTTGCCTGCAGCAAGCAACACTGTTCTTTAAGCAAAGCTGCATCTGTACGGAGTTCAAATGAACACAGAGCTGAAAAGTACGGAGCTCTGACTCCAATAAAAAGGAATGACTGTTTTGGCTTCATAAGATGTTTTCCAGCCCTAGCTTTAATCTAAATCAAATGCCCATCTTTCTTGCTTTTCATGCAATGCAACCGCAGCACATGCTTAAGTGTAGGAAAATTGCAAGTGCCTAACAACATCAAATTGTACTTCCATCTAGTCTGGAATCTACATCAGGCAGAGGATAATACCTTCTGTTTAAACAGGCAGAAACTATTCTCCATCACTAATTAATTTAGAAACTGTTCCACAGATCTAGCCAAAAAGCTGCTGGGCATGGAGATCTGGACAATCAAACAGGTCTTTTCTGTTTCTAAACTTCCTCCCAAGCAGTACAGCAACGTTAAAGACTCTTTACAATGCTCTGCTGGCAGGTCTGGCATCTACAAGGTACAGGAACTGCTGGCAAAGTATTAGCATAGCAACACACCTCGCAGGATTATCTCTGCCATGAGAATCTTGCTAGGAATTAGCCCTCCAAGGCAGAACTCAATGGTATACAGACCTCATCAAAGCCCAGCAAAAGCCATAAAATTTTTTCTTGTTTAACTGGCTATTGAATGGACATTCCTAAAATGGGCAATTGAATTTTAAAGTCATGTCTCTTCAGGAACTCTTGGAATAGCAAATTTGCAGGGCAGTTCTGAGCTGCTCAAAGAGGCCTTTGATTTCAATTGTTCCATCACTTATATGTTGCAGCCCTGATGTACCCCTGCTTTTCTCCTTGGTGTCCTCACCCCACAAGACAAGCTTCTGTGCAGCTCATGGGATTTGCATAAGCTGTGTGTGTGTAAAACACAGATGGGCACTGTCACCACTGCCTTAGTGTGGTGTCTGAAAAATTTGAAAGGGGGCAACAAGTAAATCAAAATGTGGTTAATTCAAATTAAAACCAGCTTTTGGTGTTTAATACACTCTGCTATATTTTGTTTGTCATTATCTATCCAGACCAGTGACTCAGCCCTGTAAAACCTTCAGCTTGTTCACAGTGCTGACACATGATAGCAGCCATTCAGCTGCCATGGACATCTATTTATATTTTCTCTGCTCTTTTTGAAAAAGCCCAGTGAGATAAATGAATACCAGACTGCTAAATGCCATAAAGACTTACATAAAATAATAGAAACTCTGCCCTTTAGCCTCAAACAAATGATTTAGCAAGTTCTCCAGGTGAATTTCAAAACCAAACTGGCTTCAGCAAAGAACTTTAGAAATTACCAAAGCCCTGTTGTTTCCATGCAGCTCTGCCTGCCCCAGATGGGCACCCACCACACCACAATTGTGTCTGAGCGTCCGTCACACAGAAAGTACTGCCGGTAGCAGAGTCTCTTCGGTATGTGTTTAGCTCCACACTCCTACAGACAGGTTAGGCCTGCACTGGGCAGTTTTTAATATTTAAACAGAGGACTGTGACATGCCTGATGCTGTTAGGAACATCCTGAAGGCCTAGATACCACTCTGAAGTACTTCCATTAACTGGTCAGTGAACAAAGAACATATTAAATGCCAAGCTGCTGCCATGGGACTCAACCTGAAGTCCATTCACTTAAATGCGAGCCTTTCCAATGACCTCAGTCTGCTCTGGAGGATGAAAATGGTCATTAAAAGATAACTTCTGTGGTTGTTTTACCTAACAAGAGCAGGTGGAAGCAGTCAAGTTCCCAACACTCACAGACTGTTATATTGATTAGACCTTACAGTCATGACTAAGTTATACCTTACCACTCACATTGTCCTGATGGCACAGAAAAGAGCAAGGTGCTGCTTACATGAGAAAAGGTACCTGTAAGAAAATGCAACTATGCAAATACAGGAGGGAAAAAAAACCCCCAAATTGGAGGAAAAACAGTAATTTGTTTGCAAACAGACCAGGTTACTTAGAATAATAAACAAGTTCCTGTTAAGAGCTGCATAGTTTATATCAAAATGCAAAATGTCTCAATTTAACTTAGTGAAAGTACAAACGTTTTGACTCTCTGATTCATTTCTTTTCTTTTGGGTTAGGTGATACAATTCTCATCTGCAACTTGACAGGATGTAAAAAATAATTACAAATGAAAAGGTTATTCATAATTTTTAAATGAGTTAATTAGTAAACTCCGCCAGAGTCACTCATTATAGTAATTAATAATTGATTGTACTTGAAATTAAACACAATTTTTCATCAAAATCTAATTAATGCCTTTTTTGCTCGTTGATTAGAACACTGGGTCTGGTAGAGACAATCTTTGCTAAACATGTTTATGCTGAACTGAATAATTGGATTTGATTTTTAATAATTGGTAGTTCCTTTAGAAATTAGTAATTATGACCCATAATTACGGTGGTTCAACCTGCCCAGCATTTCTGGCACCTTGCCAGCCATCCATGGCATGTGGCAAATGCCAGCAACCTCACCTGAATGAAGAGGATAAAAAGGATGGGAGGGCACTCAATGGAGCTTCCTTTTAACAACGTTAACTGTGGTTTTAAGCAGGAGTGTGATCTTTTGTGGACTCTGAGACAGGGTTCTGAGCTGGAGAATGGCAAACCAAACTCCTCTCCACCTATCAACAAGCACACACCTCCTTCTCCAGAATAAACAGCCAGCACTATGCTGAGCTGAAATGATTCTCCTCTGACACACTGAGATAATGTCCAAAGGAACCATGTTCAGGGCACATAAGGAGAATACCAGACAAATGAGAAAGGCGAGTCCAAATGTACATAGCAAATGATGAAAACTGACTGCACATTTCATCAAACTGCTGCAAATTTAATGTTGGTTAATTAATCATTCGTGTTCCTCTTACAGGAGACATAAAAGTGACCAGAGTATGATGCAAGGCAGAAGTGGAAAAGTATCAGTCATTAAAGAAGTGTATATAAAAAGAACACAGTAAAAGCAATCCTTTGTGGTGGTGCTAATTACATTCATGTGAAATGAAAGCAAAATCTTTCGATCCAGACTGAGATTTGTAATTCTAACCACAACCTTTTACAGATCATTAGTGTACATGAAGTCACAGCAGAATCAAAAAGACTCATTTGTGCCATGAGAAATGGGCTTTTTCACCCATGATCACATCTAAAAGTGTCTGACAACTGGAGTTTGCACCACGGACAGTTTAACAGAGAAGTCTAGGAATGGACTTTTTAAAGAAATTTATAACACGCATATCACACAGAACTGAAGAAAAAGTAATGGTAACATTCCAACTTTACAGGCTTAAAAATACAATTTTCACTTCCAGCAGTTCAATTACTTTTGCAACATACACCAAGAACACCTTTTTGCAATGAACACTGACAAGCCTCACAAACCAAAGAAATTCAGATCATGCACAGTTCAAGAAAAATCCACTGCTTTTCTACCCAAGAAGCAAATTTCACCACATCCCCTCCACTAAAAAGGCTCTGCTGAACCACAATCTAAACCCAGTCCTTCTCCATCCTCCTGGTCACCCTGTGAGCTTCAATACAATTGGTTAAATATCACTGAAATGGGCGTGTCACCAAACAATAGAATTAAACCAGATTTTTGTGTATCAGGATCTTGGTTCTGGCCCTGTCTCATCAAAGTCAACACCAACAGACCTGGATGTGACTGAGATTGGGACATGGATTGGGACACCTGTTTTAATGGGATTCTTAGAGAAAACCTGGTAGATTTGCCTCACTCCAGGTACACTTTCCTCTGCAGAATGTAAACAGTCCATGACATTGAAGGGAGCACAACTCCCTCATATGACTCATGTTTTACTAAGCCCTTCTGGCTTTATGACAGGTGTTAAGCTCCCTACCACAACACTGCAACACAAACAAGTCAACAGACGCCTTATTTCCCCATCACTTTGTACCAGTCTTGACCCTCTGTTTTCCAAACATAAGCACTATGGGAGGGTTTGTAGAGAAATGAAATGAAAAGACGAAAAACAAACAGCAACAAGCTTACCTATGAAATAGGCCAGTAGGATCACCAGTGTGACTGAGATGACAATGGCACTCAGAGCAGCACATTTCCAGTTACAGTACTTATAGGGCTTCTTCAGGTTAAAGGCAGGCCTAGAAAAGGTACTTCTGGGAAGGGGCCTAGGGGGAGGTGAGTACACAGTGCTGGACGTCAGGGGATATCCCGGCGACGTTGTACAAAAAAGGGGAGAAGTGCCTCCAGGTTTGAACAGGAAGTGCCTGAGGGAAGAAAGACCAACAGCAAGTGACTCCTCACACAAATCGATGCTGAGGGAGACGTGGGGTGGGAGAATGGCGACTGCTGCCAGGACGAGGAAAGCAGCTCCACACAATGCTGGCTACGGACATGGACAGCATGCACAAAAGAGAAGAATAAAAATCAAAGGCAAGTCACACAGAGTAAAAGAAAACAAAATCAAACAAAAAAATCACAGTGCCAACAATGCCACAGAGAACTCTTGAAGGGCAGGAGTCCCCTCTGTGGAAGAGCTGGCGTCAGAGTGAGATGAATACCCCAAGCAGAGCTATAACAGACTGGTGGCACGGGCAGAACCGGGAGCCTGCTCGCACTCCCACAGAAATGCCCTACAGAGGCTGACGAGGAGCGGAGGTCGGATTAAAGAAGGGAGGGCGTTTATCAATTTCTTGATCACTGCATGAGAGCGTTTTTTGTGTGGCATCGGTAAATGGAGGTGGGGAAAAAGAGCTTAAGCCATTCCATAGCACCCAAATTGTCACAGAGGGGAATATTCACACTGTCCCCATCCAGCAAACTTAAGTGTTGGACAATGGCGCGGCTAAAAGCATCAAAGTCCTGTGTGCTGCCAGTGGGGAAAGGCACCTGCTTCCAGAAAGCAGTCCAGAGAACCTTGAACTGAAGCCTACTTTTAAAAAAGTGTGAATTACTGTCAAAGGCAACAGCATTTCCTGTCCAGTGACACATTGGGAGGCACCGTATTTTGCCCATTATGACAAACTCAGCCTGAGAGCCAGCCTATGAGCACCTCGGGTGAGACTCATGGAAGTCAGCACAAAAAGAACACACTGAAGCCCATGAGTTCCTGAAATGAAATGTCCCAATGGGACTTCTGTCCACAGGAGTACTAAATGAAAAGCCTGATTTTGGTGGGACATCATGACATACAAGGCATTCAAATTCTGGGAATGAAACCTGGGAAATGGAGTGGAGTAATCTACCGCCATGCTGATGTAAAACAAAAATGCAGCTTGTGAGGACTGAGAAACAGCCCCAGCGCCCTTTGCACATTCTGCCATGGCTTATGGGGCCAGATTTGCAGCCAGAGTAAATGCAATCAGTACGGATTCATGGGAGTCAGTCAGGCCAGTGGCTAATACCAGATGAAGAGGTGACTATTTTCCCCATGAAGTTACTTGTGCAGTCAGATGCCGAAACATCACAGTGCAGAAAAGCCACCAATTCATGCAGTAAAATGTAACACATAATTATCCAAAACAGGTGTCTGTAGTACTACAGCCATGGTTCTATTGGTACTCTAAGCATGACTGCTGAGCATTAGAGAAGGATCCTTTATTTCTACTAATGCTCTACATAAAAAAATAATTTTTACAATAAGTCAGATACTGTCCCATGTTTTGAAAAGAATTTAGACAGAGATGTATCTGTTCAGACCAAAGAGGTACCTGCAGTGTTCAAGTACACCAATAAGCTCTTGTGTGAATGATGGCTACCAAATTAGGAGCTGCCAACACAAGATACAACAGTTTTGACACTGAGTATCAAGTTGAAAGCTGATTATAAATTCAGAGTTGTGATCAAAATTTGTGTAAAGATGCCAGAATGGGTGATTAAGTCAAACTCCAAGGCTTGGCTTACATACACCACTAGCAGACTCTCGTCAGATAAGGTATGTGGAAGACATCAGTTTAAAAATGAAGTGTCAGGCTGTCAGCACAATAATGGTTTCAGATTTTTATAAAAATTAAACTAATTTTACTTAATATGGGACTCAAAATTGCTGTAGGTACTTCTTACATATGAAATTACTTTCAAAACAACAAGTGGATAAAAAGCAAATTGCATGCAGTGGCTCACTAGCATATTAATGAGTTTGCCGTTAATACATACAGGACACAATGCTCCAAGCCCCAGAAATTAATTTTTTAAAGCCATATTGGAAGAGGTCAGCAATGGTGTTGCCCTTAAACATCACTGATATGACCAAATGCTTTCATGCAAGGATCATAATGATTGTACAGTAAACAGGAAGACCACGTAAGTGTCACATACCCATCATTGTAAGCACCGTCATGTCGGGAGGAGGTGAGAATGTCCATCTCAATGAGGTTGTCCTGCAATGTCTCTAGGAATGTCTGCTTTGCT
Organism: Daphoenositta chrysoptera; assembly: GCA_013397915.1. NCBI lineage: Eukaryota > Metazoa > Chordata > Aves > Passeriformes > Daphoenositta > Daphoenositta chrysoptera. The sequence continues at coordinate 478,140 of VZRO01004995.1, read as the reverse complement.
ATGTTTCTACATACATATGGAAACATGAATGAAGCCAGTGAGTCATGCATATATGAAGTGTGATCTTATAAACCACAATGGTTATAGTGCAGTTGTGCATGGAATTAGAATGATGGACCATATATTTATATGTATAAGATGCTACACATATACATATATAGCTTTTAAAAATGTTCACTTCTTTATATATACACTATATATATGCATATACACACATATAAGCACACACGCCCATGTGCATGTATAGAAAAAGTTGATGTCTTTTTTCATCGCACATTATTTATTGCCAGTGACACATGAAACCTTCTGAACTCCTGGATCTAAAGGACTAGATTTCAATCCAGCCCAGATGTAATCTGGTTATACTCCTGCATCCGTGTTACTGTTACTCTGAAAAGGTACAGCACACTATCTATATCCCACTGTGGCCAGACCTTGGGAGCACTCTTACATCTAATTTTCTTATGGACTTCCAGCGAAAATCTGCCACTCCTTTGTTTTAGTTTCAGTTTTGGATTTGAGACCTTTTAGTTTCCAATCTGATTAATTTGTTTTCCTTTGTGGAATAATAATGCACTAGTTAGAGTAAAATGTGAATTTTCAAAATGTAGATTTTGCTCAATATGAATATTCCAAATGAAAGCCTCTTGGTGATAAGCAGATAGAAGCTAGAAATAGGTTAAACTGTAACCCAAATTCCAACACCAGAGTATTGGCTATAGTTTGAATAATACAGGCAATAAGCAAGATACTTAGGGCCTGCACATGCAAATGCCTGGGAGTGACCCTGCACACAGTAGCGGCATTTTGCAGTATCTGTCCTCCTGGCATGTTCTTTTATGAGTCACATTTTCACCTATAAATGCTAAACTGTTTTGTACTTTTTGAGGAGAATAGCAGGAACATAAAGAATTAACTCAGAGGCACAGCTGGGAACAAACTGTATCTTTCTCACCTTTGGGCTTGTTTATCAAGACCTGGCAAAACAACATTCTTCCCATGTTTTTTAAAACAAAACACAGTCCTGGTTTTGCCCACATCTGTTTTCAGCAACAAAACTGAATCTAAGCCTGAACGTGAATAAATCCCCTGGCAAAAACTAGTAAAAGAACCATAACAGCATTGTGACACTTTATCACTTATGCAGGATTAAGAGCTTAGAGGCTGTAAGTGACATGAACTCAAACAAGAATTCCTGTCAAAGAAACTGGATTCAGGTAACATGCTAAACCAAGAGAAACCAGCCCTGTCACATTATACAAACCTTTATACTGTTTCTTCTAAAAAGTTCTCATACCTAATTTTCATTTCTACTTCTTCCTCTTCCTGCTGCTAATGCCAGCACTTGTTTTGTTTAGCTCAACTCCCTGCTTTTGGAGGCCTTTCGGATGCTTTGACAAAACAGATCTACTCCTTGGTCTGAATGAAAGTGAAGTGACTCCTATTCATAGCTTTGGAGTAAAGTGGATCAACATGCATGAGCTGTGTGCCATAGCACTTGAGATATCAATCCATCCCCAAGTGTTTGCAGCTTCCTCACATTCCCTGGGAATGCAGGAAAGATTGGATGTTGAATTCAATGCAAAAAGAAGCAACATATGTGCATGCACTGAGCATTTAATGGGTAAGAGGCAAGGCATCTAGCAACACACCAATCAATTAAAGTTCATCAGTAGTTAAAATCCATGTCAAATTGGTTCCATGAATTTCAGTTGTGGATTGTCAATAAAAGAAAAGAGGGGAAGGTTATATAATCTCATAATGTATGCATTTTTAACAGAGAGGTCACTGGGTCACCTGAGGGACTGATGTGTGACTGTCCTCCTCATGGAAGGCTCACAGATGTGCTCCCTTGGAGATTACCTGTAAATCCCTGGCTAGTTACAAAACACTCTCCCTTCTCATTAACAGTAGTGGTGGCAGAAATCTGACCTTACATGATTACCACGTGATATTTCCTGGGAATGGAAGTCTCCTGAAAACTGTTGGTTTGTCAACTAAATGTCCATCTAGTTGGTGTTTATTTGCTCCCACAAGGTCAAATGTAAAGGAACAGAAAGGAGGCCACAGAAGAAAGAAGACTAAGGAATAAATATGGGGGGAACTGACTTACCTGTCAGGAGTTGCTGCTGAGCAAAGATCTTCTCATCACAACCTTGATAATACATGGCTTTTAAAGCAACAAAAAAGGGAGCAGACAGGAAAAGAAAGAGGAGAAAGGAAAAACAGAGAAAAGGGAGTAAAGGGAAACTAATGAAAAGGAGGGAGAGAAGAGGAGGGGCTCTTCCTCTTGCAACATACAAAATTCTCAGATATACTTATCCTGTCAGTTGTACACTTGTACTACACATCTCTGCTTGCCTTTGCACTCTGGTTTGGAAATTTCCAGGCAGTGACAAACCATTTCAAATTCCCAATTCTGAAAACTGCCTGGAGACCATGGCAGTCAAAATCAAGCCATTGGTTAAATTTTGTAACTGTAGGTGCATTTCACAGCCTGTGACAATCCTCATTTAAAAGATGCTGCTTCTTTCTTCTTGTGTTCTCTCTCTCTGTTGACTAACATGGGATTAAAAAAAGCCAACAGAAATACATTTCCATTTTCAATGTGAGATTACTATAATCCCCTAACTTCAAAAGCCTTTATTCTTAGATTAATGTCTCTTGGCCAGGATTTACATTTTTACATATTGGACATTTTATTCTCTTAGGTGATGGTCTTTTTTTTTGGTCTAAAAATCTTTGCAGTGGAGAAGATGGGGAAGATCAGTTTCATGGAAGAGGCTGAATTGGGCATCCAAGTTTGCTAAACAGCTCTGAAGCCTGGTCTTTTATGTCTACACAATTCCCACTGAAGGAAATGGAAGACCTCTGCGTGCCAGAAGAGCTGACTGCCAGAGTGGAGATTAGTCACAGATATACTGATCATCTATGCAGCTCAGCCTCCTCTCTTAATGACACCATTATAACACATTTTATTTTCTTAATGTTGTAAAAGTGATGGAACAGTCAGTAGCGTTCATTTGCTGTTGGCACAAAATTACACATATGTTCCAACATGCTTGTTGTCAAAAGGAACACCAGACAAAATTATGCCATGTCAACCAGTGTGTCAAAAGCCCCAACATCAGTCTTGAAATGAGCTGTTTTCTACCAAATTAATAAATTGGTTAGACTGAGGACCAAGTACAAATGTGATTGGTCTGTGATGCTTGTGAAATCATCAAATGATGCAGAAATAGCTCTTCATGCAGGTAGACCTCAACTCCAGTCTGGTTAACAGCAATAATGTGACTAATCCAACCTGCAACAAGAGCAGTCTGCTTCAGATCTTGAAAAATTTTCATCCACAATGATTTCACAGAGAAGAAATGCCTTTAAGGTTTTGCACTACTAAATCAGTATATTATATCTTCTACAAAGAATTCACCACCTGGCTAGGAAAAGGCACAGGGCTTCCTTCAGAGTTATAGAGGATTATCACAAAAAGGCTGCAGGAGTGGGCCTTAAGTATTTTTTAATGTAATCTTAATAAGAAATATCACATAAAACTCAATGCTTGGGTATTTGTGCTTGAGAATTACTAACACAATATAATTACTGAAACTGTTGCCAAATCACACTTGCATTACTTGCTTATAATTTTGTCTTAATCTTTTAGATCCAGCTTCTTAGTTGAGTCTTTTTAATCAAGCAGTCACAGAGAAATTCATTATCTTTAAATGCCATAAAATGTGATATTGAGGTTGTTTTGGAAGTTTCAAAGGACCAGCTCATTCTCAAGACGATTGTCAGATGTGCTCATTTTTAAAAAGACATTCTCTTAGCAGAAGTTGGCAAAACTGGGTACAGTTTGTCCCAAGATACAGCTATTGCTGCTCTCAATGAGATTCCCACAGGCAGTGATGTGACAAGTTTGGGCCCTGTCTCAGTTTTCAGTTATTGTATGTTTTTTGCTGTCTAAAATCTTGTTGGTTTGAGAAAGTTAGACAAATGAAGGAACAAAGACAGCTGAGCAGCAAGTGCATTGTGTTTTAGGCTTGGAAGACTTCTCTCCAGACTGAAAAAGATGCCATGTACGGGGGCTAATGACTCCAGCATCCCCAGTGGCTGCTCGCTAGCATAGGGAATGGTGAAGCAAAACCTCTGGTGAAAGCAACTGGGATTGCAAGCAGAATGCACTCACCATCAGATGGGAGGACTGAGGCTGAGGGAGTATGAGACCTCTCTTTTCCAGAACCTACATAGAACCTGAACAAAGCTATGACCTAGAACAACTTGGTACACCCTTCACGTGTTGCAGAGGTGGAAAATAATTTGAGAGCTAAATGGAAATACCATTAACTGACTGATGCCCTGCTATCCAGTGTTTCACGCTTGCTGGAGCAAGGTTGAAAAAGGCAGCAGCTGACCTCTCCTCATTAGGTGAAACAAGATCAACCTTTCCTGAATGATGTACTACGAAAGTACTGCTTGATGAGGCACAGCTACAAGGCTAATCTTTTCAATATACTGACTGATTCCACTTTTTAAAATAGGATATTGATTTATCCTACCACATAGGAAGAAAAGACATTAAAGGAAAATACAGGAAAGAAAACCAAGAACATTTTAGTCTATGATCCTGATTCCAATTTTAAATGAGGGAAAAAACCTTATGAGCAGCTGTGAAAGACAACATTTTTAGTTTATGAAAGAAGAGCAATTTCCTCTTCTCCTAGTCCAAATAAAAAGACACAAGGAATAATAAATACAATGCAAAATGCGTAAGTCAAACACCAGTTTCCACACTAGGTGGCTAGCTCTGCAGATGTGTGTATTTTCTATAACATCTTTGGCACACACAGTCAGAACATTGTAAGTACTAAAGAAAGTGACCCACCTTGTCTCCAGTGGGATGTTACTGTTGAGTAACCAGTTGTCCTGAGCATGGGCTGGCTCTTGAGTAGTGGCTGGTTGTTCTCCAGAAAGTGAGTGGTCTGTAGGAGCTGGGCTGGGGTTGCTGCGTGGAGTGAAGTTCCCTCTGTTCAGGGAATTGATGGAGGCCGCGTGATGCTGATTTGGGGTGTGAGCATGTGATATTGGAGGTGGCGGAGTTCGAAGTCTTGAATGATTTTGAAGATTTGGAGGATGATCTAAAACATAAGTAAAATACTCTTAAGGATCATGATTTGAGTAGTTCCATGCTGTGTTCATTTATGTGCAGACACTTCTAAAAAGTATGAAGGCTGGGTTGCCACATATCCTAAATGAAACTCAAAAGGGTAAAACAGCCTTGTTCCATATGTTCTGACACAGCATTGATCCCTGGGCCAGCTAGAAAAATAGTTCAGTCTCATGCACAAACGTTATGAAAGTTTAAAGCACTGCAGAAAGGCTATCCTGACAGCCAAGTTAACTCCGATGAACAACTGCAGGTTGCAAACCACAATTTTTCTGTGGCACTGATTTGTGATAAAGCATGAAAAATACAACCAGTCTGGACAGATAACACGTTAGAGCCATTTTATCATGGATATACAGCTCCCAGAGAAGTTTCTTCTGCCCGTTTTGCCCCAGAACTTTCCATAGTTAAGTCAACAAGAAGACTGAGAATACATTTAATCATAGACTTGGTTTAGGGAAAGCCGTAAGAGCATGTCAGGAGTATAGAGTTCAAAAAAATCCAATAGTTCGTACTGTTAGAAACGTACTCAAACTGAGTAAAAAAATGCATGTGACATAGAAACTAAGGTGTCAGGAAAATGGAACAACATACGGTGAAGAAAGATGTAAAGATCAGTGATATGGCTACTTTGAGTAAAACTCTAAGTATTTCTTAGCCAAGAGACTGAGGAAGGCAGACTGAGGAAGACAAACACCAAGGAAAGTTGAACCTAGTGCTGATTATAGCTGTATTTCTACTTTTTTTAGCTAATCCTAGAGCATTTTTTTAAGGTTTTTTGTAAATGAAGAAAACGGAAGTATTTGATGGAAGTGGAGGGAGACTGACAGTTCAGCACACTGCATATGAGAAACAGGAAACATACACCTCTCTGCTTTTAGTGGGTTCATGCTCAAAAGTCATTAATAATGTACAATGGAACAGGTTGCCCAGAGAGGCTGTGGAGTCTCCCTCACTGGAGATACTTGAGAACTACCTGGACACAATCCTGTGCCATGTGCTCTGGGATGACCCTGCTGGAGCAGGAAGTTTAGACCAGATGACCCACTGTGGTCCCTTCCAACCTCACCCATTCTGTAATACACAGTACTTTTGTGATGCCTTATCAGAAAAGAAGCTCTATCCTATCAATCTAATACTTAGCAGACTTCTGTTTCATGAGAAATTAACACATATTAATTAGAGACCTCAGAACTGAATTAACTGTATGGAGTCGTAAATTACAATGAATGGTACCAGACATTTAATGATACTTTTGAAATTTGGATTCAGACTTGGATTTATGAGAGGAACAGAAAAAGCATTCACAGTATCTCTGAAGCTTCTCAGATAGTTAAACACATCAGATAAAACATGAAGATGTGTGAGACACAGCCATCCTGTCCCTCCTCACCCTGTATTGACTCACACTGTCTCATCATTAACCATGGCTGGTTACACCAGAACCTTAGGGTGCTTGAAGTGGTCTAACAAAAAACCAGGTGTTAATTACAAGGGTGCCATTACTCTGATTGAACATATATTTACCTCTGGCTCTGTCATGTTAGACATGCAACCAGGGGTATATACTCCATGAGTGGTTTTAGGGTCCCAACCCATTTTACCCTAAACCTCCAGAGAGGTCAGATACGTACCTACTGGTCTCTCTATTTTATGTCAGTACAACAGAAAACAACAAGCTTGAAAAAAGAGGTCTACATTGGTCATCTACATTTGGACAGACAGATTTTTCAAGAGAATTTAAGGAACTATTCAGAAACATGACTTAGTAAAGCTCAACCAAACTTTATAAGGCCCTATAATGCCAATAATACTGGCCTCTGACTTGCACATCAGCCAGCAAATTAAAGAGAAGAGCAATGAGCATGGACTGTGTAGACAAGAAATATCAGAACTAAACCAGGTATGACCTCAGCTCTGCAGTATCCATGTGAAGGTTCCAACCATTCTTGGACTGGATATTACTGGGGACTGGTGTTTAGTTGAAGTCCTGACCATTGAGGCAATAAAAACAACAGTGGAAGAATTCTACTCCTGGCTTAGTTAAATTAATGACTCTTTTCCTACTCAACAGACAGGAATCAAGATAGGAACAGTGTATGAAATCCAAACTGAGGGAGATGAACACAAATAGCGGGTTTTTCCAACTTTGTCCATCTATCACCATTAATAAGAACTTAATTCAGCCCAGAGAAGATGACTTGTCTATTCAGAAGCAACATACCAGAGATTTCCAAGACCAGCTATTCAAGTTTTTAGTACAGCTCATGCCTGAGTTGAATACTCTGTGCAATCTACAAAGGGGCTAAACGGGTGGATCTTGGAATAAGCAATAGGCCTTCTGCAAAGTTCTCCTGCTATTGGTTGACTTTTCCTTCTGGAGGCACCATTTTCACATTGTGAGTCAGATCCTGGTTTCAAAGATCTGTTATGTAAATTCCAATTTACACCATATTATTACAGACACATTGCAGATGCTGTTATAGATAATGCTTTTGAATCAAGTAAAAATGGGTTGTTTTTATTCCCTATTTTCATATCCTCTGTGATTTCTTTGCTAAGTAAAGGCAGCACATCTATCGTACTCTGGTCTATGTGATTTTTCACAGGATTTTATAGCTTTTATTTCTTTTTTTCTAACATTTGGGTAGCTTTTCCTTCCAGAATGTTTTTTATTTCATTCATATACAAATTCTGAACAGTTATGTCATGTCTGAGCACTACTGAATTTAATATACCTTGACTGGAATTACTAATTATTTCCCTTGCCTTATGATCCTTTTTTTTAATTTTTTTTTTTTTTTTAATTAAGGACCATTAGAAATAAGGTGTAGACAAAAGCACAAGCTAGGAAATCTTTCTACTCAAAATTACTGCAGCTGTGCAGGATTTTCTTGATGCAAAAAAACCTGTAAAGGTTCTTACCCTCTGCTGTGACCAAAGCTCCTATGGGATTTGCAACAGATCACGAAAGCCCACCAAAAAAAATTCTTTCTTGATTTCCTAAAATGTCAACTGCCCCCTTATCTGAATATGCCTGGGGAGGCTGCAGATGCCCCACTGCTGGAAATGTTCAAGGCCAGGCTGGATGGGGCTTTGAGCAACCCAGTCTAGTAAAATGTGTCCCTGCCCATGGCAGGCAGTTAGAACTAATGGGTCTTTAAGGTTCCTTCCAACCCAAACTTGTGATTCTATGATTATTAACTAGACCCACAATGTTTGAGTGATATGAACTGTGCGGCTGTATTTCCCCAGAAGAAGGAGAACGTAATGCTGGCTGCAATGTCTCTCTTACATCATGTATGTGCATAGATCCTACAATAGTGGGAAGATGCTCCGATCATCCACTGTCTATTATAGAGAACTGAATTTTTACAGAATTGAATTTTTACAGATTCCACCACGTAGGTGGGATAGAGGGGAAGTCTAATACAGCTCTCTACATCTACCAGCAAGCCTTTACTGGGATAATAGCACCACAGGAATTCAGAAGACTCTATAGAGGAGCAGGACATCATGGCCAGTGCACAGATTGTACAAGATTCCCAAACACCTTTCTTAACCAAGTATAAGATGACTAAATGTGACTATCTGGAAGTTATCTTTGTTTACTCCAAAAGAGATAACTTTCAACATTTTCCTTCTTGCAATTTTTCTCTTTGGTTTCTAAAAAGACACAGACTTTATAATTCCCTCTGCACTTGTTGTTAGAATGAAAAACCTGACATAAGTTACTCAGAAGGATCAGCTGAGCTAACAAAATACCAAGGAATAAAGCAAACACCTTGTAAATCACCTCTCCCCCACCCATCTGAATTTCTAATAGTCTCAGAGTCAAGCAAAATAGTTTAAGGGTTGATTTTTGCCTTGAAGGGAGAACAGAAGAGACCTGTCAATAGCAAAGGAGTCTTAGACACCAGTCCCAGTCTTAAGACACCAGGTGCCAATGAAAGAGCATCCCAGAGATAAAGTTCAGTATTTCTAGAGGATAGGCTGGCAGCTGTGGAAGTCTAAATATCCAAAACTTAAAGAGCACCCCATAAGCCTCATTTTCTCTAATGGGTATCCAAAGTGTATCTAATATGTCTGTACTCAAATGTAAGGAAACTTTTGAAATCTGAATGCAAAAAACACTGATAGAAATCAAGCTGCTTTTGTGTTGGTTTTTTTAACTTGTTTTCTAACATTAAAATGTCATTGACAAACACTGGGTTGGTAACCACAGATAAAGCAGAGCTGAAAGATAATACAGTTAATGAAGCTTGTACTTGGTACATATTAGAGAGTCTTGACAAAATACTGTGAATGAAGAGCTGAATAAATTTGAACCATAAAAAATTACCAATGAGGAGCTAATATGACAAAATTTCAATAAAAGGTCTGAACCTCATGTTCCTTTTCTCTCCCTTAATCTTTAATGAGTAGTACTGTTTTGAAATTAGTCTATGTAACAATTACACTTTCTGATTCATTAGGTTTTGGGATTGTGTTGAGGGCAAATGTGCTAACCTCTGAGTGAAAAATACATTCTCACTTTTTCCCCAGCTTCTTCTGCTCCTCCACACATTTGTCATTTGTATGTCTGCTCACATTCAGACAGACTGATGCCTAACTGGTGTCTGGATTAGATACAGGAAATACTTCTCTTTACTCACTGTATATATTGCCAGGTGGAATGAATCACTCAGTGCTCCCTTGAACTTCAGCTCCACAGTAGCTGTGACGACGAACTTGGTAGCGTGACTTGGGGGAATTGTGCCCAAATTGTGTACCCACTCACAAAGAAATACAGCCCCAGCCCCCATCCTGCCACCCCTCGCAGAGGAAACAATCTTTTTTAAAACAAGGAACTCTGCATTCAACTGACAGAGCAGCAAAGAGCCTTGCTTCAGCTACAGGACCCACTTCAATCTGCTGCAGATGTACACTCACAGCACTTGTACCAGCCAGCTGAAATAACCTTAATAGGGCTCCCCCTCCTGTTGGGTGCCCCTGGGTATGGGAGCTGGGGTACTTCTCTCATGGATCTGATGAGACACCTAAGGTCAGGTGGACTAGGAAAGATTTACCTGGGTCTTTACCACCACCTGTGTAGGGGACACAGGGAGTTTGCCATTAAAAGTGAGACTGCTTGCCCAGAAATAGGTTCCCTATCAGACACATGACAAGCCAATGATGGTGTCTGCAAAATGAAAAGCAAGCAGAATATTTAGCCCCCAGTTTGGCAGATAATGGAAAAATATTAGGAGGAAGATCAAAATGGGAGGAGCTGCCTGCTTGGAGGGTACTTTAGTGGCCTTTGGTGACAGCCAGGACAAACTGCAGACCCAGTTTTTCTTCTGTTTGCAGATGATCCAGATGAATGTGCAACATCTAGACTGAGCTGAAGCAATGTGCAAAGGTACTTCTTTTGTACCAAGCAGGTCCATCCCAGGGCTGGCACTGATACTCTGAAACCTACAGGAAAATTTCCTCCTTCAAGGAATGTGTGACAACACTCTCTGTCTCCATGAGAGTGCAACATGAAAGCCACCACACAGGAGGGTGAAAAGAGGTGGAGTGAAATAGGTCACTCAGTAGTCAGATGGTTTATCTGAGCAGAGATGACTGTTTTCCTCCACTAACACTTAAAAACTAGAATCAGTGTTACAACTTGAGTGACTGATTCTCTCCTTAAGAAGTACATCCACTGAATTTGACTTAAGACTAGCTTTTCCTACTATCAAGTGGAGTGTTGGCAACATACTGTGAAGTACATCATGTGCCCCCAGTTTTCAAAATGCTAAGTCACAAAATGACACTGAAACATAAAAGGAAAGCAAACTGCTGATGTATAAACTCCATAAAGTAAGAAAACAATAGGAAAGCCACCTTGATGTCTTTTTCTCTGTTTTAAGTAACAGAATAATAGCAAGCTGCTGTTCTATTAAGGACTCTCACCAGAGAAAAGCAGATTGCTCATCATACAGTTAGAATCATCAGAGTCTATGTACTGGCTCTATAGAGTATTCTGGTTCAGTCTTTTTTAAACTTAATTCCTGGAGTTGCAACCTTCACAGCCTTGTATCTAACCTGTACTTTATAATATCATGTACATAAACACGCAACCAACTGTGGATGACTAAAGCCTAAAGAAAAGCCTTCCTATGGGCACCTGTACTGCAAATTTGGTGCAGTCTTTTGCTCAGAAAAATCCACAAGCATTGAAAACTACTTACTAGAGGAACATCAGCTATATAGATGTAAATAGTTTTGAGTATCCCTCTAAATGTGCAACTTGGACATTGAATTTGCAATACCAAGTGCTACAAAGAGTGAGCACCAAAAGAAGCTGCATAATATAAAGCCTGCAGTGTATTTTTCATGACAACACTACTCAGTGTCCCTGTGACAGACACTGTCCATAGCTATTTTAGATATTGCAAGTAAAGCTACACAGTGCAGAAAGACTCTGTAACTACCAAAATCTAAACCTGACTTCCAGCAGTATACGGCGTGTAAAAGAGGCAATCATTCTTCATCTCACAAACTGACCGTAACAAGTAGCAAATAGAAATGGGGGACCTCAAAATCAGGCAGCAGATAAAATGGCACTTTGTTACTGACTGACAAGAATAGACTTTATAAACTTATTAAGACTTCATTCTGAAACATTATCAGGTCATACCTACACTTAAGAAACTTCATTTGTTTAGATCAATTACATCAAAAATCAGGCCCACTTTGATACTATCTGTGCACGTGTAAAATGAGTTGAAGCTCCCCTACAGCTGCACAGATCAACAGTTCATTTGCTTTACTGTTTATAGAAAACGATGGGTGCACCAAATCAAGTCCAAACAAGCCATCTCTTCTGTATGTTGTTCATCAAATGTGTACATTACATGCAAACTTTCCTCTGAAGTGCCCGAGTACCTTTGCAAAAGCAAGATATTGACTTCTGGGTTTGAAATCAATTTTTTGTTTGATGCTGGGCTGTCAAGCTTTGCCTGTACACAGTCAGCAAGAGCTCTGGGTGGTTGTTTTTTCATCAGTATGCATCTGATTGAATTGAGTGCCCTACAAGTAATGGTTTTAAAAAGGTCCAGGTCACCATCAAAGGATGAGATGTAGACTTTTAACTCATAGTGTTCATTACTCAATAAAAGGGAGTCACAATCTAATAAAATCAAGGCAGAGTATTACTGTTTAGCCTCTGACAGTTTATGAAGAATCATTGTCTTCAGCACACAGGAAAGTGGAAAAAACCCATAGTATCAGGCAGACTGTAAATTTAAATAACATATTTAAGTTGTGAAATAATTTATGTGAAACACGGGAAAGTAGCTTCTACAGTGCCCAACTAAGCAAATTTTCCTGCAGGCCTGGAGACTCAATTTTCTGCTGGACTTAATGAAAAGGAACATCTTTAACTACCCTGATACCACACACTGGAGGCAATAGTGGCCTTTGAAGTCTCAAGCTGTGGAACTGCAGGCCTTTCTGGTCTAAGCATATAAACAAAGAAATAAACAATACTTCATTAGAGCTCCTTTCCTCTCAGAAATGCCCTAAACATAAAAAGTGACCATGAGCCGCAACACTCTGGTGAGATGCTGCAGTCAACCACACTGTGCTCTCAGCCCCTTAGGTCTGGGTTCTCAGGTTTGGAAACCCATAATTGCTACTCTCCTGATTTTCATGAGGATGCTCAAATGAGTTTGCTGTGCCATTCTCACAACACTGATGGCTCCCATAAGCTCCCTTCCAGCTAAATGACTGAGGATAACCCACCTCCACTGCATCTTAAGAGGGTACAGCACCTTAATGTGAGGCAAGAAAATCCACTGTCCTGGAGCAAAGGATGGAGCATCCGTGCCTTAATTTCGAGTTGCTACAAATTACACTCATCAAATGTTTCTACCCAGGTGTGTCTAAAACTTCAAAACCTACCTCCTGAAGAACTAGGAGCCTGCAGCTTTCTAAGAAAGAGAGGTAGGAAGTCAGTATTTCTGAACCTTTTTTTAAGTGTTAAAAAGGTGTATTCAATTCCCCATGTTTTCCATATTGCAAAGTATGCTATATGAACCCTAAAACTCATCTGTAGTCACCCATGATATCCCAGCAGCTGTGGTTTAGCCAGTGCCTATGCCACTTAGATGATTACAAGTCTCCTGTCCAAAGCATCCAACTTGCAATGACTTGGCAAAAGCAGCTGGGTGCCATCCCTCATGCATTAGAGGCCTGGAGAAATGGAAAAAATTCTGATTTGCTGCCCCCTCCACTGCACATTTACGAAACACAACTGTTACACCTAAGATTGTTCTTCTTGAAAGAAATGTGCATTTCTCTGATGTCTGCAGTTTATTGACTTGAGGCCCCAAGGAACTCCTTCATACAGAGAGTTTTGCTCATTTCCCTGCATACGCTCTCTCCTGTGTCTGTTTTGTGATCCTTTCATGCAGCAACATATAGAGACAAATATATATATATATGAAACAGATAACCACACAGTTCACCCTTGTCCAAACCAGACATGATTACCTGCACAGTTAAACAGGCAAATTTCTGAACTGTTTGTGTAAAGCAGCTCCTGAAACTGAACTACATGAGGTGCTTCTGGCTGCTGTAACAGCAAATAAACTCAGGATTTTGCCAGCACAGCCCTCAGATATTGTTGGCTTTTTGTTTTTTCATATACCTATATTAGAAAAAGCTTTGAAATATAGACCTGATCTTTGTCTGTTTCTCCCTAAAAATAAAATGAACTAACAGTCTCTATTTTGCTTACACCCTTCAAAAATCTTATTTAAACTGCTGCACTGTTGTGACTTAGCTGTACACAAACAGACAGGACTGACAGATCCCCAGCTCCATCAGCAAAGCTGGCTATTTATAGCAGCTGAGGAAATAGTCTGGTTTATCTATTTTTTACAATGTTGTTAGCCATAACAATCTAGAGCCCACCCTTTTGCAAGTATGAAGCACACAAGTTCTGTGCAGTTTGACCATGTGTCAGGACCAGGTACGTGCCTTTAGTGGTCAGGGTGAAAGATTAATATCCTGCAAAAAAATTTTAAAAATCTGCTGTATTCAATGTTAACTTGCAAGCTGTTGGTCTGGATTTCAACCTCAAAGGGCATGTAAACCCCAGAGTCACCAGGGAGTTGCAGGGCACAAACATCTGAGGTAGGGTTTTGTCTCTTTCTTTTTCATTTATATGTGACCCAGGCTTGTGAATGAGTAAGTCTCTGGAAACACACAATTCCATTATTTCACAGCAAAGTGCTTATGGAATGTGACATGATGTCGTCCAGCACAATGCCAACAAGCACTAATGATTTTAATTATTTACTCTTGAGAAAGAAATGGGGAGATTTCATGTTGGCAGCAACTGAAATAAACTAATTCAAATCTTTTCTGGCAAATAGAGATTTTTTTCATGACTTTGGATCAACTTCTGTGCATGCTGCTCCCCAGGTGCCACCAAACACAGGCACTGCACAGTATAGAACTAGTTCTCCAGTTTTTCCTTTCTTACCTACTCCTTGCCCCCATCCTCCTTTTAATTTTTTTCCCTGCCTTTAAAGTTTTAACAAAGCCAATTCTGTTAAACACCTCCAAAGCACAACATAAACTGGTGACAACTCCATCTGACAGCTGTGGCTGACGTGATGTCTGTCACAGTGATTAATACCTACATCCTCCGCCCCAGCCACAGCATACACAAAGCCAACTGACTTCCTTTGGTGAAAACCATGGGTGCAGTTGAGTATAAAATCTCTCTGCACAGGTGGAAAACCTTATTGCCTTTGGCACAGGAATCTGATTTGTGAGGGCTGGGATCCACGACCTTTCCCTTCAGGTTCTATTTGACATTCTTGGAAGCACTATGGCAGACGGCTGCACTCCAAATAATTCTGAAACAGACATAAAACTTTTATATTTTTATTAACACTTGAAGAGGCCACTAAAAGAAAATCAAAACTATGAATCTGTCAAGACACCCCTCAGCAATGCTGCACTTTGTTCACAAAAGCACCATGATGGAATGGCAATGTAGCTTATCCAGTGTGTATGCTTTTCTGACTATTCATAATGCCTCCACCCTAAAAATCTCAGCACTAATTGATACAGGCCATTTAGCAACACACGTCTGAGAGGAAATATTAATGATGAGTCTCATTTATCACTTACTTTTTTTTTTTTTACTTCTACATTTTATGTTATAAACCTGTAGTGCTTAAAATACATCAACAAAACTATAAATACACTACACACCTAAATAGTAATAGATCATAAAGACATTTATACATATACTGATGTTAATTTTTCACCCCATTATTCTGAATGTATCTTTGTATGTCTCTCTGCCTTGTTACAGCTAGACAAATGTGTACAAATGTATACTGTAATACAGAGACAGAAAAAACATGTTATAGTTGAAAGATTTTGATCTTTTCTTAGTTCCTCCTCTTAACTTTTTTGTTTCCCTTCCAGGAGCTATTGCCTTTACTGGCAGTGATGATTGCTGCCCTTCAACTTTCATCTTGGAAAATAGGCTAATTTAAAATGAATAAATGAAAAGGCTTCTGGTAGAACAAAAACACTGCCCTAGCTTTTCTGCAAAAAAAGAAGTATCAAAATTATTATTTATAATCCTAGTGCTTATTGTGGTTTTCTTCAGTGCAAGAGAAACAGAGAAAACCCACGGTACTGGCTATACAGCAGCTGTTGTCATGTGCACAAGGCAGAAAAGGTTGGAGACAGGCAGATCTATTTCTGCGAGTCTTTCTTCACCAACACAAGCCTACAAACTGCCCATGTGTGAAACTGTCGCTGGATTATTACTGGTATCTCTACATATGCCAAGGAGAGATTTTCAGATGTCCTAACAGAAGTAAGGTATGAGCTCCCATTTCTGCCACTCAGTGGTATCTGTGACCTTGAAAAATTCACCATGGAAATTTTAAAATCAAGCCCCAAATTAACGATATTAGTGCAGATCCCTGAAGCCAGGTGCTTAGGTTGTTAAATACTGTTCTTTGGAAATACAGAGTCTGAGCACTGTCTGAAGTCCAACATTAGCTGCAGATTCCCTTGGCATGTGGCACTTGGAGGGAGTGACAGTGCACCCAGATAACACTTTGGTGCGAAGCGTGAGACTTTAAAGCACAGATTATTAAGAAAGACGAGTTTTCTAAGGTTCTTTTCTTTACTTCCTCTAAGTGCTCTTGACATTCTCTGAAACAGTTTAGCAGAGCTGCCTAGGAAAAATGTCAAAATAAAGTAAAAATTTTTTTATAATATTGTTCAACAAATGTGAGCACTGCATGGTTTAGAAATGAAGATCGGTGGCTTATGAAGATGTTGCACACATGCACACATCTCTATATTATCGAGGGCTTTGGTGTGATCAAAACAATAAACAATAATTTCATATATGCACTGTCAGAGAACTAGAACAACTAACTGTTCAGTGTAGAAAGGGGATTTTTTTATGACTTTCAAGTATCCTGCAATATACATTTCAGCTATGTATGAAACTTCATTTCAAACACTGCTAGTTATTCTCTGAGCAAAACAATTTATACTGGCTTCCTGTTGGAAACATTTGCTATAAAATTTACACCCCTTCTATCTCTTTTTAAACAGAACAAATGGAGCTCAGAATGCAGTTGTATTAAAATACTGCCTTGGTTTTTTAGGGACAGTCTTGTTAAAGCTATTTTAGTCTGCCACTGGCACCAATTGGCACAACTCCATGAGGGTGACAAAATCTTTTGGTTTAATTAAACAGATGATCATTAAGATACATTTTGTTCTGTAACTCATGAATTACGTGTGATAAAGAGGGTTTATTTTGGTTCCCTTCATAGTCCCAGAGCCTCCTCAGCCCTCTAGATGAATGATGCAGAGTTTGGAATGGACCCATCACAAACCACAAGTTGTAAATTAAACAGTGGGATGAATAACTGGCTACAGGGTTTTACAAATGCTAACAGAACACATCCTATTCAGTCTACTGTGAAGGAACTTCTTCCAAAAATACATTTCTGAAGCAGCAGTAAAATTACTTAATAACACGATTTAAATCTGTAATGACTGGATATTTTAAACTTTCAGGCCTAAAATTCACTGAATTTGTTTACGCATAGAACTTTGGATTGCTCACTTTTAAGCTAAAGCACTTCACATATTTACCAAATTGACATCAAAACTACACGAAAGAATCATTTAACTCATTACTGGATGGCCACCATGCCTGCCAAAGACAGCTGCTGCATGAAGGAAGAAGCCCTGACTCCACTGAAAACAAATGCCAAACTCTGAAAGACTTTAGTAAGGTTGGAATTTTACAACTCATTTTCTGAAAAAATACCTTAATACTTGAGGGCAACTTTAATAGGGGAAACCAGGCAGGGCTTTCTTTATTTTTCAGTTCCAATGATCAAACCATGACAGGGACAGATCTGTGTCTGCTGTTATGAATCCAGCAGCCTACTTTCCTGCCAGCACAGCCATTTGGAAAGAAATATGCAGAAACTCCCACAGAGATCCACTGCCCTTGATCTGCAGCAAAACTCCTGTATTGTCAATACTCGCCTTGATCTGCAATGTAACTCTTGATGTCAGCAGCAGTTTTGTGCACAGTGTGGGCAGTATCTGGCTCCTAAGGAAAGTTTTAGATGCTGGGGATGCATTGAGATTAATCAGGATTTGATGCCTCACTGGAGAAAAACAAATGAGCAGGGTTTGTGGATACCTTGAATGAGGGAAATGCAACTGCAGCCAGAAAAAAAGCCAGAAAAATTACAAATGAAGCCAGAGAAGAAGAGCAAGAGTAAGGCAGGCAAAGATTAGCCTTGAAGAAGGATCACTGATGGACCAGATTGTCTTCATCTCTTCTACAGCTTTTCTTCTAAACTATTAACTTTCATCTGGATCATCCCTGATCTTCCCCCATCAGTGAAATCTGAAATTCACAAATCTCTGCCAAGTTATCTTTAAAACCGGTGCTCATAAGCCAGATAAACCAGGAGGGTTGGATGTAGATGGTCTAATTTCCCTGCACCCCTCTCCTACCCAGTCCAGTCTGTATCTACTGGAATATTCATAGGCAACGCACCAGACTGCTGCCTGAAGTGAACCCACAGGCCCAGCCAACTCTGTTGGGATCTTCAGGGCCAAGAGGTGGCCTGACCTCATAGAAAAACTCTGGGCAGCAGGGATTTTACACTCTTCATTTCTTTAAATTCACAGTAGTAATGTTGACAGTTAAACCCCCCAGCTTCTGTGTTTATTGGAGGAGTAAAGTGATAGTCTCCCTATTCAGGACACGAGGCTTTTAATATAATCTATCTGGTATACATTTGGAACCAGAAACAACAAATAGTAATTTTTATTGCATAGCAACTTTCACTCTGGATTTTTACAGTAATTTACAGCATTAATTAGTTAAGAGCATCTGATAACAGGACTCCATATTAGATGATTATGGCTATAATTAAAAGTATTGAACGATGAAAGGAACAGAGCTCAATTTGTACACTAAAATAGCGAACCCTGAAGTAACGAAAACGAAGTTGAGCACAAAGATTTGTGACTAAGCACACGTGACCGTATGTATTTCATTTCTCAATCATGCTTCCATCTAGGAATTTGTATGTTTTGGCTGGCTTGCTGGCTGCTGACAAAAGGAATGGGCATCAGTGTAATTCTCCTTATCGTTCCATTCACAAAGGTGTCAATTTCCACAAAACTTGTAGGAATTTGGTGTCTTTGAGACCTCTGCTCCCCATTAATCAGCCAAAATTGGTCAACAGCTTAAAAATGCAGGTAACAGGGAGTCAGGCAGACAGGCAATAGAGTTATTTAGACCTTATTTTCTTAGGAAATAGTTAAAAATGAAAGGGGTTGCACTGAGGGGGACAAAACCAGATTGTATGACGAATTACAAAACAATCTTTAACAAGCCTGACAAAATTATTGCTTTTCCTTAGTCACACACATGCAGACAATATACAATCTTCTTTATGTAAAATGCTACCTCCATCTTGAAGAGTTCAAGATATTATCTTGTAGAGTTCAAGAGCATTCTAGTCTAGTGGAAGGTGTGCCTGACCATGGCTGGGGAGTTGGAGCTCGATGATCTTTAAGGTCTCTACAAATCCAGACCATCCTGTGATTCTATGATTTATGGTGAGAAAAAGAAAGTAGTAACAATTATCCTTCTGTCTTGAAGGAAGCCCCACTTTTTTTAGGAATCAGTATAAAGGCTCTAGTGGAGACACGAGACATCATTCAAATGTCTTTCAGTGCAGAGAGAACCTTCTTTTTTTTGTTCCCTTTAAGAGACTTAAGATCTTTTTAAGACAATCTGCAGAAAGACAGCATCCAGCCTATGATGAGGGACTTGTCCAGTGAAATGGCCTCCTCATAATAATGAAAGGTGTCAAAATTGTGGATGACACACTGGGAGTCATCCAAACCTCATGGAGGGGAGTATCCTCTAAATGCATACTACAGTCACCAAAGTTTTCAGTAACTCTACACTTCCCAGTTCAGTGGGAATCAACAGATTCTGAATTTTTTTTAATTATAAGTTTGCATCACACCACTGGTAATCAGCTATTCAGAACTGAAGGATGGCAGACTAATAACACTTGTACCCAAGCAGATCAAGAGGAACTTCATAATTTCCTCTCCAGAAGCATCCTTCCTTGGAGACCTCTATCTCTAACAAATCAAGCAGTGATCCATGAGCAAGTATTGACAGTACTTCTACCTCTTAGCTGACTTGGAGTTGCTGATAAATACTCTGCTGACTTCAAAAGGGCTTGCTCCTATGAAGCATGCCAAATGAACAGGTATGAAAGCAAAAGGAAGGCTCTGGTTGGCATGGAACAGCATTGTGGCTCAAACAACTGATCTACAGAGGAAGGCAGCTGTTTGAGCTGTGGAAGGTTGTCCAGAAACTCAGCACCTCGCACAATGAGTGGTTTTCTGCTGGAAAATTAGCAAAGACTCCAGCTCAGTAGTGATCTGAACAGTCTTTCATAAGCTTTCATCTGCTGTACATTTCTGACACAGAAACACGGAGTGTTTTAAGTGGTGGTGTGCAAGTGTACAGGCTGCCTGACTGGTCTGGTGGCAAATACACTCACCTGGACAAGAGAGATGGCTTCTGAGGGGTCCGTGCCATGATAGCTGGTGTCTGGTGTGGGGTACAGTGCTGGACTGGTATCTACTGCTCAGATCTCAGTGCCAGAAGCAGCTGTGGTTTAGTTCTGAGCCAGGGTCAGAGTTATGCCAATGTGATTCCTCACAGATCTAAGAAAACACAGCTTGAGCCACAGACGCCTTTGATCAGCAGCAAGAAGGAGAATTGTGCTTCTTTACACAGAAAAATCCCAGGGGGCTCAGTTCTGTTGTTTTTCATTCTTGTAGCTGTGAAGGCTTCCCTATACATGTACACACCACATTCTTATGCTTTTTCTTGACCACATGACCCTGGGCATTTCTGAAGACCTGCCCAGACACTGCTCTGATACAATTTATACAGGTGACACTCTAGGCTGGACAAGTTAAGATAAAATTGGAAGGAAGATTCCAGAAAGATGTAAAGAGGGAGGAAAATGAAGTGGGTGGAGCACCCAAAAATGGCCAGGCATCCTGCACGAAGTATTCTAAACCAGTAAGAGTGCACAAAACCATCAGGCAAAATCTGTGCCAAACTGTGTAAGATATTACTGGTCAAGCATCTGCTTCTAAACCAACACCCAGAGAAGAGGTAGGGTTTGTTTATTTATTTTTCATTTCAAATGCTGATTTATGCTATGTGTATTCCCACTAGCTCAGGTTTATGAAACAAATAACCTGACTGGTGGAGAAATTTAAACACATGGAGCAGTCATGTTCTCATCTTTTGGCATACTATTTCCTTTTTCTAATTTATGTTACTAAACTTGTCAAGAAAAGAGGACTCTCTTGGCAAATCAGAATGAATGCAAAGGAGCAACCAACAATATATATAGCTCACAAATCTTTGTAGCTAGCCTCCCAGGGACTGGAAGCACGTTCAGGTTTAGACAGAATATCCCAAAGGATTTACACCTATAAACATATTTAATAAACTCAGAAAAAACATGACGTGTGAAGTAAGCACTTCATCAAAAGCTTATTTTGGTTTTCAACAAATAAGAAAATTAAAACTCCTGCTGTCCACATGAGCCTGGGTGTCTGGATCTTTCTTCATATATAAAATTATTCATGACATATTAGAGCTTGTCAGTCTGTTTAACTAGAGAAAAAAACATATCCATCCTAGAGGGGATCTAAACAACTTCATTATGAAAGCTGTGAGGGAGTCACAATACATTAGGAAGAACAAATGTAGTCTGCAGTGGCTTTTCAGCTCTTTCTACACCATTGACTTACCAGAGGAAAGTACCACTAATTACACCTACTTGCATTGATTTTTTTTTCTTCAGGATGGATTACCTTGTCCTCCCCTACATCTAATGATTTAAATTAGAATGAAACGGCAATGTGATGGAGGTTGGAAGTTATCTTGAAAGAAAGACATCAAACATGACATTTAAAAAAAATGTCTCTTTCTTTATTAACTGCCCTTCCAAAATAGGCTAAGCTTCAAGTGATGTGATTTAGCAAATAGTACAGTGGTATAATATACCACACATTACAGGAAATGCCAGATGTATTTCTTGTGGCTATATAAGGTTCAGTGATCCAGATCTGGATCAGATATGATCCTGTTTACACCAATGTAAATCCAACCTAAATTCCACTGAAGCCAGGGAATTAGTTAGATCAGAATCTAGTTCACTAAATCATACATTATTCCATTCTTAGGCATACTCTTCTTATCTGTCTCCTCCTTTTCCCCTTACAGACCCCCCAGTTTTGCTGCCAGGACCATAAGGATCATCTAAATGAAACTCATATGCTATGGGTCATAGAAAATCTCCCAATCATTTCTACATCAGACCCAGTCATTTGCAGTTGTAGTAGAAAAGATCAAATATTTCTGCTGATTTTTTGTTTGTTTTTCATTTGTACTATCCCTGTGAGAACTCAGTAATTAGGAAACAATTGCCATGGTAACATATTACACCCAAATCTGATCATAATTAAATCAGTGCCAAAATTTCTATCAGGTTCTTCTGAACAGTCAACCTCTCCCTCTACTCATGTAAGATTGTTATCTCATCCACCAGTCTGGGACTTTTGTCCAACCTGCTTGTTGTGAGGTCAAGCTGAGAGATGGATCTTAAAGAAAATTTCCTCATCATTTGTCAGATTATCTGCTTCATCATTTACATGCTAGTATAGCAATTACCTCTGTCTTTTGTTTTCCATCCCCCTCCTCTTCATGCCCTCTCTCTAGGTAGGCACAGATCATTCTGTGCCACCCTTGCCATTTTGCAATCAGTGACAAAATACTTCTTAATTCACCACTCTGTTCTTTGCACAGACAGTTACAGTGCATATTTTACCATGGAATAGCTACTATTAATCCATTAAAATTTGAAAACTTTACGTTTTCTCATTTAGTTATAATGCAGATGCATACACAATCAAAAATTCCATGAAAAACAAGGAGACAACAATGAAAATTATTAGTCCAATATGGATTTAAAACAACTGATTCAGTGGCTCATCATCCTGTAACCTGACACAAAACAGGCAGTATCAGAAGTGCTGGCAGCATGCTGAAGGATTTGGAGGGACAGGGGTGGGGAGACACAACAAAAGCTTATCTGGATATTGCACAGAACATATACAAAAAGACGAGAAAGAGATCTGATAGTCAATACATAGCACAGGAATCAATACATGCCAAGAAAACAAATGATTGTAACTCCAAGATGCCAAAGTGTGCTGAATCCTTTGTACACTTAGAGAAGTGCATACATTACACTCAGGCTGGTGGGAGTGAATGTCACTGCCTGGATAAACACTTGTTGGAGGACTTCTATTTTCATCAGTGCTATCACAGAATCAGACAATGTAGTTTTGTATTTGTTCTTGTTTTTCCTACTCTGCTAAACTGGCAATAAAATAAATTAATTTACCCAAGCTGAGTCTGTGTTACCTGAGGCTGTAAATGCTGAGTGATCTCCCTGTCCTCATCTCGACCCATGAACTTTTCATTGTATTTTCTCAAGGAGGGGAGTGACAGAGTGGCTTGGTGGGCACCTGGCAGCCAGCCAAGGTCAGCCCAAAACACCATCAAATCCACAGCTCTCTAACTGAGCAACAGAGATCCTGTGTGGGACCACATCAAAGGACTTAAAGAAGCCAAGATACACTACATCAGTTGCTCTTCCCTTCTCCACCAACGCAGTTGCTGCGACACAGAAAGACAAAAGATCAGTCAGGTCTGATTTTCCCTTTGCAAAGCCATGTGGCTGCCTCTACTCACCTCCCTGTCATCCATACGCCTTGACACAGCTTCCAGGAGGATATGATCCATGATCTTATCAGACACAGAAATATCTGACAGGTTGATGGTGCCCAGGGTCCTATTGTGACCCTTTTTAAAATCATGTGTGATATTTCCCTTTTTCTAGTCACTGGGGACTTTCCTTGACTGCCATGACTTTACAAATATGATGGAGAGAAGCTGAGCAGCTACATCTGTCAGTTCCCTCTCACGTGTAATTCATTATCACGTAAATAGTAATGCTCACTATTGTCCTGCTGGATGAAGGAAAACATGGGAAAGTCCAGGCACTGAAGACTGGGGGCAGTCTTGACCTTACAACGTAAGTTTTATTTACCTTGACTGACCTCACACATAATTTTTTGTGCTTTTTTCATATACTTTTATTTTCTGCAGCCCCACTAGCTTAGGTATTATATAACCAGTGCTTTAAAAGCTAGCAGAATTACAGGCTCCTGAAATCTCTTTCCCTGTAGATTATTTTCTTCATCTGCATGATCTTAGTGACATGTGTAAAACTCATGCCCTAGATTTTAATGATGGTGACCTTTGGGACTTACAGCTGAGTCAATGCCATTTTAAACATGAGCCTGCTACTGTATTCTATCTTTGCAGCTGCAACCAAGTGAGAGGATGACAAGTGTAATTACCAGCTCTTTCTGTGAAGATTCCTATCTGAGAAAATGCAAGAACCTTTACAAAATGAGAGCGTGGATATGCCATGACTTTGAATCACTAGCACAAGTGCAAGTATTTATTTTTCACCAAAGTCGGATGCATTTGGTGTAGAAAACAGAAGTGCATGTGTGCATATGCATAGTTAAGGAAATGAAAATGTACTGCCCTATACACTATTCCACGTGTTTCTGTTCTTCTGGAATTGGAAATGCTTTCAGGTAAGTGCTTTAAACTGCTATTGTGGAATATTTAAAACAGTATTCAGGTAGAAAGTAAGACTGTGTTTTATAGTTTCACTTCAAGAATGCCCAGTTTTCAAGTTTAACTTTACAAACCAGCTGACATAACCCAGACAGTGAGAGATAAACAGACTTGTTTGAACCTCAGGTATTACCAACAATAAAATATCTGAAGCTAAACGGATGTAAAGACAATTTATCGATTTTACTGGGTCTACAGAAATTTATGTGAAAGCAATTTGGTTAATTATTCTACTGAGGCATCCCAAGACAGAACAGTCTGCAGGAGCCTTGAAATGCCATCCCTTCCCTCTTCTCCAACTTTTCTTCCACTAGCTGGTGATAGCAGCTGAAGCTGCTCTCACAACCTTGAAATCCTACTCCCGTCTCTGTGGGAGGTACCTGTTTGCACAGGAATAATTGAGAAGAAAATTTTGATTTCCATTTAACTAAGACAAAGTGTTTGAGAATGTATCAAGGTTCAAAAAGTTTCACTGATGAGGACTGCTACTTAGATCAGTAATTTTAGATTGTAGAAAATTATCTCTATGGCACTAAATATTTTAATATATTTTTGATTTAGCACGCTAAGTCTCTGATGACAATGACGGAAATATTTTTAGCATTCACGGAAAGACACTTCAAAAGGTAGGCTTTTGTGCAACAGTTTTTCTTAAAAAAACAAGTTCAGCATGCATGCACAGGGGAAACTACAACTGAAAAGGAATCTGACAAGTGTTGCTGCAAGGTACTTCTCGGAGATGTTCAATGTCTCCCTTCCTACAGAGTTTGGATTTTGTTTCAGCATCCTTTTGCTATTCAGTGTCAATGCACAGACTAACTGTATGTTACTGAAGCAATTTCCACTGTGAAGTTATTTCATGTACTGCACCATACTGTATAGCAACTTGCACAGTTATTACTGGGTTTGACCAGAGGAGAGCTTGATGGCATAATGAATTCTGTATGAGAGAGAATCTGATCTGTGGTTCATTTAATGTTAGTGTAGAATAAATCTATTAACTGCAGCAGACTCGTGCTGGTGTAATTCAGATATGAGTTAGATCCATGCTGTGTATCTGTAAAACCACTCCCTGCTGGAGGGGATGACACCTGCTCCTTCATTACACGTCGCAGAGCCTACACCAGTACCACACCTATTGCCAGCACTGTCCTGTCTCAGCCAGCTAATGGGAAGAGCAACTTATTCATGTGAGGTGCTCAGGCACCACTCTGTTCCCAGGGGCCACAGAACCACCCGTGTAGAAAGCAAGAGGCTCAGCCATACTGGTGACACAGGGCTATGTTCGCTTGGTGTCTCGGGCCCACAGTGCTTACAGCAGCTGCTCAGGTGCAAAGACCATGGCAGTGGGATGCTCCTGGGTGAGCTCCTGCTTCCCCTGGCTGGCAAAGCACTGTGAACATACTCGGGCTGCACCTCCTCTTGAGCTACTGGAAGTCACAAAAAAAAAAAAATCACTGCTGAGATCCCATGGGACTTCTATTTAAATCTGTAGTAAAAGTTAGAATCACCAATCAACAAGCCAGGGAAGAGCCACGGTGACATTAATACAGCCAAATGATTCCTCTGTGTTACTCACAGGCCACCCCTCTGGTCTCATCCAGTTCCCCAGGTTCCTTCTACACATGGCAGGAGAGACCTGAACACTAGCAGATGCTGTTATAAAATGAAGCAAATCACCTTGTGCATTCTGACTACAGAAAGAACTTCCAACCCATACACTTGGTGTTTATGAGGCTTTTACTTGGACAAGAGGGTAAGTTAGCTTATTGGGGATATATGGATAAAATGTTTTTCCAGCAAGGATGTGAAGGACGTGGGTTAGTAAATAAGGCAAACCTGGGGGGTACCCTGCAGCCATCACAAAGATGGGAGCGCCTGCAGGGGGAGGTGGCATTGCAGGTGGCAATACTGGGAGACTGAAGGTTTACAGGGAACAAGGCAAAGGACAAGGGTCGGAGAAATACTTTGGGGCTTGAAAAGTAAGCCAAGAAAATACAATGGAAGGAGTTAATGAAGAGCCAGTGTTAAACAGTATCAGCCACAGAGCTCTGAGCAGGCAAATAAAATTCTCTGTAGGCTGAGGAGTCCAAACAAAAGAAGGCTAAAAGAAAACAGAAGAGGAACATGAGTAAAGCAAAGAAGCATACACTGGAAAACCCAGATGGCACATTTGGTCACAGGCACTGAAGAGTTCATGAAAGCTGTGCACATGTAACCGCAGGCAACCATCAGCTCTGACATCTGCATTGCCAGATTCCCACACTTTTGGAAGACAAATAACTTGTTTTGAAGGGAGCACTTCAAATAATAGTATAGATATTGCTGTAAATCACAGTCTTATTCCTCAGCTGTATTTCATCAACTTTACTTTATGTACCATCTTTCTATCGTATGCCAGACGACAATGTTCCTCTATCCTGTTACCTGCTAACAACCACTCCTAAATTCAGTACTTCACAGTCCCCTAATTCTGCTGTCTTTCAACCCATATATAAATGTCCAGTTCCACAGGCTAGAGGTAGTATTTCTGTAATTGCCCCCAGCAGCTCTCAAAGCCAACACCACGATGAATAGAGAGAAAAAACCTTGCTGCACAGGGCGTATGAAGCAGGCTTTCACAGTTCTACAGCCATCAAACTAAATCACCATTCTTATTTAATGTTTTTGATGTAGGTAACTCTCTTAATGCTTCATGACTAACTAGAACAAGAGGAGTGCCACCTAAACATTTTTTCACTACTGCCACCTATCCTGTTTACTTTCAAAAGAAATATTTACTATCTTCAATATATTTCAGTGGCACCAAACCACAAACACACATACAACCCCAGTTTAATTACATGACTGAGCCTCCCACAGGCTGGGTCTCCTTCTGAAGTACAGGACAAGTCAGCTCATGTTGAAATTTTTGAGAAACAGGGGTGTTGTTCAGTTCCAAAAATCAGGCACTTCTGTGTCAAAAAAAAAAAAAAAAGATGGAACGGCGTTGTAAAAACAGAAAAAATATATAAAGCATGCTCATGAGGTGTTTTTAATAGCACTTCTTGATCTGAAATGTCATTTTCATACTCCTCATTCAGTGTTTACTCAATACCTACATAGTAAATACAGATCAGTAATCCTGTAACGGTATTAAATGCAGGCTTCCTTTTTCATACTGATTTCAAAACTGCAATACCAGCATCAGCTCTGCTTGAATTTTAGAAAACTTTGGTCCTTGAGCAATCCACCTTCTTACCATGTAAATCCATTATAGCATTTGGACTAATCCTTTTGTCAAAAGGATTCCTGGGAATACCAGGAGGCAGCTAATTTTACTACGTTTTTATTCTTGGCAGTGTCTGAAAACTGGATGTGTGGCTATTAAGAAAGTAAAATTCACTCAGTGAGAGCTCCAAATACAGAATAATCTCCCACATAATTGTTTCTGCAAGCCTGCAGGAGTAGGTCTAAGGTTCAGTAGGTGTCCTGGAGCTTACAACCGTGCCTCTTTGTTTCCCCTGCTTGAATAAACATTTGATAAAGGAAAGATGAAGAGAAATGTTAATCCTGAATTTGTGTCTCAAGACATGCAGGGGGGAGAGAGAGAAAAAAGAGAGACAGGGATCTGGCTAGATTTTCTTACAAGGTTATAAGAAAAATAAATCTAAAGGTACTAATCAGGGGAATTATCTCTCCTCTTATCTAAACAGCTACTTTAATGTAACGTCAAGAAATAATTGGCCTTGCAGGAAGACTTACGTTTGCATAAAAAGGAAGATATACAGGCCTACTCAGCTAAAAAAAAAACAAACAAGAACAATAGTGAAGAACGGGAACAGCTTCAGAAATGTATAGAGTTTGGGGACACATCGTGGAAGGGACTGAATGTCTCCAGAGATCCCTTAAGCAATTCACCAAACAGAAAAGTTCTAAACATAAAACATAGCAATGTGAGTCCTCATCCCACCACTGGTTGTGACTATCCATGTAGTCCAAGACAAGCTATTTAACCTATATAAATCTTTCCATCTGTGCAATAGGTTAATAATATTTACCTACTCACGTCTTTGGGATTAAAACATTATTATTATTATTATTATTTTTCAAGTACTTTGAAGATGAATCATGCTATGTGATTGCTAAATATTATTATTACTAAAAGTGTGACATATTGTTTGAATTAAAGAAAATAGTTTATCTTTATCTTAAGAAGCTTGTCAATGCATAATGAACTGAAATTGTGGTTGCTTAATATAGTTACTGCAATTTCTAGTCTGAATGTTCTGTATTTATTGTTTGCATTGCACTGACGTATATTAAATTAACGAGATTATACTGTATGATTGCTCTCCTCTCGAGACCCTTAGGAAATGAGGCTGTCCTAGGGAGCACAGTGTTTAAATAAATATTATTTTATGCATTAGTTTATAAGCACAGACTGTCGTTTTTCTGCATCTTTGGATGTGTTTTTAATGTTACCTAATGCCACATTATGTTTAAAGGAAACTTCATTGCTTTGAACATTAAAAAAAAAAAAAAGAGTAGAAAGTATATAAAATTGGACTGCAGGAAGCAATCCTGCAACAGAAGCTGAAGGGAGCAATCGTTCATCTTTCTTTCCTGAACATTTCTTCCCTGCTGTACCATTCCTACCTTACCTGCACCTAAGATACAGTGGAGAAAACAACGTTCCACTCCCTTGTGCATTCACAAAAGCATTTCCTAGCCTTTCAGGATCACTGAAAGGAGCACACGTTACAGACCCCTCACACAGTCCAGCGTGAAGCAATCTGGTATCTGGCTCTGCACACCCGCTGGCACAGCGTTCTGTGAGTGGGCTGGACAACATCACCAGCATTTTCTGCCACAGCTTCGGCCACACGATTCCAGAGACACCAGAATCCAGGAGCCAGGCCTGGTTGCCCATGCACACACAGCCATGCTGTTTTCCAGGCTAGCAGATTTAGTTGCATGGGTGCAGGTTGTTCCTAGACACCCAGACTCCAAGTTCCAAGACTCCAAGACTTCAGATCCAAGAACAGACACAGCCAGACTGGAACCACTGCAGAGTGCTGCATGAACATCCTTGTGGCAACTGTGGCTCTTTGCACACAGACAACACTCTTTCGGCACAGCCAGAGCTAAGTTAAACACAGTTGGAGTCAAATGCACGATTTCCTGGCTTATACAGCACTGTCTGAATTTGTCAGAGTGTGGAATCATTACTCAAAGTGTTGGTAGCTTTTGTACACCTTCTGAAGCACATTCCACAGCTTTTTATTCTTGTGGAACAGAATTTACCTACCCACATACTCCCAAATGGGTGCCATACATGCTCAGCTCAAAGCAAAGGTTAGAGGGGCTGGTCCTCAGTTTATAAACACAGAAGCCTTGCACCTCCACTCTTCTGTGAATTTAGAACTATGTTTTGCTCTTGTTTTAGAAGCTTTTAAGGCTGCAAATAAATCAAGACCACCCCGCCGGGCTCCCACAGCACAAGCTATTAATCTAGAATAAATTCAGCTGTCATTTAAAGTTGAACTAGATTGGACAAAGAGGCAGCAATCAAGCCATTTTCATATGAGGCAGGTAATTACAGAATCTGTTGAACTACAGTGATTAGGCGCTGCTAAGAAGAAGCTCCAAGAAATCTCAAGCAACTTTTGAAGGGGGAAAAAATGAGTTAACAGCTGCAGACCTCTTGCAATGGATTTGATTCTTCCTTCCCCCCCTCCTCCTCTTATAAAAAGCAAGCAGGTTAACAAGAGACAAAAGGCAGATAAGGGAGTATAAGTGAATCAAGGGGAGCCTTGGGAAATCCTCAAACAGTATGTCTGAATGTGGCATTAAATGGTTCATTTGGTGGTAAGTGATTAAATGGGAGAGGACTTTCTTTATCATGGAAATTGGTTCTCTACACTGTTGGACCTATGCTAATGATTTGAAACTGAGAAAAAAAGGATGACTGTGTAATAACGGTTTATAATACACCACTTCATGTTGGACTATGAGGAACATTTGCATGAATACAGCCATGTAAGGAATCTGAATAGCAACAGATTTTTGTTTGGCAGAATTATTCTCATTGGTGTCCAAAGTTCACAACCTAGAAAATGCTAGCTTTTTTATACATTAACTTAAAGCAAAATGTGCCATTTTTAGTCACAACACTGAGAAAACAAAGGCCCTCCTATTTCACTTAGAAGTCTCCATTTCCAAGGCCAATTAAAATTATCCTGGTGATGGGAAAAACTATACTGCAATCATTGGGGTAAATGCAAACTTGTGTTTAAACCATTCAAATCCTTTAGAACCCTAATTTATATTTTGCAATGTAAGCTATATAAACAGGGATATTCCTTCAAAGAGGGAAAGTCCACTAGCTCAGAATATCAGTTAAGAGTTTCAGAGACCAGAGGTCTTGTTTCCAAATTCATTTGCTAATTCCCTTGCCACGTTGAGTGACTTTAAATAAAGCTCTCACCATATTACCTCAAATGGCTTGATAAATTCATGCAAAATCTGTGAAGAAGGACTAAAGTGCCTTTAAAAATCTCATTGGTGCAATACCAAAAATATTTCAAACTTTCAAGAGAAGAAAAGGCAGTTTCCTATTACAACCAGAACCTTGGACAGAACCAAAAAAACCAACACATTCAAACCCTTAAAAAGTCAGAAAGTATCATTAAAGGGTCATTCCTTCCTGCCTCGACTTCCTTGTCACCACTAAAAGAATAACAAATGGTTATGGTTTCATATTACAGTGTAGCAAGGAGGATTTGAGAATCTGCAGGGCCTCATCTGCTGCTTCTTAAGCAAACATCTAATGTAATTTTAAATTTCACTTCATCATTGTGATAGCTTCAAGCAAACCTGAGTGCCAATCCACCCTCTCAGAGGCACACAGTCAGTGTTACAGAATGGACAAAAACAGCCCAAAACGATCAGATCCCCTAGGAGCTTATTTGTGACATAAGCCACACTTGTAGGGACACAGCTCCTCATTCTTCTTCATTTGCTTTAAAGCAGTGCCTTGTAGTTTGTGAGTACAAAGTGCTGAACCTACTTATTGTCACAGTGGTAAAATATAGGGTTTGATGGGGCACGGGGCTGAGTCCATAAGGATATTTAGGTGTGTGAAAGTGCAAGAGAGAAATGATGAGGTCAATACCCTTGAAAGCATCAGAGGTGCATTTTCTAGAAAGCCTTAGGCCCAAATGAGGCTTCATTTTCAAAACTACTCCATGCATTTTAGATTCTAAGTGTTCCCAAAAGTTACTGTGACTTAGACTCATACATCACTTGGGCACTTCTGAAGAGCACATCTTTAGTAAACCTACAAAAGTGCCTGTAGCAGCAAGGTACCTCTCTTTAAGTGTCAGGAGAGTGAGGCTGCTTGCCTGCTAGGCACTCTTTATAAATCCCCTGGGAATCTTCCTCCATTTTTATGTGTGTAAATAAATCTCACCTTGTCCTCTAGTGTCCTTTAAAAGCAACAGGACAACTCACACACAAGGCCACTGTGGGTCTTTTTGTGGGGTTTCTGATGCTTAAGTATGTGGCTTCAAGCAGCGAATACGGAGGTCTAGAAAACTCCCCTGAGAGGAGCTGCAGTCTAAAATTGCAGCACGATGTTTGCTCAGAACTGACAAAAGAAATGCCAGCCTCCTCTTCCCTTCCCTGGTACTCACCTAAACAAACAGATAGGCAAGTGTATGTGCTGGCAAAGCCAGTGTTGGCTGTGCCCAGGAAGGGCGATTCAGCCCTCAGAGGCTCCCCTCTGCTTACAGACACACAGTAGGAAGCAAGAAAGAGAGAATAATGGAGGCAGATGAATGATTATTTAAAATAATCATAATTTTTTTTTATGGAATAGCCAATGCTGGCTCCACTTCTGGGGTGGAGGGGGAAGGATCTCTAAATTAAACTCACATGACCCACTCTTGTTCATTCACATGGTTATATAAACTGCCCACTGGCAGAAAGCTGGTCATTTGTAAATTAAAAGAAGAAAATTATGTCAGCTTAGTATAATAAGTTTTGCTGATGAAGACTATTTATGGTAAAGATAAATAAATAATCAAGTAGATAACCAATAAACAAACATTTTTACAAAAACTCAAATCATTGGACTTGCAAAATAAGGACAGCTGGGATGCATAATCAAGAGCATTAGAAAAATTTTATTTTATATGAAACTTTCCTATTCTGGCATTTGTTCTTTCAATATACAGTATAACCACTAACTTCTACTGCAAATCTGCGAAGATTTTAAAGGCAGCTTAGCTGCAGTGGGACTGGTTTTTGAGTCTTTCTGAAAGGCAGTGACTGTCACATGGTGGCAAGGTGCTTTTCAACCATTAAGATAACCCTGCTTTGCATTTGGTTAGAGATGATGATAATAGAGTGTTTTCTGACAACGGAATTAATTACTCCTCCCCACCCTGCTATTCAGTAGGTAAAGAGACACTGGAGACACATCACCAGCATTCCAGTGCCTCTGCAGTGAAATCCATCGCAGATGCCCAAGATACAGCACTGCAGGATAAAAAGGACCACCTGGCTTCCTAGTCTCATCTCCTGGGTAACCCAGTCCACTATGTTTCACTCCACTGAACAGTAAACCAAAAAAACCCTAAAAAACTACTTGAACCAATTGCAAAGACAGGGAAAATCTGGAAGGGTGGAGTAGAATTACTGAAATTGGAATGTAATTGTAACAGAGAAGTCAATATCCATGAACTACAAAGATGACAAGAGACCTTTAGGGGACCACAAAGAAGTGGTCAAGGTTTTGGTTTGTGTCTCGGTTTAAGAGAACACTCAATGTGGTGTGACAGTACTTGCCCAGCACTGACTGCTAACGAAAACTGATCATTCAGGAAGTACCAGCAACAATTCAAGCAAGATCTGCAGGAGTTCCTGGGAGGTTTCCAATTCAAGGATGGATCCAGTCCAAAACCTGATAGCATCAAATAAGATAATACATGACTAGTTTATTAGGACAGCCTGGTGTAACTCAAATACATAAACACTGTTGCTTACGGTGAAGGAGCAGCATTTAGCAATTTGCTTAACTCTCTGCACACAAAAAAGCAATTAGCAAATTAATTTTCATCCTGATCTGAAATCTAGAAATATTAGAAATGTATTTGTTTATTAATGTCTTGTTTTGTGTAAGGAATTGGCCAATACCTATGGCAACTACTGTAAGAACAAAGCTCTTCCCATTCCTACTGATAGTGATGGCATTATTTTATGACTGACATGTCCAGTGAGCCATTTCATTCTTTTTTTAGGCTCTATTTTGAATGAGGAAAATCTGCTTTTTCTACGATCACAACTCTTTCTTTTTCAATGTGCTGTTCATGAACTACTGAAGCTTATTATGTTTAAATAATAAAATAATGCAAACCAAGAGAGTGATTCTGTACAAACACAGATTAAAGTTCTTTACCTAGAGCCGTGCTTAGGTCACTCCCAAGGGAGGCTGAAGGGAACAGTCTGTGTGCATAAGGGAAAACACATTTCATAGCTTAAGACAAGTGCCTTTCACACTGCTGCCTTTTAAGCAGCAATGGGAATCAAGCAATGCCGATTTCTAAGAAAAAACAAAATCCAAATTTGGTTTCAAGCGCAAACAGAGATAATTAAAGTACTTGCTCTAACAGGAAGCTGCATTAGAAAACAACTTTGCACTTTTGAGGAAGCACAGTGTGTTTCTTGTTATGCCAATTTATTTTAATTAATCAGAAAAACATTTACTTGAGGTATTAGCAATGCTGATGCTTAGCCTGTTATTCTGCCTCCCCGCTAAATACCCAGAATGGCAATTCCAAAGCAGAGCACATCTGGTGCGAGGAGGAATAGCTCCTTCTGGCACATCACTGAAAAGGTGCAGTACAAATTCAATGGGCCAAATCTTTGTCCTTCCACTCACCTGGAGTAAAGCTGAACTGTGCTGGAATTCATCACTGCACAGAAATATTATTTAACCCTTAGTGGAGTGTGAAGTGGTACTCATGGCATTGCAGGAGCCCATTCATGCTTGCCAGGGAGGAAGTGTGACAAACCACAGCACCTCCCAACAAGCAGCCTGTGACTTGAATTTAACCTTGGGAGTGTCACACATGGTGGGAGTAGGCCCAAAGTCCCTCTGGGAGATAGAAGGAAAGCTGACAGCTAGAAGGACCAAACAACTTGGACTGCACCCAGGTGATACTCCTGGAATACAAAGGGCAGATGAGATCTTCCAGGACCATTAAAGACAAAAAGGAACCAGAGAATGACAGTCTCCTTTCATGCTTCTCTACTGCACCTCTCCTTTCTGAAACCACTGAGTTTTAGAATATCTGCATCAGAATATGCTCCTCTCCAACAGTATTTGGAAAATGGAAATGAAAAACACCATCCTCTATGTTCCTCTTTGCATTCTCCATTCAAATAATGGGAACAACTGGCCTGTCCTCACCAGCTCTTGCCCCTTACCTTGTCTACCCAACCCAAAAGTACTGGGTAAACTTTCTCAAAAAAGAGGCAGACCCCCAAAACACATGTGACTGACATGACTTCTTAAAAATTTCTGAAGTTTAAAAACATAATTAATTTTGATAATATTTAAATAGTTTTCATTATTAAAATTATTATTAAAATCTATTTTAAGAGCATGCTTGGGTTTTTTTCCTTTTTGGTTTGTTTCTGTGTTACCTGTCCCATATACAAACCTTTTAAAATAAAATAAAGAGCAGCAGAAATTTTATTTACTCTTCTTTTAGTAGGACTGAAGTTAATGGGTAATTGGAAAATTCATGGGGCTGGCATATCAAAATAAACACCAAACATTTCTAGAGGCAGCAAAAAACAAACGCAGGATTTGCCCTGACACATGCAGGAAAAAAGTGCTACCAGTATCACCAGTAATATCCTCTAACTGGTGGTGTTTGTCTTACCAGAAACAGTAACAACCTGGTGGGAAAAAAGAGGTTTTGACAGTTCCACGGGAACAAGAAAAAGAGAAGGAGGATGCTCCCTGAGGATGAGTGTGGCACAGAAAGGGAGCAGACAGCAGCTTGGCTCCAGCTGAGCTTGCTGGGTGGTGCCAGCCTGACCCTAGACCAGCTACAATCCAGCACGCAGCGATTCCCAGTGCATGACTCCGCCAGCTCTGTGCCAGTGCCTCTTGTGTGCAATGGGGCCAGCGTTTAGCATCCAAATGGTATGAAAGCTCTCAGGATAAATAAACCAGAAGACCAACTCACATCGTGTGCCTGCAATGGCAGCAGCAAGCGAGTCCTCCAGCCCAGGCAGTTCCAGCACTCAAGTGGTTCGGCGATACAGCATTTTGGGAGCTGCTGTACGCTACAGAC
This sequence comes from Daphoenositta chrysoptera, assembly GCA_013397915.1. Lineage (NCBI taxonomy): Eukaryota > Metazoa > Chordata > Aves > Passeriformes > Daphoenositta > Daphoenositta chrysoptera. The sequence continues at coordinate 442,238 of VZRO01004995.1, read as the reverse complement.
TGAGAGCAGGAAGGGAAACATCCCAAACTCACAGTGTGACAGCCCACAGCATCATGAGGAGGAAAGCCAGCCTTTTCATGGGGCACTTAATAAAGAGACCTGAAAATAACTGAGCTTGCATATTTTGCTCACCTTCAACTCCTGCTAAAGTCATTGAGATTGAGCCCTAAGCCCCATTCAACTGCTGATTTACTCAGAGAAGCATTCTCCTGTTAACACATGGAAAACTATCCCTTGTAACCTTCACAACTACCACATGCTGCTGTGACAGTGCCTACACTGTCACAGCATAGTGCCTTTGGTACATTATAACCACTACCTGTAAGGGCAATTTTTCATATAATAAAAATTACCATAGTTTAGCAGAAGAAGTACAAAAATATGTATGTTAAAACTAGTGAAGAGCAAGCCTTTTTTTTAATTACAAATCAGTGAAGACCAAGCAGCTAGAGAAATGTTACCAAGGAGAAAAATTTGCCCCTAACCTTTGATCCTCTTTCACAGTAATTTTTTTTTCCTCTTTGGTTTTTAACCTTGTCTGTCACCACCAGAACTAAAAGCTGCTTCTTTTTTCCCCTTTTGCTGGAAGAACAAACAAACAGTTGCCATTTCAGTCAAAGCAATGTTATTCTTTGGCTGGCTGGCACTGGTTTCAGCTCACAGGGTGGTCAGTTCCTCTGGCTCCCATCCAGAAAGCTGAATAAACCAGTCTGGCAGTCAGCACAACTCTGTTTGGGCTCAGAAATGAGTGCTTCAGACCTGTTTCCAACCCGAGCGCTTCCAATTTACAGCACTCCAACACTGCAGGAAGTACACCAAGCCAATCTGAAACTCAAATATATTTGAAACAAAGCTTTCTTCCTTTTAGGTCTTTTTCTATGCTCTTCTTCCTTCTCTCTTTAATGTCTGTAGGTCGGAATTTAGTGCTCTTTTTTTCTGCCAGAAGTTTGGCCTTTGCAACAAATAACTTCATCCAAGTGTGCCATTTCCTCCAAAATGCGCAGCAGTGGCAGAAATCACAGACAGATCATTATCATCTTTTTTCTGTTTCTCGCTTCCCTCGTTTTTTTATGGAGCACTATGAGAGTCAAGAAGAATTTTCCTGAAATTAAAAAACTTATTTTTTATAGACATGCAGTCGCCCAGTGCAAGACTTTGGACTCTCAGAGCACAAATTGGAAAACACAACAAAACTTGTAATACAAGAGAAACTGCAGTTCAGCAAGTGCAAAGACAAGCTGGAAGGATTATAAGTGCAGGACTAGGCACTTTAGACTCCCCTTATGCTCTGCTCTCTGGCAGAATAATACTAACAGCAGAATTCCACTTTACTGGGATAGGGGATGGTGCTTATGAGAAGGGCAGGAGACGTGAATGCAAAGGTTGAGAAATTGTATTGAGTGCTGTGTTTCAGTGCTCAGGTTATTATTTTCTCTTGCCTCCTCTCATTTTTCACACCATTAAACTTCCACCTCAGACACTGGACTCAAAGTGAACAAACAAACATGCATTGTTTGCTATCCAAAGCCACCATGCTCACACGGCTGCTGTGGAAGCTGCAGTGACACTTGAGCCGCGGAGCACAAACCACTCGGGCAGCTCTCAGGGGGAATGCCAGAGTGGCAGATTAAGTACAAAACTAATCCACACGTTGAGTTTCTGCTGCACAGGTGTGTTCAGGGATTATCCTTCTGCCACACAAGTCACTTATGCCAATCTCTAAAGAGCCTTTTTCTTTCCTTCTGTTTCTTGGTTTATATGAAGTAAGTTTTCCATGGCTACTGTGCCGAAACCCTTCCAGGGAAATTATTTTGTAAAACTTCAAATATTACCGTTACCTCTTGTACACAATAATTTATCAATCTTTGTAGCATGCTGCAATACTACATCCTACTCTTTCAGCATCTCAGCAGACAAAAGTCACCCACATTCTTCAAAAGAATCTTACATATTACTTCTTTGCCCTGCAAAGAACAATTTGGAAAAAAAAAAATTTAAGCTTCAAGATCACCCCTAAATTCTGCACACAAATATTATGCTAAGCCAAGATGGAGACAAGTAGTGAAAAAGATGCAAGAGCCCTGAGACACGTTTGAAGTTCTCAGATAAAAGTTAGCACATACAAACTCCCATTTAGAAGCAGAAGTAATTTGAAGAAGTTCTACTTAATGGATGGCACAGCAAATACGGGTTCTGGTTTCCAACAAAAAGTGACATGCAGTAAAATATTTAGGCAATCTCTTGAGTACTATGTAGCATTTCATAAATTAAAGGGCTTTAGTCAGCTTTCCACGTGACAGCAACCAACCCACAGTTCAGTCAGAGGAGAAGTGTTTGTGTTTTATCCCAAGATGGATTGGAGGAACTTCTGGCGTGAATTGACACCGATATAAACTGCTCAAGAGTTTTTACAGAGAAGAAATGGAAGACAAAGCAAACTGTTTTAAACTGAAGCTACCATGATATTCAGCAGAAGCCTAAACTCCCTGTTCAGAAATTCATGTGACTGAACACTGCGACTTAATTTTAAGGTGCCTTTAGAAATTCCACCACTATGTTTAAAAATCATTTAGTTTTCATTCCAATTGTGTTAGGGGTCTCTGTGTAGCTTCTGGGAGAAAACATTGCGTACTGGTTGTTACAGAAATGGGAGGGTAAGGGGATGTGAGTCCTGCCATGGTGGTATCGCAGAATGCTGGGGTGACCTCAGGCTAGTGAATTGTGACCTCTGTAAAACAGAGATAATCATGCTTATCTGATTCAAGGAGGTACCAGGAGACCTACTGTTTCCTTATTGTTTAGAGATATACACGGGAAAGGCACAATATATAGTTACATGGGTTAGGTTTCTGGAAATATCTACTGGTGACACAATAGATTTTACCCATCTGTGTAAAAGTGTCAAGTACTGCTATTATTTTGACCTCATTGATAAAGAAAGGATGGGTGGTCTGGTAGATTGAAGTACATTTTGGCTGGAAGCTATTACCCTTTGAGACGACCTCTTGTTTCAAGTTTCATTGGTGTATCAGAGAAGTTACAGGCAGCAACAGTAAGGGTTTCTGTAATTCATGCTACAAAAACACTCGAATCTGTTTTATCTCCTCTGACATGCTACTCCTCTGTACTAGTCCTAATGATATTTCTCCTAATCAAGCATACATTAATGGCAGGAAGCAATGTCACTCCTTTCTGATTTTACCTGACCTGTCTTTGGGTACTCACTGTGTATGTGAAGCTATACCAAGCTCAGTTGTCTCTCATTATTAAGAGAGGTGTAGAAAAACTGACTGCAATACTAAGAAGAGCAGAAAAAATGATGGTAATTTAAGAGAAAGACTGATTTTAAAACAAGATACCTAAACTGAGGTAAAATGTAGATCCTTGTGATAGTTTCATGTAGCCATTCTGTTTTAGGGAGAGAAGTTGTTTAAGGTGATTTGGGCAGGATTTATGTAAACTGAGTAGCAAGGAAAAGAGATGATTTACATTAAAACATAGAACAAGCAACCATCAAGTAGCAGTAGTTTTACTGCTGAAATGTGACTCTGGAGAATTTTTACAAAATCTCCACACTTGGCCGGGCAGGGTAAGGCAAGAAGGGGGCCAGTGTGAAAGTATTAGTTTTAACCTGGAGTAAACCATGCTGATTTCTATTTCACCAGAATAATTTTACACCAGAAATATCCATACAGAATGCAAATATTGGCACCTCTGTCTAAAGTGTTCATTTACTACAAAGTGCCCTTGTTTTACTCAGAGTGTTTGCAAGGATGAACCACTCTATCATTTACATCAGTAATGCAACTCCCACCCACATGTGCTTCAACCCCAGACTTGACTAATGCATGAATCTTTATGCTGTGCTCCTTATGAAATGCTGTGTCCTATCACGTTGCCACGATACTGCCACTAGATTTATGGCTCTAACTAAATCATCCGATCATACCACTTCTGTGCTGTGCTTCTTCCATTACCACCTAATGTATCAAAAGCATCGATTTTACACTTGCCAGCTTTCCTGCCGGAGCACTCCAAGGTCCTGCAGCACTTCATTACAGCCCATGCCCACTCCCAGAGCTGTCATGCTAATGAGCCATGTGTCGCTACTTTAATTTTTCTGAAGCAGGTCACAAAGCTCAATTCTCCCCTCATGTGGGAGAACCTAGAGTCCAATTCCTGAGCCGTCATGGCTGGCTGATTTTGAATAGTGCATATGATGACACAGGCTCTCATTTTACTAGCCTGGCCACCACAACACCCCTTCCCCCCCAAATGCTGAAAGAAATACAACCACTTATGGTTTCAGAATGCTTTTTCCTACTTGCAGCACACTGACCAAACACCGAATATCCTGAGGTGTCCAAAATGCTGAAATTATAACCTGCTTAACCTCAATAATTCTGAGAGGCCAATTTTTATCTCTACAATAGGGGTCTTATTTAGACTGAAAGAAAATGAAAGACACACTGTGATTAAGAGACTAAATCGGCAGGACACCTAGAAATAGCCAGAAAACCTAGAGAAATTTAACACAACAGAAGAAGGCTCAGATCCTCCAGAAAGGACCAATATATTTTACAATCTGAAGGTATGAATCCCTTCCAACTCCAGGTATTTTATGATTTCTATGAATTTACTGCCTTGCCAGGACATTGTCAGGTAGGAAAGGGAAGAAAGACAAGAGCTTAAAGTAGCAATTTTAAGGGTTACCCTAAAAGGCATCTCAAACACACTAGCTATGTTTTGTAGGGCTAATTTCTGAGTAATTCTGATGACCTAAGATGTGAAATAATAGGAACAATTAGCAGGTAATTAATGAGGGCCAGTCCAGCCTTCTTATTTTGACCACTCTTACTAATAAGGCTACTTGGTGTTTGAGACCCTTGATGAGCAAAAGGGGCAGATTTGGGTCTCAGTAGCTTTGCTTGTTTCATAATTTTAAATGGCATGTGGTCTGGGGAGAAATGCATCAACCATCATTCTGTTAGCAATTGTTTTCCAAATGCATTTGTGTGTTGGTGGTAGAAAATAGTAGATTAAGATATGAGGTCTCTGCCATTTGGCAGAGATTATCCGGCATCACCATCCCTGGAAGCGTTCAGAAGGTTCCTGCACGTAGTACCTGGGGACGTGGTTTAGTGGAGAACATGATGGTGCTGGGTTAATGGCTGGATTCAGTGACCTTAAGAGTCTTTTCCAGCCTTTATGATTCTCTGATACTATTACGTAACGTGGAGTCACTGATCTTTCAGCCCACCATTGCTGTCTTTAGAGAATGGCTGCATATTTTCATGCTACTTTGACACGTCAGTATTAGCTGACTTCTTGTAAACAGAAATACCATACACTACATCTGAATTTTATCAGCTTCTGTCATACAATATTATGATTTGAACCATTTTGTCTTTTTGCTACGCTTTCCCTGCTTTATATGGAAAAGGCCTAAACTACCAGGCTGCCATTAACAGACCTAATTATTGCACGGAAAGAGAAAAAACATCTATTAAATCTTCCCTGTTAAAAGTGAGGGCAGACTGTGAAGACGTGTTACAGAAAGGCTGCCTAAACTTTGCAGCATCACCATCCCTTACCTCCAGAGACAGAGCACGTGCTAAAAGCCAGCAGTAAAGCCCTGAGACACTGGATTTATCAGCTGAATGGAGAGGGAACACAACAGTATTTTTTCATTTTCAATCTGAAATGAAGAATCTGAAAATCTCCAAAGCTTCTAAGGAGCAAACAATGATGATTATCTCCCATTTCATTAATGTAAGAGTCAAGCACCAGCATTTAGGTCACTTGGCCAAGGTCACCCACTGTCACCAGTCACCAGTTTTTTGACTGGTGTTGACTCTTATTGAATGGTGTTGACTCCAAATTGACTCCCATTTTCAGGCACTACTTACCACAAAATATTGACCTTGTAGTTGCAGATTTTGAGCTAATTTAAATGAGCATTTAAAGCACTATACCAGCTACTCTATCTCTTTTGGGGGCTTTTTTCTCAAATCACATGGCAGGATTTAAAAACATGTCTGTACTGACTATCCACAAAACTTTTAACCTTTCAAATTCTGGTGTTTTCCAAACTGCCATCAAAATGAATTTTTATGTGGGGCGTGCACACTGGGGCTTGTAGTCCTCAAAGGCTTAACCCAATTGACTCTTACAGAATGTGACAGTCTTTCATATAAAGCTCTTCATATCAAACGTTTCTTCTGTGCCATAACTGCCTGTCACATCAGCTTTACTGCCAAGCATGGGCACCAAGGGCTTGGTCCTGCTGTTAAGACACATGGTTAAGGACTGCCCTCCCCTGAACAAATACCCTACTGCTTTGCACCCAGGTGCACATGGGAAGCAACTTCAAAGGATACACCTGGATCCACAGGAAACACCTTCCTCTGAATTACTGCCTCAAACCTTTTTTAACCTGATCCTTTCCCTTCTACTCAGAACCTCAAAAGCTCAAAAGCTTCCACCCAAATTACCTAAACCTATAATTCCTTTAGTTTAAGAATTTGTTGGGGTCACATGATGGTTTGAAAGCTGTGGTTGAGATTAATAGTGTGTTACAATAAACACAGTGAATAATGCAAAGAACAGAAACGATGGAGGAGGAAGTGGGGGGATACATCTTCTGAGGCTATGAAGTTATTGGATGTTTAGTTTGAAAGAACACACAGGTCAGAGTGAGACTTCTGGCATCTTCTCCCTTACAAATTAATCACTGGTTCACAGTGACCAGAAAATTTCAGCTTATAAATAAAGTTCAAAGCCCCCAGGTCCTCATTTAAAAATGGAGACATATGGCTTGCAAACAGCTAATGGAACGAGCCTTCCCAAAGTTTGAGCTCATTCCCAACTGAGAGATCCATTTCACAGTAATAACACAATGCAGCCATGAGTACATGAGCTTCAGACTTCCTTCCTGTATTTTATAATACCTTGCACTTCCACAGCAGCTTTTATCTGGTGAGTGGAAAAAGTTCTGATGAACATCAGCTATGACTTTTCAAAGCGTAGAAGGCACTGCAGGAACTGAGAACATATAGAGACCCTCAGTCAGAGAGGCCTCCACTCAGAGATGATACACATCCAGAAACAAAAAGTTCAATGTTGTGCACCCAGAAATCTGAAAAGATTTAGAAAAAGTTTAGCTTACTCTCTGAAACTTGCCAAGTTTGGAGCCACAGGTCCCTTTTTGTCTACTTGTTCATCATAGTGTAAACCATATCTAGCTCCAGTAATATCATACAGATAGAAACAGTTCAGAAGGATACTGAATCCTAAGGCTTGCTTTATCTCTCATTTGCAAGTGAGAAAACTGAGGTTAAGTTTTGTATATGAGAAGCCTGTGGCAGTAATCAGAAGGCTGAATTCCTAGTACTCACTCCAATCTCTGGACAACTCTGCCTTCTATGTTTTGTTCTTCTAAAGCTGTCCAGAAAGCATTTTTTCCACACAGAATCTACTGCTTTGAGGGCTTTGTTTCATGTTAGTCACAAATCTCTCAGTATAACCTGAGGTAGACAAAAACACTGGCAGTCCTGCAGTGAAAAAGCATCTAATGGGCCATAAATTAATGTTTCGTTTCCTTTAATAGTGTAAAGATTCATTCCTTCTTCAGAGCAAGATTTTGTTGTACATTTGATAGTTACACTATAAAGAAAGAAACGGTGTTTTTTAACATCGAAAAGGATCAAAGCCAGAATGCTGCTATTTTTGTTTGTGCTCTTGTAGCTTGACTCTTCAAACAGTTTTTTCTCCCCAATTTTGCAAAAGGGTAAAAAAAATCCATCTCAGATGAGACCTTGAACAGCTTGTCAAGTTTCAACCCACAGTGAATTTCTTCTGCAGATATAAACCTCTGAAAGTAGGGGTTTCTAATGGAAATGCTGACATAACCTTAACTTTACCAATGCCGCTGTAATGCTCAGGTTACCAGGAATATTTCTGCTGCCAATTCTGTTTAATAAGTCTGAATGCATATAATTTGTTCCAGTTGTCTTTCCTCGGAGTGGGGCTCCTTTGTGCACACTTTCCAATGTGGCTTGCATTAAAAGAAAGAAAAAAACCCTCCTACTCCTATGTAAATTCATATACACACTGATACGGTTTTATCACAGCTAAAAAGCTATAAATCTGCTTTAACTGATTCAGTGTGTTCCCTGGCCTGGAAAGGTGAATTGTTTCATTGCTGCCCTTCACTGAATGTGACAATCATAACTTCGCTTTATTCTTTCTGAGATGCTTATTCCTTGCAAAAAAACCTCCCAAAAACCCCTGATCTGCCTCTCTCTGTATTCATATTATCCTCTCCTGACCAAAGGTCCCTCTGTTTGAGCCAAAAGGATTTGAGCTGGGTCAGGATTTGACCCTGGCTATGCTAGGAATCTAATCCAAATGCCTCCCACTGATACCAGCGATAAGAATCTGGTCCTATAGCAAATGATTTGCTTCTCACCTTTGGCTCATCCTGAAGCCAAACAACTGCCAGGTTAAACAAATATTCTCAGGATGCAAAGTGAATTCATGAGGCAAGAGCTTAAGGGACAGCAAGGTAAGTGGGCACTTCTAGAGCCTCATGTCCTCTGAAAGATCTGCAGCTCACACACTGACATCTCTCTGATCTTTCCTCCTAGAAGGAAGAGTGAAACAGGAGGAACAAAAACTCTACAGGATGGCTCCACTGCTCAGTGAATAAGAACAGGAATAATTCATGATCTGATCCTCCTCACAGCTGCCAGTTTACAGCTTCTTACTTGATCTTCAGGGTCTAAGAGGCAATGGCTGATGCTTGCAAACTCAAAATCTGAACCTTGTTGTCATCTTTACATCAGAGATAAATTCAGAGGAATGATGTGAGGACAAATTTTCAAATACATCAGTGAATTTTTGGAAGTTTCAGTGAGTTCCAGTAGATGTCAGCTGTGAAAATCAAGCCAAAATGGCCATCTCCACACTAACTTCACAGGCTTCTGTGGACCCATGGTCAGACACAGCTCTATCCACAATGAGTGTAGAAAGAGAAATCTCCTCAGGATGACTCAAACCCTGGTGGCTTGAAATGTCTCTATCTAAATTGAAAGCTTATGGTTAATACACTGTTTGTTTAGTTTACTGACTAAAATTAAAAGAGAGGAATTTAGGTTACAGTTTCTCAGGCTGAATTCTAAGCACGTTTCTAAATTAGAGGGTTAATTCATTGAAAAATTATGTGACACTGGTTTTCAAAATGCTTTCTTCAAAGTACCTCACCTAATCATCGCTACTGTTCTAAAAAGAAAAATTCTTTTACTAAAGAATATTTTTCAAAGTATTGCTAAACTAAACATCTTTTAAACCTTTCCTCTCCTTAGGACGTTTTGTACTAAATTTCTGTAATGTTGGGGGCAGGGGATGAGGGGGATGATGTTAAAAAAGTTTTAATAGGAAATGCAATACCAGAAAGAATATTTTAAACTCTTTAAAAGACACTTGGAAATTGATTGCCTGTATCTTCCAATTCCTGTTTCCCTTCTGTAATTATGAATTACCATTATGAGTAACACTGACTGCTAATGGACTCTGCAAATCTCTGATAAAGGATGCAGAGATTAATTGCTATTCTTACTTAACACACTTGCTTAAGTAGTAAAAAAGAAGCAATAGAAAGCACTGTGCAAGGACAAAACACAGCAAGAGAATGGATCCTCTGTTCACAAGCTTTTTTGGAAAGAGAAATGAAAGCCTTCCATAAAATAAAATTGAAATTAATTGGAATTTATTGTTAGTTTTAGATGAGAAAAATATCAGTTATTCAGATTACACTATCAAAGGTTCTTTTGCTCTCCTCAGTCAGAGTCCTGAAAAGTCTCCACTTCTAAGACGCCTTACATGATACTATTCCTTCTTCAAAATCCTTTCATATTCAGTGCCTTTTGGCCTCCCTGCTGCAGTTTGATCTCTCTGTACTTTCCATCCTGGTGCTGTAAACAGCCAACCCTGTGCTTTGAGCAGGACTCCTACAGGACAACTGCTGTGTCTGCATTTGGACCTGTGGATCGGAGGAGCGGTGCCTGATGCAAAGCGGGCTGATGGTACATTCAGCCTTTCAGCTGGTCACACTGGGCTGCTGAATGAATCTGAAACGGCAGTAGCTGTGTGGCAGACTCTGCAGCACCTACCACATCAAGGATACAAAAGAAATAAACACAGAGCACGCACAGAAAAATTGAAAACTTTCAGCAGAAAGTGCCCTATGTTTCTAGAAGATGACTTCCTTCTAGGTCCTGGGGCAATCCAGCCATAGCAGCAGCAGTGGCAGATAATCTGGTCAGTTACTCACTGTAAATTGCCAGAAATGCACCATTTATACAAATTAAACTATTTGACAAAAACAAGGCTATAGGAGTCCTCAGCAGCCTTTATATGAAGGATTTATCTTCATAAATCTGGGTCAAGTAATTGAATAAAAAAGTGGAAAGTTCTTACTGAAGGATAGGAAGGGGAGGTAAATTACAAACAGTGATTGTCTTTAAAGCTCAAGGTTGCTTTTTAAAGGTTTTAAAAAAAAAACCTTAAAAGAAAATAGGTTACAAATCAGGAGGTCTAGATTGGTCCAATTTAGTTAGAAAGGAAAACGAAGACCTTAGGGGAACTTACTGCTTCAAATTGTCCAGCACTCCAAACAAGAAAAAGGGGCACAAGCAGTACAAGAATCTTGATTTTAACTCCGTGACCATGGATTTTGCCAGTCAAGCAGCTCATTCATGCAGATCCCACTATGTGGAAGCAGCATGGTGTGGCTGCTGGGGGCAAACTGATCCTGATGTGCTCTATTTTCCACTGAAATCACAGATCATAAAGAACTCGCACTCGCCTCCCAGGACCTAACCTCAGAATATTTATGTATGTACATGGTTTTCCCTCCTTGTTCACTGCCAATGCAACCTGTGCCGAGGTAAGGGCTGCCTCATCCATGCTTTATGCAACTTTTAACCCTCCTCTTGGAATTCAAAGTGTAATAATACTGCAAATCATGCCTGCCTTGCCCCTCTCCCTCTCTCTCCAGCAGCAATGTCACGTTGGGTGACTGGCAACATCACCCTCCACTGCTGCTTCTTCTGTGAAAAATGTCCTTAGTGGTAGAAAAGGTGCAAAACTGGTTAAGCAGTGGTTAGCAACAAGTTTTTGTAACAGGGATGTTTCTGAGGGAGAAAACAAAGAAACTGAGGTACATATATTCATAAGTGGGTGATAAGACTCCAAACTGTATTAGATCCTTCCTAAAGAGACTTTAGTAGACGTTACCTCCAGTGTCACCAAAGTAATTTCTAGGACCAGAGAGTCAGTTTTAGATATTCTTACAATTTTCTGGTATTGCCCTTCTTCTGTTAGAATTAAATTAAATCCATGCCCTGGTCTCAGAAATTTTGTTTGTGAATACTAAAATGCTTCTAACCAGAGGTGATTTGGGATTTTGTGGCTCCCATGTGCAGAGGCTGTTTCAAGTGACTACATCCAGCCTTCCTGTCTGCCTGATACAATCAGCTTAGAGAAACACAACAGACCCCACAAAATGACAAAACCACACTTCATATGGAATGCCTGCTCACTGATGGAAGAGCTGGAAGAAGTCACATATTTCGGCTTTGACTATGAGGCAACACAGTCAGTGTTCTCAAAGGAATTTGGATGTCAGCTTTCCACAGATTTCATATATCTTTCCAAATCTGTTCTTTGTCACTCTGTACAAGAGCCATTTCCCTACCTCAACCCTGTGTTGGGCAGAGACGTACCTGCTAATGTCCCCAGTGCCACAGCTGTGGATGCTGAGGGAAGTGGGCAGCAATGGTCAGGCTGATGTGCTCCTCCTGAACACCATTCCCTAAAGATGCTCGATTTTTTTCATGTATTTCTCACGTCATTTACTGGTTCCAGTGGAAGAAAGCACTGACAAGCTGATCACCCACATCTACAGCTCTCCTTGGCTAGTGCTCAACCTTTCCCAGCTGGCCAATATCCTCCCCACAGCCCCACTTGCTCATGCTTCTTCTCCCGTGTCAGGGACTGCATGTTCTGATCCAGCAGAGCAGCTGTTAGTTTCTTAAAACAACCAGATTAAAGACTGGATGCCTTCAGACAGTTCTGGCTTCTTCTGAGTCCTATACATATATACCCCACCCACCAGTATAGGTAAGAAACCTGAAAAACTAATTAGTGTTTCTAAATGTCCACCAAAATACCACAAGTCAGCCTGCTTTTCAAATAGGGCTGAAGTCCTCAAATCAGGAAATCTTAAGGTTTCTGAATGGACACATCCTGAGATGTTTTAGAGAGATGGGACTGTTTAGTCTGCAGAAGGGAAGGTGTGTGACCTTTTGATGCTTAAACGGGGATTATAAGGAAGCTGGAGAGACTTTTTACAAGGGCTTGTACTGATAGGATAAGGGGTAGTGGTTTTTAACTAAAAGGGGATAGATTTATATTTCATATAAGGAAGGAATTACTCATTAGAGTGATGAAGCACTGAAACAGTTTGCCCAGAGAAGCTGTGGATGCCCCATCCCTGGAAGTGTTCAAGGCCAGGTTGGATGGGGCTTGGAGCAACCTGTTGGAATCTAGTGGAAGGTGTCTCTGCCCATGGCAGGTAGTTGGAACTAGATGATGATTAAGGTACCTTCCAATCCAAAGCATTCTAGGATTCTATGAAATAGAATCCTTACGAAATATCCTTCTATGAAATAGAATCCTTAGTTACCCACCTTAGTTACTTTGGGTATTTTTACATAAAGTAAAAAGCCTTCAGGACCTGACATACATAAAAAGAAAAATAAAAAGGTCCAAGCCTGAAAAGTCTCTTTTTCCTTAAAATTAGGTACCTGCTGACATTATAGGTACAATAAAAATTTGGACTTTCAATGTTCTGAATTACTTAGAAATAAAGAAAATCAATCAACTGGCTTATAATGCATCCAATAAACCAGAAGCCCTAAAAGATGCCCATGTATTTGTACACATATTAGTTGGTTTCAGCCTGCATTTGAAAGTTTAGTTGGACATTTTTCTGGAAGTGTAAAAATAATATTACGGACAATATTACCTTTCTGGAATGAAAGGAACTTAGATAAAGAATAGCCTACTGTATCTTCAAAAAGTAGCATGTTTCTTAAGTTGCATGTGCATTATATTTGCAATTTACATGGGGATTTGTAACAGCGGTGCTGCTCCCTGGGTGCCACTTACTTTGGATGGGCTTCTCTAAGGTTGAGTTTACACAGCTGTGGTAGGAAAACCTAGCCACAATCAATTAAAAAGTGCAACACAAATCCTTTGGACAGCATTCTCAGGCTGTCCTGCTGTTGAGACAGCTACTATTCTCCAAGAATGAGTGCTCTAACTGTATTAAACTTAGTCCTAACCAAAATAAGCTTTTACTAATTTTCACCATTTAAGGAACATAAAGACCTGCCTTTGTCATTTAAAGTTTAAGCTGACTAAGCCTCATAGAAACAGAACCTTAAAGAACTAAAGCAATTAAATCCATTTACAGAGGTCAGAAGAGTCTCTGGGTTTTAGACATGATGGGCTTGTATGGTCTGTGCTTCTCATTCATGTGAACTTTCAGATTATGGGTTGATAGGTGGCAAAATAAGTCACCTTTGTTTTCCTCTTGATAGCAGAGTGACGCTGAGCTGATCCTAGCAGGTCACCAGTGTCCTGGCATTACCTGCACTTCTGATTACTGAACAACTACAATAAGCAGGCAAATGAGACCCCAGACACCCTGCCTTTGTGTGGGACATATTTATTACCAACCTACTGAATCGTGCACACAAAGAAGGCCTCAGGGAATGTAGTATGTCTACAAGCCAATGCAAAAAGCACTGAGGAAAAAAAAAAAAAGAGGATAAATAAGCAGGCAGCTGAAAAGCCTGAAGTCTAACTAACTCACCAGCACATTGATAATACAATAATGTGGTCAACCCACTGCGGACTCTGAAAAATGCTTTTTTTGTTTTTCAGCTAATTAGTAAAAGAAGAGATTAAGGTCTTTAATTTCGCGTTCTCTTTCTTCCCTCTTTTTACCTGGAGGGTGTGTGTGTACATATGTATTTCCTAAATGAGCAAAGAGAAAGTACATACAAATACATTATCATGTGGAAAACATGAGGTGGACTGTGAGTTTGGTTTTATTTCCAAAAGAGGGTCATCGACATTATTTCAGATTTCCACGTTCTGTGACTGCAAGCAGAGTGTGTGTGTGTGTGTGTGTGTGTGTGTGTGTGTGTGTGTGTAATAGGGTGGGAGGGAAAGGGGGGAGCTGAACAGAGGATATGAATTTTAATCAGTTTCCTAAATGAATACAACACTGTATTTCCCCCTACTCTCCTTAGGATGACAATTCAGAGGAGATAACCTTCTCCTTTGAAAAACCTTGAAGGGAAAGTTTGTTTTTACCATAACAAATGCAACAAAAGAAGAGGGAAGCTGGGAAAGGGGGAGGGTGGACAAATTAAATGTCAAACTTTCTCTCCCTAGTTGAAGATAACAGCATACTAGGAAACCTTCTTAGAAGCTTAACATAAATGCAGTTAAGCTGTTGCCAGCTGCAGTAAACCTCTCTCTCACCTTTCTTTCTCTCTTTCAAGATATCTTTGAATGCCTTCTCCTTCATCATAAATCAGACCTGTGAGCAATTATCACTCAAGCCGGATGGCAGCGGCCTGAGTGGCCACTGCTATTCCACTGCTGTAATCTGCACTTCGTCAGGTTACACTACCCTTGATGAAATTTCACATTTCTTTGCCAATGAGTGTTACCTCTCCATTTATGACTCACTGTCTTTGCAAGCGAGAGCTGTGAATTTCATTCCTCTCTTTGTAATTTGCTTAAGCATCATGGACCATCCGGCGGAGCTGAGCACCCTCAGCAACCCATCAGGGAGTCTCAGAGCATCCCGGGGAGTCTCAGAGCATGCCGGTAGGATGTGGTTGTGCTGCTGTTCCTCAAATACTTACCCTGAGGGCATCTCTCAGCGCCTCGGAGGGAGACTGGACACAGACACCCTCCTCTGGGATGGTGCTGATGCCATTGTCACAACTATCAAAGGAACTCTGCGTTTTCGTCACTGCCCTTGGGTGACAGGTTCCTGACAGGTTCCGGCGCCGTCAGCCCCCAGGCTGCACCTTGCCGCCCTCACAGAAGAGGGGAAGGCACTTTGGCCAGTCTTTCAGCCAGGAGTTAATAAAATAAAAAAAGCCAGACGACCCCGCAATTCCAGCCCCGCAAAAGGGAGTGGGCTCCAGCCTTCAAGTCACGCCAAGTTTGTGAGCGCTGCCCGGGTACCACACGGGGTCCCGCACCGCCGCCACCCAGCAGCGCGCACGGCACCCAGCGCCGACCTGCCACACGCTCCATCTTCCAACCTTTGCCAGGCGATTTTTGACTTTTTAAATAAAACCCCCCAAACCAACCCAACGAGCACACCCGCTCCCCCAACCAACCTACATCCCCGCGCACAGCTGTCAAGACGGGCATGAAAAAGTAGGCACAGAGAGAGAAAGAGAGAGCGAGAGAGTCACTCACCGTTGGCGGCGACACAGAGGTTTCCAGAGCCACTTTGAACTAAGAATGACTGAGGGACAAACTCTTCCTCAGAGTCCGAGCCCGCGGCCGCCCGGGCCGCGCCGTCGCCCAGCGACCGCCCCGGGCCCTCATTGGCCGGCGGCGACGGGAGAGGGGAGGGGGACTGCGAGCGGGGGGTGGAGGAGGCGGACGAACAGGGCAGGGGGGGACCTGCGGGCCACAGACACACACACAGAGAAGGGAGGGAGGGAAAAAAACACAGAAAGAAATAAAATGAACAAAAAAACTACGGCAAAACACGGACAGAGAGACAATAAAAGTCGAGCCGGGACACGAGGGAGGGCCGCCCCCGCACCCCGCCGCCTGCCCCAGCGGGGCAGCCCTGCCTGAGGGGCGGCCGACTGCACGTATCTGACCCCATTACCTGCTGCCCCTTGGGCTGTTACTGTCCTTTAAAACTCCTATCCACCTCATACCCATCCTTTAAAACTCACATCCGTCAGGGGGTTTTTTTGTTGGTTTTTTTGTTGTTGTTTTTGTTTTGGTTTGGGTTTTTTTTCAAGAGAGGCGAGAGCCCCTGATGCGAGATGCGCTTTGTGCCACATGGGCACTCACTGTCAATGAATCGTACTCATTGATGCGACCGCGCTGCATCTTACTAAAGGGAAAGCTTTGCCCGACGTATTGTGAGGTGAATTATTTCAGATTCCATGTGAAAAGTGTAAAGTCCTTCTGGGGATTGGTTTAACAATTCCCTTACCTCTAGTTTATAAAGCAAACAGCACAAGACCTCCACCATGCAGGCAAGAGGTGGAGGAGAGGTCCAGATACTTCTGTGTGGGGTAGAACCACCTCAGCAAACCACCACACTGATGCAGCGCAGAAGCACAGCTCGGACCAGCGTAATTTCGTTGATTAAATGATGAAAAACGCATCAAAACGGGTTCTAAGATTATATTTTACATAGAGCTGTGCCTGACTGAGGAAAAGCTTCTACTGACTGCAAGGAAATTGAATAAGGTAGGTGAAGGTATAGTAGATTCAATTGGAAAAGCATACTGTAAGCGGTTAATGGTTATCAGGGTCTTATTCCAATCAGATTTTTAAACAAAACTGGGAAGTCAGAAGCCCCAGACTGGTGAAAAAACTATCAGGCAAATGTGGAGGTCAGATAAGTGCAATACATCAATAAAAACAGGGGGAATATGAACACAGACACATAATACAGGACAATGCATTTAAACATGAGGTTTTCCCCTTGCTACATTTGATCTGAAAGTCATAATGATTAATCTCCCACATTTTCCCAAATACTGAAATGTTATCATGCAAAATCCATCAAAATAAAAGAACAGTCAGCACAAGAAAACCAGCAAACTTAAAAAATCATCTGTTTCTGAAAAAACACATTTTGAACATAGCATAGCTCACAACATAGGTGTATAATATTTCTTACTAAACACAACATGAGCACTTCAAAAAAGGACAAAACTCCAAAACAATAAAGTGGGTTTAACATTTAAATCCCCCAAAGCTGGTTCTGCTATGTTTCCTTCCACCTTGGTCATCAGTTTTTCTCATTGTAAGCCCTTGGATGTCACCTCCTTGGCAGATGCCAGTCTTATAAATTGCTAATTATAATCAGAGAAGAAATTGTGGCATCAGAGGCAAACCCTGGGATCCAATGAGAATGTAGGACTGTACCTGTGCTCAGACACACTCGTCACCTGAAGGAGAAAAGCCAGCATTGGTTGAGAGCCTACACTCCCTCGTGTGAACAGCAGCCACAGACCAATAGCCAAAATTGGGAGCCCTGGGTGTTTTGTTATGATCAGCAGTGGAGTTGTCTGGGTCTCCTTCTTTCTGACAACCCTCCAGCCAGAGAAGTTCCTCCTTTAGGAATGCAGCTTTTAAGGAATCTGCAACCCACTTCACACTCCCTGACCCTTTTTATGGTGCCAAGGCTGTAACCGTCCCATTGTGCTAACTACTGGTAGGAGCTGGAGAGAGACAGGAAGAAAAAAGGAGCATGTGCAAGTGGATGAGCACTGCTTTCCTTGTCACAGTCCCTGACATGAAAACTGAGATTCAGCTCTAATTCTGATCTGCTTTTGAAGAAGCAAAGTCTACTCTGCGTCATCCTCTTTGTGGCAATAGAGATTTGATGAGCCCTGACATGTAACAAAGTTTTAATCAGGACTTTGATTTGCTATGCTTTCATTACAAAACAGGGTGACATGTATTTCTAATCCCATGTAGTCAGATGCTGAATTCTAGTGTGATGATGACTGAAATGGAAAAGAAGTGTTAAATCAATGTCTTCTAATTGACCCATACAGTTTTTCAGTGTACTTTGCAAGTAGAGGACACATTTTTCCAGCCATTGAGAAAAACAATCTGGATTTAAAAAAATATTTCAAGCCTTTCATTCCATTACACAAACACCAGTGAAAATGCATAAAAAGGAGGTTAATGGTGTGACTAGCCAACAAAAAATATATGGTAAATTATGGTAGAGCCCCAAAGCTCTCCCTGTGTTTTGTTCAGACAGCACGCTTGGCATAACAGTACATGAATTCTGTAGTCTGGACATAAAGAGCAGGAGCAGTATGAGCTGAATTTGGAATTGTAAACCTAAAAGCAAAATGTCAGTGCTTTTGTCAGTCCTCATCAGAAAGTTTCTGCCATTTCCACATGGTTGCAAGTTGTTGGGGGTTTTTCTGGAAGGAGCTTTCACCCCTCTCCCAATATTGCAGTTTTGGCAAGGATAAAAGAAAAAGAAGAAGGTAGATGTAAATAATGTAATGTAAATAATAATGTATAATAATGTAAATAAAACCAGAACCAAAACCTTTTTAATGGCAACTTTGGATTTTAATAAACTCCACCATTGCAGAGCACACATGAGAAGATCCCGTGGGCTTTCATGGTCGTTACATGCACTTCCAGCAGTGCATGAGCTGACCTTTACATGGGAAGATTCCCTAGGAATTGTGCATACTAACCACATTACTGAAGGCTGTGCTGCTATGAAGGGCACTGGCACATACCACCGTGCTCCCTGGAAAATTGCCTTTTGGGCAGGAATGACAGGGTGGATTCAACAGGAGATTTTGCCAGCTGCTGGATGGAAGGTGTGCACTAGGCAGCTCTGCTGACAACATCCAATTAAAATGTATGGGAAGCAAAGCAATACCTTCCTTTTTAACAAGTCAACAAGGCTCTAAGGCAAGTGTGCGTTAAATTGTGGATCCTTTAAGAGAATTGCCTCCTTTTTTTCCTGCTTGGACAGAAAACCAAGAATTAAATCTGACCTTTTCACAAAAATTAAACCAAGAGAGAGACGAAAGCTACAAGTTTGTTTCCTTCTCAGACAAGTATCTCATTGAATTTACTGCAACTGCAGGTCCAAGTAAAACAAGCAGGATTTGGCCTGCAAACTTTCATTCCAGCTGCCAGAGCAAAATTTCTAATTGATTAGAGCAAAAATGAATTTGCAGCAATACTGGGTTGCCATGGAACCAGAGCAAGTAGGACAAGTTACTTTGCAGTATGTGCTGTTTCTCCTTCAAAAATACAAAACAGAAGGACTAGATAACACATTCATTATACACACTCTTGCAATTTGGAACCTAACTCGAAAAACAAAACGGATTCCAAGAATGGGCCCCTTGGCATCAATTTGTAACAATCTTATATATCCGTTTGCAGTGAACAGTCAAAATTATGTTCTTTGGACTTGAGGCAGGAATAATAGTCGTTGAATGTCTCTGTATGAATGATGTGATACTTGCACATACTCAGAGGAAAACAGAACAGAGCCTTCTATTTTATCTATGTGCCAGTATTTCAGATTAAAATTAAAAAAAAAAATCGGGGGAAGATAAGTAATAGTCTCTGGTAGATTTATGAAAGTACTTAGGATACACAAACTTTGGAAATAGGTTAGTACAAAGAATCTGTTTCCCAGCTTAACCAAGGAACTCTGCAATATTCAGGCAACTGCTTTAAATTTAGGGATGAGAATCAGAGCAGACCCTAAATAGTTAGGGGAAAGTAAGACAAACAATAAACACGCCTTCATTTTATGCTGCACATTTGGCTGTAATATTTCAGAATTACTTTATCTCTCACAGGATTTGGCATTCAGAGATCAAGAGCTGATTTAAAACGGGTGTATTCATGCTAGTGTGAATAGAAGAGCTGCCAAAAATACAGAACATTCACAGAGATACTTCTAAAGAAGGTCAGTAAATTGTTTCATGGACTATATTCAGTGGATTATACTCATATGTTTATAATTTGTCCCAAAAGAGGTGAAAAAGAGTGGATATATACAAAGGCTGACTTCTCACAGAGCTGAAATGACAAGGCAACAGGATTTAATAGTGTTCAAGATACCCAGAATGGTATTATCTGTTACCAATAAATATGTAGTATCAGCTTTTTTCACCTAGTAACTTTTATCAAGCTTCATCCAGGAACCTTTAAGGGCTTTACAAGCATTGGGTATGTAAACTTCGAAATACTGTTATCAGATCTGTTGGGATCTGTTATCAGATTGGCTGATACAATGGTCAGAGGGCTGGTACACTTCTGCTGTGAAGAAAGGCTGAGAGAGTTGGAGTTGTTAAGAAGGGAGAAAAGAAGACTCTGGGGAGATCTTCCAGCAGCCTTCCAGTACTTAAAGGAAACTTGCAAGAGGGAGAGGGACTTTTTACACAGGCAGATAGTGATAAGACAAGAGGGAAGAGTCTTAAACTAAAATAGAAGAGATTTAGATTAGATGCTAGGAAGAAATTTTTCTCTGTGAGGGTGGTGAGGCACTGGCACAGGTTTCCCAGAGAAGCTGTGGATGCTTCATCCCTGGAAGTGTTCAAGGCCAGGCTGGACAGAGGGTTGAGCAACCTGTTCTAGTGGAAGGTATCCCTGCTCAGGGCAGGGGGTGTGGAACTAGATGATGTCTCAGGTCCCTTATAGCCCAAACCATTCTGGGGAGCAGACTTATATTTCTGACAGATAAGGAAACTGAGGCACAGATATGCGTAATAATTTGATTCAAAATTCTGTCATTTCCTGTACCTGCACATAGTATCTCTAGCCACTGAAACAGTCTAAAAGGCTGTTTGTCACACTCAAAATACTTTAAATTAACAGAATTCCCACCATAAAGGAACAACAGACATGGGCAGAAGTACTGTGATTGCAATTACCTCAGTACAACTGCAGTAGTTCTCACATGAGAATGTTTGCATTAAGTCATATCACTGACAACGCCTTTGTACCACCTTAAAATAGCAAAGTCTCTAACCGAGGTTAGAACTGGTGCACCAATGATGTTAAGCACCACTACAAACAAAAGGCATCACAGTACAGCTCCGGCCTTTAAAATGAGGCTTTACTTTGTGGGTTCACAGGAAGGCTGTGTAAATGATAGCAGAGTGTATTCTGTAGTGTGCTAGCTGGGTTTATTATCCTATCAAAGGAAAGAGAGTGTAAATAGATGAACTTCTTTTTATGTCTTCCCCTCACTTTACACAGGAGTTTTGAGTGATTTGTACTGACATTGACATGAAACCTTATTGATCAATATTAATTTGAAGCTAGTCTTGTGCTGGAGAAAACCATGACCCACCTAAATAACCCTTAGGTACCTCTGATAAAGGAAATAAATTAATAATTAAATCTAAAACTCAAGCAGTTTCATCTCATAGCGTATCTGATTGATTAAAACCCCTACAAGCACGAAGCAGTCCTGCAGGGCTGAGATCCTGTGTAAGAGCTATCCTTGCAAAGTGGCAAGCAGGGTGGACACCAGGACATCCCTGGATTGCTGACACATGGGACGAAGTGGAAAGGACAGTGCCCTGCCTGCAGAGCAGTGCTCGGTTCCCTGCAGAATATAAAAGGCAGTGATTTGCTCCACTGGAATTTCAGGGCATCAGAGATCCTGCTGCATTGAGGAGGGGAGTGGAAGAATATCTGCCAGTTTGCTTTTCAAGTTGAAGGGGAATGTATATGAAGATGAGCCCTGATTATCACATGCTAGAAGACTGGTTTAGCATCCAGGAGCCTCACTCCTTCAGAGCTGGAGAAAGGAGGAATTTTCCTAACGGACAAACAGCATTCATGCCTTTTCTCATGGCAGCATATCAAGCCTTTCCAGTGGACAGCATAATACACCTCTGGAAAAAGAGGAAGCTGAACTGGCTGTCTGGCAAAATGTGTCAGTGAATCATAGGAGTAAGGAATTGTTGTGCAGATTTATTGCTGCTCTTTAACAATAGGTGGTCACAACATTCTTAGTTCAACAGGCAATATATATCTTGTGTTTAGAATTGATTAAAAAAGCAGTCTTGGAAAACTACTCTTAGTTATTTATATTTCCTGAATTTCCACCTGCACTTATGTTTATTTTACTTAATTTAATTTTGTGTATTTGATTTATAGCTTTAAAGCCAGAGGGAAAAATGAATGAAACAAAGGGGACAAATGAATATCATCTTAACAAGAAAAACCTGGGCAGCTGCCATGTCACTAAAATTAAGAAATGAGTAGTTGTGCCTAGAAAATGGGAAATAATCACATGCCCTGTATGAAAACTGGCATATCGGGGAAAAGGGGGCCACGTGAGGTTAAGAAGGAATGAATAAATTCACCTGGGCTGAAGTGGAGTGTGAAGAACACATGTTACATGGACTTCACCTTCCTTGTGGGTGATTTGTGCTACTCTTCCAAATTGTGTTTTTTCCCTCCACTATGCTGTGAAGATAGGCAATGATTTGCTTTAGCCATTTACCAGGACATTTTCTGTTGAGGAAGTCAAAATGTCACTGTCAGCAGGGGCTTGGAAACATTCTTGTTTGTACAGAGCAGACCTTGGGTAGACCTTCCTCTGTGCGGCAAACCTCTGGATTGGCAGCAGCTCTGTGAGGAATGAAATGCTGGGATATATAAAAGCATCACAGCTGAATGCCTGTTACCTGCCTCTGTCCCAGCACAGATCATGGAGCAACTGTTTGGGTCTTATGCAATTATTCCCTAAATGAAGCAGAAGGTAGAAAGGGACAAGAACCAATGCAGACCTCAGATCTCCTTTTCCCCAGCTCCTGAGGTTACTAACCTGACCCAAAACAGCAGAAAACAATTACCAATTGAGCAAGATGGAGAGGAGCAGGGAGAAAATTGTTCCCTTCCGAAGTGCAGTTCCTCCAGGGCTTGGGGTGCTCTGGAGCAGCACAGCCACACTCATAATTTTTGCCAACAGAAGAAAATAATACACCAGATTTTCAGAAAATTACACGGGCAATTGCCTGAGCCGGATACTCAGCTTGCTCATTTGTAGGCACAACAGTAGAAACAGATTGTGTAAGTTAGCTACACGATTTTCTACAACATCCATCTAAGGCTCAAATTGTGCTGCTATTTAAAAGCACAAACAGGTAATGTAATTTCCAAATATGTGGGAGATTTCTTGTATCTTTTTCAAAATCAAAGAAGTAAGGATCAAGAAAGAAAGACTTTCTTCTGATAGAAAGAGTATAAACAATCCTAATCACCACAGAATATTTATATCATGCCTTGTGAAATATTTATGCAAGTAATTCACATAATCTGAAGTTTTAAAGCAAATGTGAGCCCCTAATTATGGCTCAGCATTACAAAAGCTTCTGCAGCTTTACTCAAACCCAACTTGTAAAAGAATAATGTAATCAGTAGGCAGTCTGATGAGCTGCCTGTGAAGTGGCCTCTCTCAGTCTGACACTAATGCTCTATCTGATCGAAACACCCAATATAAAGTATGAAGTTCTCTGCAAATGATTACATGCAAATCTCCTAAAAGGTCCATTTTCCTGTATTTGATCACCAAACTGTAGGCTTTATAGAAATCGCTTTCCCTAAGCTTAGTGCTAACAGAACGGTTTACCCTAGCCTTGCAGAACTCTTCCTGATAGGCTTGGTCAAGGCAAAGAACTTGTTCGTGCTGCTGTTATCCCAGTGGGAAAGAGTTATTATAAATGGGCCACTGCAAGGCTTTTTCACCTGCCCCAGCAAATAAAATTTACGCAAATGTCTTGCAGGGTGGTTGGCAGTAATTTTCTAAAATTAACTTTAAAGTAATGCCAGAGGAGACAAAATTATGAAGTGCTAGAAAAGAACCAAAATCACATAATGTTAGAGCCCACCTACCAGGCAGAAAAACTAATTCATTGTACAGCCAAAGCACCAAAAATCCACAGGTTCAGCTCATGATCAGTGATACACTCTGCAACTGTCCTGGCCACTGGGGATGGGTTCTAAGACACGTATCTAAAACAGTACATGATGAGGCAAACTGTGCTGTTAAGGAAGAAAATGTGTATTTCCACCTGTTAACTAGACAATCACAAGCATCTCTTGAAAGAAGTGAAGGTTGCAGTTGTTAAGAGAAATCCAAACTTGCTTGGGGAAACAGAAGGATAATGTGACATTGTGCAGCATAGTCACAATAGTGTCTCCCTAAATACAACCTTTATCGTCCAGAGGCCACTTTTTCTGTCTCCAATTTGAGTTGGAATGTCTCATTTCTCTTCACTGACTATGCAGGGAGCCTTGGTGATCTTTACTTGTGCATAAGTCAAAGTGTCATGAACCCTGGGCTTAATATCTAGAACAGGCTTAAAGGTAAGGCAACCTCAGTGAGATGCTTTTGGCAGTGACAGTTTGGGTTGCTCCATAATACAAATCCATAATTGCCCCATCATATGTGCGGACTTGACACTTCCCTCCAAAGGTCATAGATAGAGGTGCTGTACAGTAGCAATGGAGTTGGAGATTGAACACACAGGCAGCTGGAGATAAAAGTTTCAGTGAAGGAGAACTATGATGCAAGGATATTTTACACTTCTCTTGGGAGAAAACATAGTCTGCCTGAGTAAGTACAGTCCAAAGAAAACATATAGCTGCAGGTCTCAGGGGTCTGGCAATGGGGTAATAAGGATAAACTGCAGTGAGACTCCTACCTGTCTATGCATAAGTGTTCTAGGGAGGAAATCTGGGGTGACAGGAATGTTACCTGAATAAAGAGATTGTATATGTTTTGATTACTGTTAAGATTACTGTTGACTTTGGATTTCTGCACTGCAGAAAACTAATTAACTTGCTCAGCCTCTTACACTTACTGGGGCAGTTTCCACCCATTCCCAGGCTTTATACCCACGAGGATTGGATGCTTGCATCCTTAAAATTGTATGGGAGCTGTTTTCCAGTCACTGTTAAATCTTATATTCTAGCCAGGCTCCCTTATTTTTGGAGGACTTTTTTTGCAGTGCATGATTTCAAAGAAAGCAAACAGCCTCCCTGCAACATCTAAGAGTCATGGTTCAGAAGACAATTTTCTTTCTTCGGCTGAGAAAGAGATCAAGGCAATTTGTACTAAAAGACTCTTCTTAGATCAACTTTTAAAGGGATCTGGTTAAGAAGAAAGGTTATTTTCCATCACACTGTCTGTGAGCTAGCCCTGGGGCTCTGGACTTGAAGGCAGTGGAAAGCGTGAGGCTCCTGCAGAAGGGGAAGCAGGATGACTGCTCCAGGATGATGCTGAGACTCGGTCCATGTGCTGCAGACACCAGCAGCAGAGCATGGTGCTGTGCTCAAGGGGCTGCACCCCTGCTAGCACCTGTGCTCAGTGCTGTGCTGCCATGTGCAGCACCTCCACAGCTGGATGCCTGTACCCAGGCTGATAGTGGGTGTTAATCCTTTCTGGCTTACTTGGAGAGTAACTCCCCACTCTGTAACCTGGGGAAGAACCCTTCAGATCTGTCTGATCTGATCCTTATGTGTCAGACACTCATTTGGCATCCACCTCATGCTCCCCCAGGAATGCATTTGAATCTTGCACACACCCTGTGCCTGGCACAGCTCATTAAAAACCAGACCTATCCTGAATCTTCCAGCAATTTCAATCAGTTTTGTCTATTTATTCTGCAGGCTTTCCAAGACATGGACTCCTTCTCCTTGTGTGCATGGGAAGCATGCAAAACTGCAGGACTTTGATCTTGTGTTTAGCTATAAGGTGTTCTTAGTTCTTAGAGTAGAGAAGTAGTTTGTGCTCAAGTAGCTGTAATTACTGTAGAGGAGAGTAGTTCACAATGTTCTGTAGGCAGGAAGAGGCTGAGAGAGTCCCTTTGCCACAATCTGCAGGCAGGACAAGTGCTGCATTTCCAGGGAGGTCCAAGTGGAGATCACATACTTACTGAAAAGGTGGCTAGGAAGATGTGCAACCCTCACTGCTCTATTCCAAAATTTCACCTTATAAACTTGCACTTCAGCTTTGTTTTCCCAGAAAACTTCCTGAATTTTTGCTGAGGCAAATATATCTGTATCTGAGGCTACGCATCTGTAGGGCATGCTCTTCTCTCCTGGGAAAGATTGCCGTTTATGGTATTGCCCAAGAAGGTAACGCAGGAATATGACAATATTGAGCCAGGGAAAAATGGTGTTCGACCAAAAGTTGTGATTTGCTTTACATTTGCTTCAGTCTTAGAACTACTTAGAAACAAAACACTAACAGCCGCCCACAAGAAAAGAAGAAATGGATCAAGAAAAATTTTCAGATTATTTAGTGACATTTCAAGTCCCAAAATATGGGAGCAATCCTTTTTCCTCCAAAATAGTTTATGTATTTCAGCAGACAACAAAACAGCTTGCAATGCAGTAGCAAAACTTCAGAAAGTTTGAGACACCACTGATGTTACTGTTATTTTTTTCTCAAAAGCATCGATTAATATATTTAAAGCTGAAATTTAAATACCTGAATCATTGATTTACTGACTTTTGCCTTATAAAAAACTTTGACTTTTGTTCAGTTCCCTGCTTAATGAAAAAGATGAAATTTTTCAAGTGACTATAAAAAGATTGGACCCAAATGATGTATTTTATGGATAGAGGGAAGGTAATGATAATTCAAAACACACTGCAGGCATGTCAGAATTATTTTTAAATTCCAGTAGTCCAGAGAAGAGTGCCTATAAGCAGTAAAGCTAAATACAGAGAAAAGAATACCTGGTCTCATTCACCAAATGGTCTCTCTATCTCTCATTTCTCCCAGCCTCTGTGTTTTTCAGAGTGATAGTTAAAGGAATTGATAGTTAAAGGAATTAATTCATACTCGAGAAAAAAGCTCTTTTAAAAAGATGAGAACAGTATTAGAAAATAATTCAGTGCTTGGAAATAAGGCCCCTGAGCCCACGTGAAAACGTGCTGCTGGTTTTGCTGGGACAGAACACACTACTGGTCCACCTCATTTACTTATCCCTTCCCCATCAGTGGCTAATTGCAGCCATGCAGTGCTCCCATAAAACAGGTAATTACACCCAATGGTATAGAGGGGGAAACTCTGGTACTGCATAGTAACCAAAGCTAGGCAAGGAAGCAAGATAGCTGCGACACCTTTTTTTTCCCTGGCTGTTGAAAGAGTATGTGCTATGTGTATTCCAAATCATTGGTAATTATTTTCCTCAGTCTATTTGCCCCAAAACGAATATGTAACAGGTAGCTTTGCATACTTGTGATGAAATATCTGCTGCTTTTTTAAGTGTAATGGTTTCAATCATGGTAAAATGCTAATGGGAGAAGAGAATCATTATGTTCTGGGTGACAGACAGCTCTTATTGGTTATTTTGTCCATCTCTGAGGTGATTATTCACTCACTGTAGAATAGAATCCCTGCTATAACAGGTTTAACTTTAAATTCCCAATCAATTGGCCAGCCTGATCCAGAGTTTTGGAGATCTAACAATGCCCACTCTCAGATGTGCTTCTGTTATACTGCACGGAACACTCCTCAGTAGGCTGGTGAGCAGACTATGTAACATCATGGTCTCTTTTATCTCTAATTTTGATGATTACCTGCCTGACCTTTTTGTCAGGTTGACCTTCTGTACACTATTCAATAGTTTATACAGCTATTTTCTTTCTTATGATTCTTTTTGAACTAAAGACCCTGATCTGCAAGCAGCATGCAGACCCAGCTGCCTTTCATCAGTCCCCATGTGTGTCGGCCAAATGCCTATGAGTGGAGAAGCTCTGACTAAACAGTGCTTGAGGCACTTCTGCAGACATTACAGCGGTTCCACTACCCTTTATGAGCCACTCTGGCTTCAGTTTTGTCCTTATTTTTACCTTTTGGCTATCTGTGCATGCATTCATATGAGCTATGTTTTCCCCATACTCCTTTAAATTTTGGATGCACAGAAAAGAGGCTCTCTTTTCTATTGGACTATTTTTCAAGTGGTGCTTTTCATTTACAAAAAGACAACACAAGAACAAACATAAAAAAACCCCTTGAAAAGTCTAGAAGTATAAAAAGCTTTTCAAAATGTATGACTTTTTGATTCTATATATGATCAGTTGCCTTGGGTTCATAAAGTGTAAAAATCAAAGGAGAGAGCAAAATTAATGTGATTCTCGGGAGATTCCTGAAGTCCTGGATGGGCAGTAAACTTGATCACTTCTAGGGGCTGCCCAGTTGTGTAGGTTTTTGTGCTCACTAATTGTCTTGCTACTTAACCAGCTGGTTCCCTGATTTTTAACATTAAAAAGAGTATTATTGGAGAGAGAACCCTGTCTGTTGCACAACCTTGCTGAGATAAAGAGCCTCCTTAAATTCTCAAAAGGCCAGAAAGTAACTAATACCACCCAAACTGAATGGAGCCTAGAATCAAGGCTTCCTACTTCTTGGGGAAAGGTTGCAATTCCTACATTATTTTAGAAGAGATCAGTGTTATTATCACACACTCATTGTCAGAAGATGGCCTGAAAGACTGACACTCAAATGTTTCCTATTAGTTGCACTGAAAGACTTAAAGAAATTCATGTAGGAAAACACATAGGAGACACTCAAGCTTCCTGTGCCCTGTCCAGGTGGGAAGGGATTCCATATGATAGGTTGATTAGAACTTCCTCTGCTTATCTTCAAGGCCATCTACCTTCTTCCTCTTCCACTTCCCCAGACAAAAAGCAGAGTTTGGATGGCTTTTAGTGTATAGACTGGATTTCTCCCTAACTGTTTGGGACCAGACTTCCCAAATTTCAGGTTTCTTGGACTCATAAGTTGTGTGATTAAGTATGCATAAAAGCCACAATTTGCAGACCTTAGTCCTTAGAGGAAAGAGCAAAAATTCACCTTTCCTTTCTTAAACTGAAATGCTGCAGTCATCAAGGGAGAGGCCCTGACACAGAGCACATCAGGGTTTTTTGTTATTTTGGAGGTGAGTTTTTTTCATAGATGCAGAGAACCCTGAGGTCATGGTGAAGACAGTAAGTGTATTTTGGTGTGTTTATTTCTCTAATCAAACAAACAAAGGTATGCCTAAGAGTCAATACTTGAAATTGTTAACAGATATAATCATAAACAGAGATTATTTCTAAATATATCCTAAACTATCAAGAGTTACTCTTACACGGACTTTGTACACAAAGGATGAGTTGTATTTTCAGTGTTCTTAGCTGAAAAAAGCTACTGTCTATCCCCGTGCCTTTGGGCATAAACTAACCCACCACACACCCATAGGAAAACAACACACATTTGGAGATGCTTTAAGAAAAACGAAAACTCATTGTTCCCTGTCACATGTCAGTTTATACAGAAGCTACAGTAAAACTCATTTACGTTTGGGATTCTAGCCATGGACAGGGAAAGGTGCTGTTGACAAACTGTTCTACATCTGAAGGTTCCTAAAGGCATTCCTTATCTAAGGCTATTTCAAAGGCAGTTCTGCTTGGATCTGCCTGCTGATCCACAGTAACTCTGCTGTCTACTGGTTTTTCTTTTTTATCTTTCCCTTTATGTTTTCTTATATGCTGAAGCTGATGCAAGGATAAATGTGAAAAGGCATGACATTTCCTTTTTGTTAGATGCTCGTGACTTTTATTATGTGTGTCCCCAAAGGTAGCTTAACCAGCACCTGGTGCTATTTGAGTGTTTCTGCCTTCCAGTCAGTGAAAGAAGAGTCTCTGGAATTGGGGAGCAATAAAGCTACTTCAGAATCAAAATGGTCATTCTGATGTGAATTTTAAAAGTTCTCTCTCACACACACATGCACACACACAGACAAAAGGGTTCAGATAGCCATTATTCTGTGCCATTTACCCTGCAAAAATATATGCACTCATACAAGATCTGTTATAAATTCTTAGCAATTTCTTTAAACTTGCACTTAGCTGCAAAGTCTGCTGCTTCTGTTTCAGATTTGAAGAAAGCTTGTCTACTTTTTCCAAGTATATCACTTCTAATAAAAGATTCTACCTGGGCCTGTGTTTTCTTGACTAACTCGTCAGATTATCACACCTACAAAAATACGCCACTAGGCTGGTATTTCACGGTCTGAAATGGCATACAGATGTTTGCTGGCTTATTTTGAGAAATAGCTTTCTACTACAACATGGCTTTTATAACTGTATTGGTAACATAATCATTTAAAGCTCTTCTGGTAGTAGAGCATCAAACAGGTTTCTCTACATTATTCTAGTTTTGGTGGGGAATGCTGATATCCAGTAATCCAAAGATGTGAAAACATGATGTGAATTACATTAAATAAACCTATTATTTAAAATGTAAGAAAATCTAACACAAGTTGCAAGCAGCACAGATAAAAATAAAATGTCAGCAATGTGAATGTGTCCAGATCCATACTTTGTATGTAGATTTAATTCCTGAGCTTTTCTGTACCCTATCACTGATGCCATCCACATGACCATGTAAACAGAGTCAACAGGAGAAAAGGCTATTTGGACTATTTGGAATAAATGAGGAACTGAAGTCTGAAAACACAAATTGCACAGTTTCACAAGAAGTTAAATCTGCTGTGAGCAGAGTGGGGAAGACCACCAGGAACTAATAGAGAAAACTTACAGGATATGGGGAAGAAACAAAAAGATGTGAGGATTTTGTATGGCATTGCAAAATAAGATATACAGAAAGAGAACTGATGAAATAATGGTGATTAACTTGGCCATTGGACCCACAGGATGAGAAAGCATAGCTGTGCAAATCATTTTCCATCTGGTTTACTCTATAAAACATACATATGTTCAGAAAATGTTTCATGGGAAAAACCCTTCAGCTGCTGTAACTTGCGCATTAAGTCAGGTAGAAGAACTGAGATTGGTCTGTGGCTCCAAATCTGCACAGCAACAGGCATATCTGCTGCTTTTGTTAATGCTAGGTGGAAAATGGAAGGGGTAACACTTTATGTAGAGAAAGCAGTTGTGTCTGATTATACACAAATGCTAGTTTAAAGCTCAAACAAGCATGGATTTTCCCTAACTGTGAAAACAGCTCTTTAAGTCATTAACTACTGTGTTTCCCAAGAAATAGGTATATTTAAAATAATTTCAAAATTCCATGGCCAGCCGTTGTAAAAAATCTTGCTTTTTTTTTTAGTAAACAAAATTCAAGGTCTGCTTTAGTTGTGGGCAAAGGTCAGTTGGAGGAACAAAGGTTTTATGACCCATTCTTCTTTCTTACCTGTTGTTGCTGGGATGCTGTGGAGTCAGCCAAGAGATGGATAAATGAATGTCTTCTTTACACTTCCCATTTTATCCTTCCCAGTGGTAAAAGGTGGTTGTTAAAGCAAGTAATGGAAAACCGGACTGATGGAACTGGGATTAGAGGTTTTGGAATGGTGCTTTTCAAACCATTCCATTTTCCCAACCTAATTTGTTCATTAATTCAGCAGTCTCTTTTACCACAGCCACTGCTAAAGTTCATATACCAATGATACATCCAGCAAGTTGCACATTGCTGTGTAGGCAGGAATTGCTCCCTTCAGATCCCTGGCAAGTGATAAGCACATGCCCTTGAGCCTGAGGTTTTTTTGCAAATCCCTGTTGCATTATGCAAATCTCTAGAACTGATTAGAACAGTTTCTGGGTAATAGCATCTTCTTCTGCCACCTGTTCACCAAGGCCTTAGGAATCACTGGAAGAAACTAAAAATCCAAACTCAATTTCCAAATCTGTCCAGCAGCACAATAAATCTGACAAACTGATTGGCAGACGCAAGTTTGCTTCTTCAAGGGAAAAAAACAGATGAGCAATAAAGCTACGGGGCCAAAATCTTCCAGCATGTCAGATAAGAGCAGACCACTTCCCTTGGTTCCCGCCATACAGCTCTATCCACTTGATCATCCCATTTGCTTAAGAAACTTTAATATTATTTTAAAAAGTGGCATCAAGAATGAGAAGAAAGAAATTTAAACCAATCTGTCCCTTACACCTTGGTGTTTAATAGAAATCTGCAATGAATAGATGTGTTTTGTGAAATGTCTGTTTTAATGAAACCTGCCTTCATCTCAAAAGGGACTAGAAATAGAGTGAAATGAACACTAATAATACCAGCTTATCAGCTAGTAGGTAAAAATCTTATTTATAAATCTATGAATGCTAATTAACTGCCTTGCAATAGCAAGCAGAATTGTTTATTATTCCCAAATGAAAGCATGTAAAGTGTTAAAGAAGACACCATATTGATTAATGTCTAGCCAGGTGTTTTGTATACCCAAACTCTTCCTATCCAAATTTTTCCCATTATTTTTCCTGTTCATGAAAGACTCATATGAACTCTTTCAACAGCTATTTTAGTTGTTCCTTAAAAGACTGCAATAGAATCATAAAATCATAGAATGGTTTGGGTTGGGAGGGACCTTAAAGATTATCTATTTCCCCCCCCCCTGCCACGGGCAGTGACACCTTCCACTAGACCGGGTTGCTCAGGGACCCATCAAACCTGGCCTTGAACCCTTCCCAGTTGTAATGGGGCATCCACAACTTCTCTGGGCAACCTGTGCCAGTGCCTCACCACCCTCACAGTGAGGAATTGCTTCCTAATATGTTGTCTAAAGCTGCCCTCTGTCAGTTTAAGCCATTACCCATTGTCCTGTCACTCCATGTCCTTGTCAAAAGTCCCTCTCCAGTTCTTTTGAAGCCCTTTAGGTACTGGAAAGTGCTCTAAGGTCTCCTGGAGCCTTCCCTTCTCCTGGCTTAAGAACCACAACTCTCTCATCCTGTCTCTATAGCAGAGGTGGTCCAACCCTCTGAGCATCTTCCCGGCCTCCTCTGGACCTGCTCCAACAGGTTCACATACTTCTTATATTTAGGGGCCCAGAGCTGGATGCAGCATGGCAGGTGGGGTCTCAAGAGAGTGGAGCCATAGTACAGTGAGCATCTGAGATTGTTCCAGAGTCTGAACTTACCAGAAATCAAGCAGAAGCCACTATGAATAATAAAGTGGAATGAGTATATTTATGACTGACCTCTGAAGAGGGATACTATCTGGTAACTGTGTTACAAAAAACATGGTCTTTATAAAAAGACTTGTAGGTAGAAAAGTCCACTATAGGAAATCCATATGTATTTATAAACCACATGACAAAAATGTATAGCTAAAATGTCAGATTGATGGAGTAGGCTTAGAAATTCTCTGTGAGACTCTCAGGAGATGGAGACACACACAGCTGACTTCAGACAGGTCAGCTCTGGAAATTAAGAAGTTGCATAGATACAAATGGGCTGCTTCCTCAGAGCCACTCTTCCATGGTGTGTCCCTGACCTTAAAAAGCCTCTTTAGGATTGCCAAAGACTAAAGAGACTTTCCAGCACAGACTAGAGCCATCACAAAATCCTGAGGCACTGCTGCGTGACACATACAAGCCCTCAGGTTTGTCAGGTTTCTCTAGAGAAGTAAAAACCAGGCTGAAATTCTGATCTTTCAAGGTACCTACGTGCTTTCCTGGATAAAGGCTTGGGAGGGAGGCACATTTCTGTAATTCTTAGTTTGAAGTCCAGCACTTACAAGTGTGAGCATCTGAGCAAAATGTGCATCATGCCTTGGCAGAGCTGATGACCAAACGTCATTTTCCACATGGACTATTCTTATTGATTTTAATTGAATTACTAATAGTGTAAGGCACTATTTAATGAGTCTCAGGGAAAGAGGGGTTAGAAACCAAAGTATCTCAGTTCCTGTTGGATGTGTTCATGCAGAGATGCATTTATTGTGTGAACAACTCCACTGAAATCAGTGTGTATCCCTGGAGAATAACTCTTTGACTAGTTGGATTAAGAGAAAAACAACTTGGCTTCTTTGGATGAGAAAAGTTTCATAGAAGTATAGCATTATTTTTATACCCTTTCTTATTAATATATTAAACCCCTCATCATTCTTCAGGGGAGATGAAGCACACCAACGCTCAACACAACTGTAGGTTGCAGTCACCTGTGTCATTCTGTCAGATAGATGGCTTTTACATGGTGTATCCTGGACAGCCAAAATATCAAGAGGGTAATTTGTCTCTAAATTATGGCTGTTAGTAATTAATCCTCTTTTACTCTGGACTTGAGTGACCTTTATAAAGAAGAAGTTTAAATTAAAAAAAAAAAAATAAAAAGGGGAAGAAATGAGCCATTTCTTCAGAAACATATACACTTATGTCTTAAACTTGTAGTAACAACTATGAAAAGAATAAAAACCCCTACAGCTGACTCAAAATATAGCCCACAAGATGTATACTAGCTGACTTCTCCTGTATTTGAGGATAAAAGACTTTCCCGTAGTGGCAGTGGGAAGCCTGTGACCTCTCCAAGGCTTGCCAAAATCAGGTCATCTCTGTGATAAACTGCTCAGTCCTGCATTTCCATCTCGAACAGTTTCCTGATGAAGTGTTAAGGAAAATGTCCGGCCTCTGTAGATATGGTGTTTCTTAAAACCTTGATGAAAATCAAATGTCTCCCTCCCTTTATTAGGGATGTTAAACAGAAGCAGCTGTGTAAGGGACATGCAGTCTGTCAGCGTGACCTTCGGAACTGGTACCTGCTCACTGGTAATTGCACAGACATAGCTGCTTATCATATAGAAAGAGCATCCAACACCTTGTAGGAAATACTTCTGAGGAAGCAGAGTCATGATGAAATGCTGCCCTGTTTTACTTTTGTGGGTGGATTCTAGCATTTATAAAAATAAACTACTGCCGTGAGAGATAAATAGCAGACATAGTTTTTGTGCAGACTGTTTGGGGTGAGACATCTCTGCCTGTTTGGAAACCATTCCAAAGCTGTCCCAAATATAAGGAGAAGGGCAACCTTTTAACATATTTTTTTCAAAAAAAACATCTAGGAGAATAAGTAGAAGGATTTGTGGTGAAACCATCCCTATGTTTGGGCTGCCTTGTTTTTTTGATGGTAGGCAATTTGGGTTTGGCTTGGAAGGTTAAGTAGGGAAGCCCATTTTTGCAATATTTATGTTTTCTCATCTGAAAATCTGTGAGCTTATCTAAAGAACAGTGGCGACTTCTCTTTCAGATACAGCAATCTCTTCCATCTCAGATTTCTTATATGTGATTTTAAGCTCCATCTAATTGAGACTGCCTTATCTATGTTATTCTTAGAAACCAGAAGTTAATCCATAAGAGCTACAAGTTTATCTTTTCCCTTTCTAGCCACATCTCAACTCGAAAAAGCCCATGCCATCACCCTGCTTTGCCTCATTTATCAAAATAATACAGCAGCTAATCCTTCTGGAAGGACACAATGTGACACATGCAGGGCAGGACACCCACATTCCCAGGGCTCTTTTGGGGAGTCAGGAGGGCTGTGTGGCCATACTGTTGTTGCTAGGAGGTTTGGTTGGCTGGTTGGGACAATTGAATGTGAAAAAAACGTGACGGGAAAGGTAATAGCCTGGTAGGACCTGAACCCCCTCCTGATCCCCATCTGCAAGTCTTTGTCTAGGGAGGATGACCAGAAATTATCACCTCTCCATGGGCCCCAAAAGATTAAGATGGTGTCTCCTAGACCATCACTATCTCATGTCAAAACTTGTCCTGTTTTGTGTATTAGGGTGAATCATCAATTTTCAGAGCTGTCAGCTCAGCACCAGTTCCCAGACCTGTGTTTGCTGCACAGAAAATACCCATCCTGCTTCTGTTGCAAAACCCAGCATATTCCAGCCTGAGCCAAATGTCCACAAGGCAAATGACTATATTGGGTGTAAAGGTTCCCTTAGAGAACGGAGACCTTTATTTACAGGATAGGTGAGGTCTGCTATTAGGGTTAAATGAGGGAATGGGATGTTTGCAGGAAGATGTTTAAATAGTCCTGGTTCAGTGGGTGCAGATTCCCTGTAAGCATTATAACAGAGATGGATAAAGAGTGCTGGGAACTTAAAAGCTTTTCCAGGTTTAGGCACAAGTTTAACAATTGCTTTCTTAAGCTTTTATTTGGGTTTGTTATTATAAATCTGGAGCAAAAAAGTTTCCTACTTTCTTGAAGAGAACGCTCACTTCTGAAGTTTCGTTTTCTGACTTTTGTACCAAACAGTTCACAGGGATGTGAATATATACACCTAATGCATCCAAAATTTAGATCAAATCTCCAAGTCTGAAAGGACCAATTCAGATATTTCAAACCAATTTATTCCTAACACTCAGGGTTTTCCAATTCAATTATGTCGCAGAACATGATGTTTTAATCTCCAGCAAAACCTATCAAAACACATGGTGGTGGCCCATTGAAGGAGTGGGTTCTTGTAGAGAAATGGCAGTGTCAGGGACGCTGCTCTGTTGGCACAGGGGGGAATATGTGAACTTAAGCGTAAGCCAAGTCCTGAAGCACAAAAAGTGTTTTAAGATCAGTGAATTGGACAATGTTGTTGATCCCTGCAGCAAAGAGGGAAGGTTTGAAAGAGCAACAACTCTATGAACGGCCCAAACATGAATACTTAGTCAATGGTTCACAGAGTCGGAGGCATTAGCAATGGAAAAGACCTACAGGGTGAACCATGATTATTCTGCTTCAGTGCTCTGTCCTGTGTTTCAAACTGAACGCAGATTTCTCTGACCCAAATGTAGATTTTAATATATGTATTGTACAATCAGCTTGATTTAGGGTCCTGAGTCAATCTCTTGTAGAAAGAATATTAAAATGCAAAGCATGAACAGGGATTTAAAAAACAAGAAGGGGGCTTTGGTTTGTTTGTTGTTTGTTTCCCTTTCCTCTTCCTTCTTTTATTTTTTCTTTTTATTAGGTTCTGAACACCAGCACGCATTAAACTGTCTGCAAGGCCAAACAAATATTCCTTTCCAGAAGGGAAATATTTTCTTTTCACAGTGTTGGAAATAGGTATGTACAATATAGGGATTCACACCAAACAAAAATCTGCTAAACAAAACTGGCTGTTTTACCAGCTGAATGCAAAGTGCAAATCCTTCCCCCAGGACATGATTTTTAGTGGTAGAAAGCAGAGTATGTAGAAAAAAAGGTGAGATCTTACAAGAACAGGAAATTGCTCCAAGTCATCCTTCTGGAATCAGGGATAGAGAGAAGAGAGGAAGGAATTGCAGAAGTATGTGAAGACAATTTCTAAAAAATTTCAGCTTGTGGCCATGTGTAGCACTCATAAGCTCAATATGGGGCTATATTATACGAGCTGATTTACACAGCCTGCAAGAGAACTTAAGTCTGAAACATGGCAAGAGAACAATACCTATCTCAACATATTCCTTATGGAATTTCAAGGCAACATACTTGCCCAGCTAAAGATAAATTTCAATAGGAGTCACAAGAGCCACTGTTATGTGTGAAACTGTGCTAGCAATTTATTCACAAGAGGTCCAGTGTTTTTCCTGTTGCCTTTTAGAAAGCCCATGAAGCTTGCTGTCGTTTTAATTCTGGAGACTAACCTCTGATCAAAGTTTTCCTCAGCTTTTCTCCTTCTTGACAAGTCCCCTTTCTTCCGGCTTGGTTGCTTTATGTAAAAGTTTGCAGCAGCCTGCAGAAAGGCAAGCCACAGCCTCCTCGCCTGACAGCAGTTCAACACTCTCAGAAGTGAAGGTGCAAGGTATGACCAGAAGTACAATGATGGAGAGTCGGCCTAAATGAATGACCATCCCAGCTACACACTTGAAACAGAAAGAAATTAAATAAAATCCAAAACCAGAACACAGAAAATTCTGGAGCAGAGGGTGGTAAAACACTGGTACAGGTTGCCCAGAGAGGTGGTGGATGCCCCATTCCTGGAAACATTCAGCATCAAGTTGGATGTGGCTCCAAGCAACCTGATCGAGTTGGACTAGATGAGCTTTAAAGGTTCCTTCCAATGCAATCCATTCCATGATTCTGTGATTTCCATGTTTCTCCAGATCCTGAATGTGTAACCGCAGCTGCATTCTTCCTGCTGACTCTGCTCTCTTTCCTTCTTAGCCTGGTTTAAACCCACATTGCTTCCTACAAAGACTGGCTTTGCTAGTGGGTCCGAAGGCTGAGAAGTATCCCTGTCGTTCTGACAATCTGGGGATAAATATGTCAATAAATACAGTGATGAAGCCTCTGCAATAAGACCTGGGCTTGTCTGCCCGTGCACCAAGCCCATCAGAAGTGGCTCTGTCAAGGGCTCTTTTCCTGTGGTTTAATGGCTGGCCTCAGCACTACTGTACATGGCTGCGGGACTTCAGGGTGTACAGCAGATGTGCAAGGGGCTGGCAAAGAGCTGGGGTTTTGTGAGCTTATGCAGCAACCCAATGTAATGTATTTACTATCTCTGAACCTCTTTAGATTTTCTTTGGATGGCAGCCCTTTGAGTAGGAAAGAGACTTGAAAAAGATACTAATTAGAAACTTGCTAAACAACCTAACAGATGACAAATGTCTCCAAAATTGAAAACTAGAGGTGAAAAAGACCATTTGCATCCTGTTTACCTCCTCCTAAGATCAGGTGTGACACTATGCTCATATATTATCATGTACTTTACTCTGTTAGACTTTAAATTACTCAAGTGATAAGGTCTATAGACCATGCAATATGCCATACAGTTTTTGCAGTATTTTTTGAATTCAGATTTATATTCTACCTAGACTGAAGAGAAAAGTGATGTAGCTGAGGGGGTAAAACTACTCACTTTTTATCAAGATGTCCTTTAGTGAGATGGAACTGTAATTCTCATTAACAAAAGCATCAGAATGTTTTACACAAAGTACTTAACGTTACCATTAAAGTAAGCAGCTATCTGAGTGCTCCTGAAATGTATAATAAAATATGCTTGTCACCACAGTTAACTTCTATCAAAGGTTGATCTGATTGCTGAAGAAGTTCACTTTGCCTTGAAAATCATCTGCATAAAAAGTCAAGCTTCAGGTGACCAGCAGAAGAGATTACATCAAAAGTATTTAAAAATAGGAATAAAGTCTTGCCAAGTATTTGTTTTCTATATGCTGATGATATTTCAGTGATATTAACATTTCTGCCATACTGGCCATACAGTACAGATTATTGCAGAAAGCTGCTGTTGTTTGATACTTTGTTGAGAATCTAAAAGTGACTTTAATATAATTCAGGCTTCAAACTCTTTCTGCGAACTTGCTCTAATTATAGTGACCAAGTGCTGCAGGCTAATGCCACCGCTGAAGTAGCCAGTTATATCTGAGGGACAATCAACCCAAAAATAAAAAATCCAAGTTACCCTGTGTCTTCAGGCAAGCTGCATAACATTCAATCCATACCAAAGTGGTCTTCCAACTTTCTAACTTCAGGTATTTGACACTCAGCCTGAACTCATGCCAGTGATTATTTGCATCACTTTCCAACCTGCAGCACTCTGTGTCTGTTATCTGAGTTACTGTCACTAGCTCTTTGAACAGCACAAAGACCCATATGGCTTGATTTACTGCCTCATGGAATTAAATAAGCAGCACAACATCCACCAAATCACTCTTTTACAGAAAGATCCTAATGATTCTCATTAACTCTGTATCCAGCCCAACTGATCCAGACTTCCCTCCCTCTTAGGCAGTTTTCCCATTACTGAATATACTCAGCAGATACTGAACCTTTTTCCTTGTCAGATCTCTGAACTGATCATTGTGCAGCCTAACCCTGGAAGATGTCCTGTGTTCTTAGTGAATTTTTCATGAATCCCACATTAAATCTGCAGGCTTTGAGGTGCACTAAGGGAACTGACATGTTTACCCTTCAAGATCAGCACCACTGTTACCTTTCGTAAGAAAGCACAGGAGCACCTTTGTTTTCAAAATAGGTGTGGGCAAAGGAAAGACCACGGTCCTCACATGTCACTCAGCTGCCACATCATCATTCTTCCCAACTACATTCCTTAGGCCATTTATTAGCATTGCTAATACCAAGCACCTCATTTTTATGCCGCTAGCAGCAATTGTGAAAGCCATACTGAACTTTCTAATCCATTTATCTATTAATTTATTATCTAATTAAGGCTCACAATGACAGTGCTATTTGTTTAAAAATGCCCTCAAACTAAACCAATACAAAACACACATGCATTCAAATCAATTAAAATGGTACTCACTAATGTTTTCCTTAATCAGTTGGTAACTGTTCCATTACCGTTTAAAGAAAGGCAAAATTAATTTTAACTTCACCGTAATCGTGCGACCTACTTACATGGTGCCAAACGGATACAAATGGATGTTACTGTCATGTCATAAGGGCATGGAATCGTACCAGCCATGAATTTTCCAAGAGCCATCCTAGGAATAAGGCTTTTTTGCATAAAAGAGCCCTAGAACACTAGTTTAAATGCTGTCACTGAAAGGCAGGCAAGCAAAAATGGGGATTTCTGAAGAGTTTATTAAAGTTCACATCATACCTCGTGCTGTAACTCTGTGATTTTTTCCTTCCAAGGGCTGTGCCTTTTGCACAACAGCAGCAGAATCTAGTGCCACATGCCTCACACTTCATGTTCATTACAGCAAAAAGCGAACCCGTCTTCCTATGTTGTTTAAACAAAGGCTGAGCACATTCTTTAGCTACTAAGCTGTGTCAGAGACCCTTTCCACTGTGTCATCCAGGCACAGAGAAATCCTACACAATACCTTAATGCCATTTGTTTTGGGCACTGACTTCAAATAGCAGTTGTCCCTCTTCTTTGGATGCAAAAAGTGCAGGCACTGCACATCTAAACCATGTGCAGATGTTACACCGTCATCTACCTTTCTGATACTGTGAAAGATTAAACCTCATATTAATTGCTTACTATGGCAAAGGATTTCTGGGGCACAGCTGACACAGAGTTCTGCTCCTTTCCCTCTTTCCCTGCTGCCAGAGTTGCGGTAGTAACAGCAGAGATTATCACGCTGAAGAGGGTTGCTCCATTTGGTTATTTAGAAACATTTTAAGAGCATCTTTCAAAGCCCACAGTAATGCATACAGACACCAAGGTCTGAAACACAAATCCCCACGGACTCAGTCTATCCTGTTCAAGCCTGGAATTGCATGAACATTCATTCATTCTCCAGTGTTGTGTTTGAACATGATTAAACTGCTGCTTTTCCCCTCCTGCACGAAGCATCACTTCCCCCTCTGCTCATTATTTATAGTACCACGTAAGATATTTTTAAGATGAGGAGAGGCAGAAAAAGCCAGATTGAAGATACATATAGCTGTAGTTTCTGTAACTAAGAAGGACTAAATAACATTTCTCAACCTATTTACTTGTTGCACTTTTTTCTTTTCTCTTTTTAAGACTAAACAGGTAGCCAAAAGAAAAAGACATTTAATAAATGGGATATTTATACACACTACAATTCAACTCTTGTATTGGCAGT
The DNA here is from genome assembly GCA_013397915.1 of Daphoenositta chrysoptera. Lineage (NCBI taxonomy): Eukaryota > Metazoa > Chordata > Aves > Passeriformes > Daphoenositta > Daphoenositta chrysoptera. Next base: position 401,052 of record VZRO01004995.1, on the reverse strand, counting down.
TTTAAAACTCCAGCTCTGCAGTGACTGAAATGACACAGCCATACCTGGGATGGAAATCATTCACTATGCCTGAATTTTTTGCAAATCTTTTAAAAAGTGAAGAAATACACCTGAAGATACTTCTTTTCTTTTGCAAGGGAAAACAAGGGAGCAGCAGAGAGCTCTCAGGATCTGATCTTGATCCTTCTGAAGTCCAGAGAAGACTGTATCTGTGAGCTTCAAACCCTCACTGCCTTCCAGCACTAGTGTCAGCCCACGGGCTTGCAAGCTGGTTTTCAAGCGACAGCTAAGCCACCTGAAGAGTTGCTCTGCCTTATCAGTTCAGTGGGGAATTTTTTGATCAGGTTTACTGGATGATGCCTTCCTGCGTGAGAGTGATGGTCGGAGTACCGGATGTGTGTTCAATAAACCATATTCCACTCCCAGAGCTTATTTCTTTCCTTTTGTACTTTACTTACCCTAGCTGACATAATGACACTTAATTAGTCTTAAAATTTGAAATGTTTTCTGGATTAGAGATTTCTGTTTAATAAAGCCTGGGAGGAAGTGCTAGGTCTGATTAGTGATGCCTGACTCAAAGGAAAACAAACTCCCAGAACAGCCTCCTGACAGCTAATCTCCAATCCTGAATAATGTTAGACCAGGAGAGGAAACTACTACTGCAAATTATTGGGACCTATCCCTGTCAAATACTCTCAGTGAGCAGAATGAACAGTGGCCGCATAGGAAACCTCTTACTCATGTGATGACTGGTGCCTCATGCGAACAGCCTGAAGGTGAAGCTGCACTGTATGGTTTTGCTAACAAAAGGGGCTTTGCCAAGGCCTGGCCAAGCTCTCCCTGGGTTCTGCTTATGCATCAGAGAATAACAGAATGGTTTGGGTTGCAAGGGACCTTAAAGATCATCTAGTTCCAAACCCCACTGCCATGGGCAGGGACCCCTTCCATAGACCAGGTTGCTCAAAGCCCCGTCCAATGTGGCCTTGAGCACTTCCAGGGATGGGGCATCCACAGCTTCTCTGGGCAACCTGTGCCAGTGCCTCACCTCGTGCACAGTAAAGAGTTCCTGGTTCACTGGTTGCTGGTTGCAGCAGAGATGCTCTCTGTGGAATAGGGATATTCCCTGCATTACTGAAATAGGTCAGCTCCAAATCATGAAAAAAAAATTAAAATAATGTAACTATTACCTGTCCCTTAGGATCTTTTCTACCAAGCAGAACTCATAGGCAGCATTGCTGCTGTCAGCAAAGAAATCTTTGCTAAAGCTCCTCATCGGAGGAAGAGGAGGAATTCCTGCTGGCCTGGTAGACTGGGACTGGCAGCACTACAGTGAGTGGAGGGGGCAGGACACAGTGCGAGGGGAATGGTTCATGAGGAGGATGGTGGCTGGAAGCTTAACTGAAAAGGTGGCCAGAGAAAAATGAAGACAGAAAGCTCATTCTAGAAATTGAAGGCTCTCTCTGTGAAAGGATGAGTCTTCAGAAGGTCAGACACCAGGACCAGATCTTTTTGGGGAACTCGGAATTGGACCCTGTGGGTGCTGTTACAACTCAGTCATGCTGTGGTACAATCAGCAGTGCTGGCCTATCTGCCTATCAGTCACAGCTAAACTGCACTAGGCAACAGGGTGCAAACAGCCGTCCTCTCCCCCACAAATCCACAACATTCCCTTGGATCATGCTGCTACAGCCCCATCCTTACACTCCATGGGGAGGCTCCTTCAGCGTACCCGAGTTAAATGCATGTCTGTCCTGGACTTCCCTGCTGGCAGGCTGCAGTCAGCACCCATGCCAGCATCCTGCACACCCGAAAGGAGACAGTGGCTGTGCCTGTGGCTGTGCTTGCAGATTTGCTCTCAGTGTAGCACACAGGTTTAATCCTAAGGGCAGCCTCAGGGATCAGAAGTGCTTCATGTCCAGCTCTGAATACGATTTTGCCTAAAATTAGCAATAGTGGAGTGCAAACTGCCTTGGAAAAGAGAAACATGGAAGGCCATGATCTGCTCTCCAATGTAGTAAAGTAAAACAAGTTTGCACCACTGTTTCAGTGTGATAATAATATATTACTACTTCATTTAATTTAATAATATGCTTGGGGAGAGGATTGCTTGAAAACAAATAATTGCAGTGGCACAAACTTCCTGTATTATGATCATTCTAAATATCTATCAATGCACAACACCACATCTATTGATACACAGTTATCACAGCTATATCAATATCTTCCTATATCAATATATGGAGTGCGGGCAGTGTGAGAGAATCCTAATATTGATGTGGGAGAATTGCTGACAAAGGAATCACTGACGTTTCTATGGAGTTTCTATACTGCAGATAATTCCAGGAATGTGCTATAAGAAAAGTAAAGATCGCCTGTTGTTCAGTTTTCAATTTTCAATTAATTTTATAGTATAAATGATGCTGTGCTCTAGAGAAGCTGGCATGAAACCAGGTTGTTATGGAAAATCCCTGCAAAATGTTTGCTAGTATTGTTAATTCTTTTTTAAAAAACTATCTCTCTATGCAATTATATTTCAAGAAGCAAAAGGTTATCTCTGTTGTAAAGACGCATAATGGAGAAAACACTCAAACTGTTGCAATGTCATCTCTGGAATTTATCCTCCAGCATGATTGTGTTCTCAATTACTGCAGAAAAAAATGTATTAAATATCAGTCAGATAGGAACATCATCCAGCAGCTGTATACTTCTGAAAAGCTTTTACATTCCAAGGAAAGAAGATTTTTTTTCACCTACATTATGCTCAGTTTAGGAAAATAAAATAGAAACCAAATAGAAAAAGCTGAGAAAGAATAGGAGAAATCTCCAAGCTATGGCCCAGAAGGGGAAGCCAGGATTTCTATTTACTAGAATTATTATTGGTATTGTTATGTTGTCATCCACAGCACACCAAAACCCCTTTACTGTGAACTTATGCAAGTCACCCGTCACACGTGATTCACTTGCTTCATCCCTAAAGTGGAAATAAATGTCTTTTCCACAGCTGGGTCTTGTAAAGTTGCATTTTCAGGATTGGAATGTCAGTATAAATGGGCTTCTTATTCAGGGCTTTATAAACTGTAATGAAAAAAGGCTGAGTAATCACCAACAGTGTTGATGTCTTATCTGAGATTCACCCTGAGATCCCGCTAGTCACAGGAAAGTGACAAATTATTTTTCTTGTGTTTCTAATAGAGTCAAAATGAGCATGGTTCTTTGTAATAGTCAGTTCCTTAACAAGCTCATAAACTTTCATTATGTCTTGCTCTTCAGAAATATTAGTGCTGCAGAACCAGACATCAAAGATATAATGTAGCTCTGGACACTGGGACTACTTCACTGACTGCTGCTTGTAGGTTATCTATAAGAGAGCAACATATTGTTTTGTTTTTATGAGATTCTGTAACAGGAAAGCTGGTACTTAGAAAAAATGAAATGCTGCAAGCAATATATGGGCTGGATTAACTTCACCTCTAGTGCGTATAATTTGAAGGAACCTCTACCAAGTTTCAGTATAAACACGTTGTGACTCTGCTTACATGGAAAAAGAGGGCTAAAGCTCCAGTTCACCTGAATCTCCTGCTTATTGTTGCTGGGCTCACAGTGGTCATGGTTTGACCCCGCTGTGTCAGCCTGTCTCTGTGTCTGGGGCCAAATCTATCCTCCTTCACCCAGGCAGCTTTCCAGGAGAAGTTTCCTTGCTTCTTTTTTGATGCCCAGTGTGTGCCCACATGTTTCTAATTAAATCAGATTGGGCCCATCATAACTGCTGATAGGCAGCATTGTTCTGAAAATTGGTAGGCACTGCTTGGCTAACAAAAGGCAAGCATACACCATCCCTAGTGGAATCTTCACCAAACTGCTTGATTGCCCTTGTGCCAAAAATAGAGCACAGAATTCAGTTTTGCTTAGTTTAGAATCTGAGGAAAAATTAAAAGCTGCTGGTTATTGCCTTTTGTCAGGATGCACCCAGAAATGCTGTTCTGCTAAACAAGTGCCTCTGTCTCCTTGAGATGGAAAGAAAACAGGTTAGTAAGTATCTCATCTCGCACCCCACGAACATTACAGATGGTCATTGACTGGCAGTGCAAGGTGGGGACTTGGAAGTGACAGAGACAGCCATTACCTTGGAGCAGATAATCAATAACAAGTGGAACAGAAGGAAGGAAGGAAGGAAGAGAGAAAGAAAGAAAGAAAGAAAGAAAGAAAGAAAGAAAGAAAGAAAGAAAGAAAGAAAAAGAAAATGAAAGAAAACCACAATTGATATAATTCTGTGACAATAGGCTGATTTGAAAAGTTGTGAGAGATTAACAAGCAGTAGGTCTGTGCTTTGATAATTAATCTCCATTATCGAGTTTTAGTCCATGCACATAGTATTTATTTTTTTTGTTTTGGTCCATTTTGAGAGGGTGGAGGGAAAGAAAAGATTATGGGATCTTCAACACAGAACGAGACAAAGTGTTAATGGGAGAGATTACTGCTGTATAATCCTTAGCAAATGGCATAAAAGCGTTAGATACCTGTACTGCTACCACGCCTGCCTGCAGAGATATGTCATTGCCAGGAATTTAGTTGCTCTTCCTGTGGCCTCTGTAGCAGTAAGAAAAATTCAAACTGAAGCTGTTATTCTGTTAAGGTTTCCTTGCAAATCCATTGGATTTTGCTCACAGGACCATAAAAATTGCCATGCTGGGTCAGATCAATGGTCCATATAATCCAGTTGTCTTTCTCCAACAGTGACTAATACTATATGTTTTAGTAAATCACAGGAAAATGTAAGAAACCTTTCATGACCAATTATGGAACAACTTTCCCATAGAAAGAAGGCTTATCCTAACTTCTGGCAAAAAATAAAGCTTTTTTTGCTTAGAGTCTGAAGGATTTCTATTAGCTCCTGTCCAACATGACTCTGGTTATATTTGCTATTAATATAAATATCCATTCCTTTTTCAAATTTGGTTAAGTTTAACTTAATATGATTGTGTCACAGTGAATTTTACAGGTCAAATTATCTTTAGAAGTCTGCCTTTTATCACTTCAAAACTTACTGCTCTTCTGTTGCAATGGATGGTTCTTGTTTTGATTTTATGAGTGGGAGTAAATAAGGCTGCCAATTTACTGTCTCTGTAGTACTCAGGATGCAATATACTTCCATGAAACACCGTGTTATTTGCCTTTTCTTTAAAGTAACTGTTCCTCTCTCTCTCACCTTTGCATTCTTCCTAATATTTTCTGTGCTGTGCAAGACTTCTTCCACTCTGAAATCCATCTATTTCTCTAAATATAAAAGGAATTGTTTATTTAGATCTGCTCTTTTCTTCTCTATTATTATGCTCTATTTAATTTTAAACCTGCAATGACTTTGGCACTGAAATCTGATTTCTGAAGGTCTGATTTGAAACTCCCTGAACTAGTCACTGTTTTCTTACCAAGCTTCTGCCACCACAGCCATGTGACATTAGGCTATTTGTGGTATTCTAAAAATCCTGTTTTAATATTCTACAAATGTATATATATTCATAAACACAGTTCTGCACTGAGTGCATGATTTCACTGAACTGTTGTTCATAGGGATCAACCAATTCTCTCCTAAAACCCTTCAGAATCTATCAATGTGCTGGAGTCTCCAACCTGTGTATTCTCACCTCTGATTTTTCTCATCTGTGTTTTCCCAGACAGTGGTTCAGTTGTTCCTTTCCTTTGGAAGGTGGCCCTGGATTTCCTCCTTAGACTCTTCTGCCTCTGTCACTGCTTTTATGTCATCTGCCAGTGTTGCCCCTTCCCTCTTCACTGCTTTTTCAAGTCAGAAAAGGGTGTATTTAATATATTCCCATCATACATATTTTCCTTAATCTCTTCTGCTAAAGACCTTTATTTGAAGTCTATGTTAAATGCAATCAACTGTCTTTTTATCCAAAGTTCAAAGTAGTCTGGACAAGACTAGCAGAGAGAAAAAGCATGTTTACATCTGCTCCATCATGTACATATGGTACATGTGGCTTCTTTGTATTCTAACACTGTTATAATATTATTTTTCATTTTAGCAAACTCTTCACTGGCCCATCATCCAGACATCCCAGTTTCTTTTTAAAGAAGCAAGCAGAAGATGCTCAGCTCTCTAGTGCCTAAGCCTGAGTTAGTATCTTCCCTCTTGGTGACCAGCACCAGTGCTGTTCCCAGCAGCAGCCAGAGAATGAGCACCTCTGAACCAGGAGAGGCATCCAATGCACTTGATCTCAGCAGTCTTGTTTCAGTAGCAGGGCACATTCTGTAATAATGAGAACAGAAATACTGTAGCACCTCTGAAGTGCAAGTTGTTCCCTGAGGCACTTGTTTTGGTGGCATTCATCACCCTCTAGAGATACTGCTGAATATCAGGACTGCCTAGAGGACCAGCTTGGAACTAATGGTTCTGTTCTGCCTGACTAAAACTGCCTGAGATGAATCCTCTTCTAAGTGACCTGAGAATCTTTAACATAATGCTTTTTTTACGGTCTTCTCTGGCATTCAAATGCAACTCTGTTGCTGTTTCTAAGTGTGTGAGGAGCTGCGCGGCTCAGGGGACTGACAACTGGCTGTGGAAACTGCTAAGAAAGAAACTTTTTTTTTTTTTTACTGGAAGGTTGACCAAGTGCTGGCACATGTTGCGCAGACGGTTTATGGAGTCTCCATCCTTGGAGGTATTCAAAAGTCATCTGGTCACAGTCCTGGCCAACTGGCTTTAGGTGGTCCAGCTTGAGCAGGGGGCTTGGACAAGATGATATGCAGAGGTTCCAGCATCAACTACTTCATCATTTCATGATTTTGAAGTCAGCTCAGTTTGGGATGGCCTAAGGATGTTGCACTGGTTTGTGGACTAGTTTGTTTACCCCACAACAGAAACACAGATGTTAAGAACCTGCCAGCTCAACTTCAGATCCCAAAGCCTCATTGGCATAGTTTGAGTCCTGAGCTCCGCACTTATCCTCTCAGAAATGCTGTCCAACTTGCTGTGGAAGGACAAAGGTTTTAAAAGTACTGTGCTTTACTGTATGCAATATATAGTCGGTCAGACAACTTCACTCCAGGAATCTCTGTTGGATGCTTTTCAGGAGAATGTTTAGGACCCACTTTCTTTAAAAAACAATACTTGAATGATAGTGGTATTTGCTACATAAATATATATGTATATATATACATACATGTAAATATAAATAAGGTGACTAGACATTCTCATACCAGCTGAATCTATATCTATATAAACATTTTAAAGATATTTGCTTTCATTTCTCTTTAAAAAAAAAAAAAATTAAAACTTAGTAAGGTTTTTCATTGACAAGTGAATATTAAGTTCCAGCAGTTAGAAATGTATCAAGGAAATTGTGTTATGTGATGGATGACAAAAACCCTAAGCTGTAACTCTCACGAGAAATCAATGCACTGTGTCATTTAATGTCATAAAAAAAACCTCCCAACAAGATGTACTCAGAGTAGTATTAGCAAAAAAGTGAGCTTCTAATGGCCTTTATTGATTAAGTCAGAACCAGCAGACAACTCTGAGGGTATTGCTGTTGTACAAAACAATTGGAAGTACCACCACCTTACTTAAGTATTAAGTATTACATATTCTTAAGTAGATTTAGTAAGGATGCCCCAAACTCAGTATCTGTGGAACTGCCTTTGGAGCAACTGCAGTTCTTTGCTGCAGGGAGAATGATTTGCTGAGACCGAAAGAAGCCTTCCCATCACCTTTTAGGAGATATTCGTCCTTTTTTCCCAAAATTTGCATTTTCTAAGTGCAAACCCTCCTCTGTCCTTCTGAAAAACTTCCTGAACCATCCTGTTCCCCTCCTGAGCATCTGTCAGAAGTTTACCTGAGGAAGTGAGGACTAGAGTCCCTTTGAGAGATAGCAGCCCTGATGACATAAAGAAAAAATAGTTCTTTGGGGAATGAAACCACAGTGACTATAGGACTCTCTCTAGGAAAGGACACACAAACAAATGCAACTGAATTATGGAGGCCTAATAGCATGCCATGACCTGTGCTGCTTTACCTCAACAGGGTGGGTGCAGGTCCCATGCATCTGGAGAGGACAATGTTGTATGATGGAGAGGTGCATTCCACACTGGCTGATGCTGAAAAGCACAGAAATGTACTCGTGACCTCCACATCCCTGGAAATCTGTTCCTGTCCTGAGGCAGAGTTCCTAATTGTGAGATGGAAGATACAGCTTTGCTATTCTTTCCTTATGCTGAATTCTTCTGTTTTGCAGAGAGGGAGCTCAGATCATGCTGGCCCAGCTGCACAGCCATAACTCATTGAAGTACAGCAATTCAGTGAGGTTTGACTGCGTGCCCACATCCTCTAAAAAACCTCATGATAGGCACAGACCATGTCGGCAGCCTCTTGACTCAGTGCTCGGCTGCATTATTGAGATGAGAGCTGCTGAGAGCCATGGCCAACAGCATTAAGGGCCCTGCAGAGCATCTGAATGCCGGCCACACAATGCTGTAAATGGGCCAGGACGGATGGTTTGGATAGGGGCCAGATCACCAGAACCACCAGCCAAGGAAGATGGTTTGTGACTCACCCCTTGGTAAATGCACATTTATTTGGTGCACAATTAATATACCTAAAGTAAACAGAGAGACAAACACACAGACTCCGGAGTGGTATGAAGAGGTGACAATAAATAGGAATGATAAAGAGCATTAAAAAAAATTCTTCAGCCAGCCATAAAAATTCACACTCCCCACTGGCTATTTTACAGAGAATTGTTTTTGTCTTGCCAACAGTAAAAAATGAAGGCAGGTTGCAGCTGGGTGAAGGGCACTGAAGCAGTGTTGGGGCTGATTAGAAAGGGTAAGGTGCTGAGCATACATGGGGTGTGCAGACTGGAAGCCGGGAGCATCACTGCTCCTCTGCTGTTAAAAACACTGGAATCACCCCAAGCCATTGAGCCCTTGCCAAGTAATTCACTACTCTGTGGACAGACTCTGCTTCTTGTTCGTGTTTGCTGATCTGATGCAATTCCTAGTGCTTAGTGGTTTAACAGAACTTTCTGTGAGACACTCAATTTATCACTGATAAATCACTGATGAAATCTAAAGTTCAGTTATAAAGCGAGGGTTCAGCCTCAGCTGTATAAAAGGCTTCCCCTGGCTTAGAAATACACCGGTGAAGATACTCAATATGATAACCACTGCAAAACCCCTGCACTGCTCAGCCTTTGTTTCAGGCTTTTGTTCTTAAAGCGTAATTACTGATCCTGGCTAACGATGGAAAAGATCTGTACATCATTCCTACCATGCCCAACCAGTCTTGTCCCATCCTCTCCCAACTCTCAGCTCTATTATGCACACAGCAAAGCAGTTAACTCAGCAACGAGATTCTGCCTTTTAACAGGAACATTTTCTATTTTCAACACTGTCTGTGCCATTTCCTCCTTTGCATAGCACAGATGAGTGGATGGATGCTGGATAGCTGGCTGTCTTAGGATGTTTCAGGGGTTCTTAATATTTTTTCTTCAAGCAATGCCCCAAAACCAGTAAATTTTCACCCTTTTCTGTTCAAGACCTCTGCAAGTCCCCTCATATCACTGGGCAGTAGGTTTTAGATATGGAGATGGTGATGGCTAGTGATAGGACAAGGGGGAATGACTTTAAACTGATACAGGGGAAGTTAAGATTAGATTTTAGGAAGAAATGCTTTACTGTGAAGGTGGTGAGGCACTGTCACAGGTTGCCCAGAGAAGGTGTGGCTGCCCTGTCCCTGGAAGTGTTCAAGATGAGGTTGGATGGGGCTTTGAGCAACCTAGTCTAGTGGAAGGTGTCTGTCCTGGGTTGCAGTGTATTCTATTACCATCTACATGAACTGTTGACACCAGGTGGGTGGTGTTGCTTGCCTCCACCCTCTGGACTATCGTCTGTTAATGGGTTTTGCCACATGACTCATACATAACCCATTCCGGACAATATTGTGTTAATGGCCAATCAAGGCCTTACCACATGACTGGCAAAATTACATCATCCCATTGTGAGATGCTCCGCCCAGAGGGAGGAGACAAGCATTCCATCCTGGATATAAGCTGACACTGCAAACACCACAAGCAGCCCTGTCTACTGGCTTCCCAGAGGACAAGAGCTGCCACTGGACCTTCAGCTGGAGACCAGACTGCTGAATCACCGCTTCAACTGAGCTACTACGTTTGCACTGCTACCACCATCCCAACAGGGTGTCAGGTTGTATCTGACTTTGTCAGTGCTTTTCCTTGTATTATTTCACTTATTTTTAATTTTTCCTATTGAATTTTATTCTGATTTACGATCTCCCACTGGTTTGTTTTCAAACCAATACAGTGTCCCTGCCCATGGCAGGGGGTTTGGAATTGGTTGATCTTTAGGGTCTATTCCAACCCAAACCATTTTGTGATTCTGTGATTCCATGACTTCTTTTCCTTGCAGGTGTGGGCTGAGGAGAAACCCCATGAAAAATTTTTAAGCATTCAAAATAATTATGGATTTGTGTTTGAGGCAGGATCTTCATCTATTTGCATTTTAGCTGGTCAAGTAACAGATGACACAAACAACAACCCTGCAAGCAATTTTTTGATGTGCACTAGACATGCAACTAGAATGTTTGGGACCACACTACAAATCTTTTCATTCCCTGTACCTGCAGTGCTCATCATACAGGCTTTTGAAATATGTCTTAGAGGTCTTAGCACATCAGACCCAAATCTCTAACCCAATACATTTCCCAGTGCGCCACTTGGAAAGGAGGTGCTGGCCTTTGATCCCAATATGCATGAAAACCAGTAAGAGATCTGCAGGGCAAAGCACTGGCTGATTATTCCTTTGTGTGTATCTGTTATTTCCCAATAAGAGATACAGTGCTGCTGCTCTGGATCCTGACCCCCATTATAGTGACACAATGCAGCAGCTCCACTGACTTTCTCATTTGTGCCATCCAGAAAGGTGCTGCAGTGTGAGCCGCTGGCCTGCCATGTGTTTGCTTTTCATTTCCGTGCATTTCTTGTCTGATACCAGAGTGGGAGTAACACCAGCACAGTTCAGCCTGCACCTCTTCTTGTCATGATTTATGTGCATCATGCAGCAGCTTTACTAGAGATTGTTCTCATTTATACTGTGCTCCAGCATATTTTCTCCTCAAACTAACTCGATACCTTTAAATAGAAGCAACACCTGAGCAGAGGAATGAAACCAAGAGTCGAAACAGGGAGGAACCAAGTGCCTGGGCACCATGGCATTAAAAGTGAATCTCACAGTAAACCCATTTCCACTGTGATCTTTGTAAAGGGCACAGACACTATGTCTGTGGAATCTCATTGCACTGACATCAGTATACAGGGGTTTTGATTAAAAAATGGAAATGTATGGATGTTGTTTTATGGCTTGTACAATGTTGCTGGGAATCTGGTTGGATTGAAGTTTGGTTTGAAATGGGACATAAATCTGAACACAAACTTTAGCCCGTTTTGTGCTAAAAATCAAAGAGATGTGCTGGTTTGTCTTCTTTCCAAACTCGGTCCTAACACTTAATAGGCTGCCTGTTGTTATAGGAAAGTGGTATTCTAATTGCAATTAGTGGTTTAGGGGGATTTTAATTGCAATGTAGTGGGGAGCACTGCCTCTAGATTACAGTTTCATTAATGTGGTGTTACCTGAATGACAAACAGCAAACGATAGGTGGCTTCTTCTGATTTGGGAAAATTTGCCCGTGAAGAAATAAAATTAAATTAAAATAGGGCATTCCTAAACAAACAAACAAAAACCGAAGGAGTAGAACTACTTGTTAGGCTGCCTTGTCTTGCCTAAAATAGGAAAACAAATTCAGGCAGGCAATATGCAATATGCAGTGTTTCAAGCAGGTAAACACTGGCAAGAGAGAAAAGCAACAGAGGTAGCATAAAATGGTGTGAATAATTTGAGACTGAAAACGAGATGGGCACTTCTACGCATCTGAAGAATGAAGTAGCTGTTTCCAGCAAAAGAGATCAGAGCGAGGCACCAATCTGGCTTCAAGATGAAAAGTTTATCTCTGTCTATAGTGTGAGTTGCAATTTGAAGAGGGAGTAGGATCTTAGGAATGACAGGGCATGGTTCTCAAAGATTTGGACAGTTTGCTTTCTGCAGTGTCAGCATCACGATAATTTTCAAAGAGAAAAAAAAAGGGAATAATGGAGGGGAGAAAAGAGAAGGAAGGACGGGAGGAAGGAAGGAAGGAAGGAAGGAAGGAAGGAAGGAAGGAAGGAAAGAAGGAAGGAGTAGAAAGAAGTAAGAAATTAAAAGAAAAGAAAAGAACAAGCAGAAGAAAATGAAAGGAAAATGTAAGAGAAAGAGAAGAGAAGAGAAGAGAAGAGAAGAGAAGAGAAGAGAAGAGAAGAGAAGAGAAGAGAAGAGAAGAGAAGAGAAGAGAAGAGAAAAGAAAAGAAAAGAGAAAAGAAAAGAAAAGAAAAGAAAAGAAAAGAAAAGAAAAGAAAAGAAAAGAAAAGAAAAGAAAAGAAAAGAAAAGAAAAGAAAAGAAAAGAAAAGAAAAGAAAAGAAAAGAAAAGGAGAAAGTATAATAACCTTTTAAACCAAAACCAGCTACACCTAAAGCCCAGACTTCAGAGAAGCTGATTGACTAAAGCTTTCTAACGTTTCACATAATCAATTGCATCTCACCATTCCTTGACTATTGTTTAACATACAAGAGCAATATAGTTCCAGACCTTGCTTGAGGCAGGTAATGATGGTGTGTTTGTGTGGGATGGAGTAGTAATTCATTTCAGACATGGAGGTAATTCATTGCAGACACTCTTTAAGAGACTGGGGGGAGAAAATAAAATGACAGATGATTTTACAATAGTTCAGTATTACTTTTTTTTTAGCTGTTGACCCTGGAACTGGTAATAGCAGGAAATGGAAAGATTAGCATAAAGAATGGTCATTGATACTTGGGGTCTGATAGTAATTTTTGCTGAGCTCTATACTTATTTTGAAAGGAATGAAGCATTAAAAACAGCCAAGGTTTTCTTTCTTGCACATATACAATCTTACAGCTCTTATGGAAAGTGTAAAATGGGTGAACAGGAATTATGCCAAAGGGTTTTACAGGAATAACTCTGAACTCACATAAAACATGACAGAGAATTAGGTCTTTTTCTCTTCTAAATTGAGTAAGACTTCTCAGAAACCTATAGATAATCCATCCTTTTCCATTAAATTCTTTATTTTTCCATATGAGAAGAAAGGATTGATTTTGTTTACAGTCTGTTTAGTAATAAAAACTGATTCTGCACATAAATGAAAAGAGTGGATATTCATACCCAGAAAAATATTCTAAATAATAATATAGAAAAGAGATTGTTCTACGGAAGTCAGAGACGAAATTTACAAGAGAATACGAGGAGTCTACCTAAAACATGCTAAGAATCAAGATGGCTCTTTAAAATGTGCCCTCAGAAATTTTTAACTGAATGGACAAGTGACAATTAAAGGTTATTATGGGAATCATGATTTATGGAGTTAGGTTCAGCTCTGCAGTGCAATGCTGTCTATCCAGGCAACAGTAAGTCCACCAGAATTATTCTGTATTAAGGAAGAACAGAAGTGGTTTAGGCTCATTCACACTTGATCTGCTCAATTCAGCCAGCAGATTTATCTTCCACCTCAGCAGACACTCCTGCTGCTTAAACTCTGGTTTGGCAATCTCAGTGGTCCCTTTCCCAATCGCCATTCTGAACTTACGGGGCAGCTTTAGGGATGCCACAGGTAATCCACAGCCCTTTTACATAGCTCTGTGGGTTAAATATATAAAACAGGTTATGTGAATTGAAATATATCCTATATAACCTTGTATTCAACAACCTTGTATTCATAACCTTTTTCTAATTCCATGAGCCTGGTGTGAAAAACAATCAAGGAAGGATGGATGCACCTTAATTTGGAGAAAATACCATCAAGGAATGACACAAGGACGGGGTAAGTGTTAAGAGTTGCACTGAACAGTTAACAAAATTGAAGTGATTTTTAGTAATAGACAACTACTTGTGTGACTTTGAGACTTTAGTCCCTTAAATTCCTAAAGGAGTCCACGTGAGGAGATACTGGATAAGGAAATGGGAACTCCTGAAAATGGTCATTTTTCTAGTCCTGCTATCAAGTCTAGGAAACTCCTGCAGCATTCTCACCATAATGTGAAAAATAAAGCAGTCAGATGTTATATGACTGTCTTAATTGTGGTAATCGTGCATTTTTCAGCACAAAGAAGGAGGATACTGCTGCTTCTACATTAAAGGGAGAGTGAGTTTTATGAGTCATAAAAGAGAAGGAAACACAGGAACCTTATCTCACTGGCTGTAAAAAAAAAGAGAGAGAGAAAAAAAGAAAAATGTGATGTGAAGGCTTTCAGGGCTTATCCTGAAAATCATAGAAGCTGGAGGCATTTAGTAGCTCTCTGGACCTGGCTTTTTGTCAGGGAGTAGCATTGATGACAAAATACTTTGAGCTGAGAATTCATCCCAACATCCCTAGAAGTGAGGAACACAGGCATTACTGCACCAGAGCTAACTAGGACACCACTTAGGAAGGGACCCTCTGCAGCAGCCAAGGCAAATTACATCTCCCAACAAATGTACAAAAGCATGTGTTCCCAGGAAATTTCTTCCCTTTCTCATGTGCTGTTCTCTTTAAAGCCTGTTTCTACAAACACTTGCTGCTTGACTTCCTTCCTGACACCACGAGGAGTCCCACTTAATTAACCTGGCAGCCTACGGTGGTGAAAATAGATTGCGGCTTGTAAGTGTGGAGATTGACAGTCTGTGCAAGCTGCCTCGGTTTGCTTAGCTACAGAAGTTATTGTTTCACAATTATTTTGATCCTATGATTCCAGGCAGTACATCCAGTGGTTTGGCTTCAGCTGCAACAGTAGCTGAGGATGGGGAGGGAAGGGGAAGGGGACTGCGTGTGACAGGGAGCATCAGCAGTTCACTCCCCCACGTCTGTGTTATATTGGGAAGTGAATTGCCTCTGGCTAATCATAAGCCTTCTTAACATTTTCCTCTGAGAAAACAGATGATCAAATGCAAGAAAGCCTACTCATTAAAACAAGTGCTGGGAAGGTTTTGTTCTTTTCAGACCCATCCCTGTGTTTGAGTACCTAGAGAACCAACCACTATTAGCTGAATAGCATCTGTTTACCATCAGCTTTGTCTGAAACCTCTTTTTTTTTTTCCCAAGTTAATAAAAGTGGAGTTTGAAAACTGGTTCTGATTAGGCAGGTCAAATAATGAAAATACTCTCTAAGGCCAGAATATACCTGAGAATCCCACTGCAGAGCAAAACAGCACATAGAAACCACCAGAAGAATGGAAGATCAAGGCAGATGGAAGTGGCCTACTGGGTGCTGCAGCGTTTGGAGGTGCTGCCATGGTGCTGCAAATGGAGGTGTAAAAGTTGCGGGTAAGATTCAGCCATCTGATTTTCCACAATAGGTCTCAGGCAGCAGCATTAGACTCTGGGGAGGGCAGACATAAAGGAAGATAAAAAAGCCCCCCTTTTTATTTTAAAGGAAATACTGTACGGTACACAAGAGTGATGGAGGCTGCTGCAAAAATTTCTTTTCTGCATTTCTTTCTGCCTACTTCACAGTTAGTTGCTATACACCACTTCCACTAGAGTATTTTCTTTCCCACTGTTATTAAGATAAATTGCCTATTACCAAAGTAGCTATAAGGAAGAAGAAAAAAGTGTATTTTCCATCACAATGCAGTCAGGTTCCATTGTAATTGGCAGCGTGGTGGGTATGTCACTCCCACCAGGTCCCTTGCCCAGCTGATTGAGTCTGTTCTTTGTGTGAGATGCTCCTATTTGTGTTGATTCATGTGACTTTCTCTTTCTTTTTCAGTCTCTTTTTATGGGTTGTCTTTTCTTTCCCTTGTAGAAGATGAGCAGTTGGGAGGAGGAAAGGCAGTTGTCATCTCCATTTACTGGAGTTAGTACTGCTGCAGTGAACGTGATTCCTTCTTATGTGTTTGTGCACTTCTGTGGGTGCTGCAGGGTGAAACTGTAAATTCTAGTTATAAAAATAAAACAGAAAGCACAGGGTAAGCAGGTGAGGCAGAGTTGTTAAACACTAGTATTTGGATGGCTGGATGGCTGTCCATGTTACATGAGCTTGGCAGAGATGTAGACAGCTTGCAGCTCCTACTTTGGGGGACGGGGACAGCATCCAGAATTTCATGTGTCTGGACTCCTGAGTAAAACTATACTGAGAAAATCTAAACCTATAACAAGAGAGCCAAAGAGGGACTTTTAACAAGGGCGTGTAGTGATGGAACAAAGAGGAATGGCTTTAAACTGAGAGTGGCTACAGTTAGATTGGATATTAGGAAGAAATTCTTCACTGTGAGGGTAGTGAGGCACTGGAACAGGTTGCCCAGAGAAGCTGTGGATGTCCCACCCTGTAACTGTTCAAGACTGGGTAGGATGGGGCTTTGAAAAACCTGCTCTAGAGGAAGGTGTCATGGCGGGGGGTTGAACTGGATGATCTTTAAGGTGCTTTCCAACCCAAACCATTCTGTGATTCTGTGACCTATTCTAGCTGGCACCCCACTGTGATTGGCCTGTCTTGCTGTTACACTCTGAGGGATGCCTATATCCTGGTCCATACTGCTGCTGACTGGCCCATACCTCGACTTCTCGTGCTCATCTGGCACAGTCAGCTTGGCCACCCCAAAGAAGACCTGAAGCCATGCACAGCTCACCAACAGCCGTCTCACACATTTGCACCTCCTGGCCATGCCTGCCACATTACCAGCCGAGTCTTGTCATGATTTGTCTCACTCTTACTGCTTTAATGGCTTAAAAAGTCTGAGCAGCACTGCTAGGGATTGTGTTTGAATCCTCACATGGGCGACCAGGAGTATGAATCTCTCCCTGCTCAATACACATGGCGTAGCTCAAAGTGCACTACTACAGAGTTGTCCAGCACTGGAACAGGCTGATCAGAGAAGTTGTGGAACCACCATTCCTTGAAGTTCAAAAGGTGTGTAGATATGGCACTTAGGGATATGGTTTAGTGGTAGGCTTGGCAGTGCTGGATTAATGGTTGGATTCGATGATCTTAGAGGTCTTCTCCAATCTAAATGATTCTGTGATTCTAAGAGTTTTCTGTTCTCTTCACTCCCAGATTCAGATCAGATCCACAGGCTGTCCCTTTTAAGTTAAGTAGCCTGGAATTGTTTCTCCTTCCAGAAAGTTGCTTTCAAAGAAGTATTTGAAAAGAAAGCTCCTTTATCAGTGTCTAATATATTGCAGGTTTCTCCACTGAGTTTGTCTGTGAGGAACCTGGGGTCCTAGAATCTTTTATCAACATCTGGACAGAGTTACAATTTGGAAATGCCGTGACTGGACCAAAACATGTATTTGAGAAGTCATAAGATGTCTGTGCCAAGATTTATAGGGAAAGCTAATCCTCAGATTAAAGTATAAAACCTGGGTTTAATCCATGACTGGCACAGACTTAAAAACTCTGTAACACTTTCTGTATTGCCATACCTCCAAAACACACACAGATTATTCCACTTTATAAGCGTGGAATATTTGAGACTTATTGGAAGCTACAGAAAAATCCAGAGGTTTATCTGACAGAAAAATTCAAGCAGCATCTTCACTTATCTTTTGGGATTTAAATGCCTTTCTTTTTAACTATTTTTAATTTGCATCCATAGAGAAATTGAGAGTCACCAGGAAGGATTAGCTTGTTGTAATACACAGGGTGAGATGTGTAGTGGCTGCAAGGCTGGATAATGTAATTTAGATTTTGTAGTGTAAGTGCAAGCAAGAGATGGGCAAGCATGAGATGGGCAAATCAAGTCCAATATAAGTTGCATAATAGTACTAGAGAAGAGAGCCTTAGGGCTCATGAAATTTAAGGGCTTTCTTTGAAAATAATAGTGTTAGTCAGTTCATTAAGGAAACAGAAGCAAATATGAGTATTTGATATAATACATTAAATAGGATTGGAAAGAGTAAAATAACCACAAGCTAAGAGCAAGGATCCTTCCACATACTGCATGCACAGATTTCAGTTTAGCCATCTCTTTCTTATGTCCAACACAAAGTAGGTTACAAAAATTAACCCTTCTTGCAAAGAGATGCTTCTACATACAGAGGCATAGAAGGGTGGCACTGCTCTGGTCCATGTCTATATTCATGTTGAGGTCATCAGCTTTATGTATGTCCTTTGTTGCATAGAAATATATGTATTTTTTTCTAACTAAAACTGCCATTCACCAGATTAAAGAGACAAATTCCCAAGGGAAGAAGAGCAATCTTTGAAACACATCACAGAATGGGAAAATATGCTTATTTTCATTCCAGGGAGGTGTCATAACCCCACAGAAAAATTAGCCCCACACAGGGCTAATTTCAAGACCTATAGAAGTCCATGGAAGAAAATGAGCCTTCAGTGCAATGGGTATGAAATCTTATAGGGCCACAAACAATACAAACTTTCCCTTCTCCAGGAACTTCAAATGTATTTAATGTATTTTTCTAATGTACTAACAAAACTAATAAGTTTATCTTACATGGAAAAATGAAAGGCATAAACACTGTTATATCCATGAGTAAAAATGCTCTCTCAATCTGCTATGGTCAATTGCCAGCCCCTGCACCCCATGCTGGCAAAAAAAGAGCTGCAGGAGAGAAATGCCTTATGCATGGAGGGAGACTCTGCTGAAGGGTCTGCATCTCCCTCTCCACAAAGTGAAAATCGTTGTAGGAGGCTCTAATTATCCAGTGGCAAATTAAATGGCAAAACCAGCGTGAGCCTCTAAGTCTCAGCTGTAGAGCAGAGTTTCTGGTGGGGTTTTTGTTGTTTTGTTTTTATGTTCTGGCTTAATGCACAGCGCATCGTTACCAGACACTTGGGTTATGCTTGTGCATTGCAGTCCGGGTCAGGAATTACATGGATGCGATCGATATTTCAGTACCTGAAGCGGTCCTACAAGAAAGCTGGGGAGGAACTTTTTACAAGGGCATGTAGTGACAGGACAAGGGGAATGGCTTTAAACTGACAGAGGGTAAATTTAGATAAGATACTAGAAATAAATCCTTTACTTGAGATGATGTGAGGCACTGGCACAGGTTGCCCAGAGAAACTGTAGATGCCCCATCCCCGGAAATGTTTAAGGCCAGGTTGGAAGGGGCTTTGAACAACCAGGTCTAATGAGTATCCCTGCCCCTGGCAGCAGCAGTGGAATGAGGTGGTCTTAAAGGTGCTTTCCAACACAAACCATTCTGTGATTCTACGATTCTATGATTTATTTCACCTTGAAAGAATGGGAAAACTGGTGTCTTTTCCTAGGCAAAAACCAACCAACCAACCAACCAACCAACCAACCAACCAACCAACCAAGTAAAGAAGAGATAAGTTCCTGAAAACTACAAAAAATTAGGCTCTATTATTATCCTGTATTGCCTCTCTGCAGCCTTAGTTTGAGACTGGCCAAGGACTAAAATGCATTGCAGCAAATAGATAGAGTAGTAATGGTGAAGCCAGGAATTTATCAAAGCCCACGCATGGAATTTGCTTCTCTTCATTGTTCACAAAATCTGCACAGAGTCAAATCAAATGGATAAGCAAGTTATCTGATCATAAGAAACAAAGCATCAGCACTTTGGCTCTGTGCTTGGCAGTGGGGTTATCTTCTCTTCAAGGCTTTGCAGTTCCTTGAGCTGTGAGCTACCTGCGGTGCCTGAACCGCTAATGCACACTGTCAAGGATCGAGTAAATATCTTGTCTGCGAGACTTAACTTTCTGTAATAATAGAACATGATCCAAACAGTGAGCCTCAAAACTAACAGAAACAGAAAGCTTTGCATGTATATGTCAAGGCACAATTGCATATCTGTCTTTAGCTGTAAATATAAATACTGTGTGATGCCCTGCCAGAGTGAGCTGCACAGGAGAAGCACAGCATTACCAAGCAGGGTCTTGCTCTGAGCCTCTTGGCACCAGTAAGAAGCAGAATTAGGCCCTGGTATGTAAGAACAAGAAAATGATACTGGACTGGTCAGTTTGGGTTCAATATGCTGCGATTATATATATTTATAATATTACGATATATATTGCATTTTTTCAAATATGAAATACCATTTAAAAGTCCAACTGGGATTCAAACAATCGACCATGGAGGAGAGCAGGGCATGTATGATCCTTGACATGGAGCCAAATCTCTACTTGATGTAAATCAGTATATACCTTTTCCAACCAACTTAAAAAAAAGAAATGTGTGCTTGCATGTGTACACATAAGTACATGTTTTTTCCTACTGAGATAATTAGAGCTTTTTAAAATTATTCAGTATTTTGTATTCAACACTTTGGATGGCTTTAGCTCATACATTTAGGGTAGGCAGAAGACTTTCTCCCTTCCTCTCCCATAATTTTCCTAATGGTACAGGATTAAAAGGAATAATTTCTCTGCTTCTGCTGAGTGCCTTATAACTAGCACCATGTTGGTATTTACCAGCAGTAACACAGAGGAGTAATTTTTGGCAGCTAATGCATCCCTCCTCTATGCCCCTGTCACTCTCCTCCTGTTCCAGGCCAGCTCCCTATGCATGAGATGAGACAGTGCTGTAAACTTAGCAGTTGTGTTGAAAATCTTGGTCTAGGCAAATTTCTTAAAACTTTGGCACCTCCCTCAGTTGCCTGACTTTGTAGGGGTTTTTAATTTGTTTACAGAAGAAAGCCATAAAACACATGCTTGGCAAGCTCAAAAACAAAAGGTAAAGAAGAAATCTGTATTCTCATTATGTTCAAGTCTCGTTATTACAAAGTGAATTTCATTATTTTTTGCAGATTACTTAAGATGTCTGCATGCTGGTCTTTGGCAATGCAGACAATAGACATTTTAACCACTTGTTTGTGAAATGAAAGCAACATTCTCACCAGAATTTTCAACCTGTGGGGGGCAAAATTTCCTCTGTTGGAGGAGTTATGAGCTTCTAAGCTATTTCCAATCTATACAATAGGCAATAAAGTAAATCCAATAATGCCTACTGCTATCTTCAGTGCTCTGATAATTTTCCTTTGCAGTGCATAATTTAACATAAAGCTCTATCTAGTACATGATGTGATCTGGCATGCCAGGAAAGTGTATTGTAGGATGGCAGTTACATCATATAGTGAAGACTGAGAGAAGTATACTTGTTTTCTCCTGCATGGTTAGTGAGACTGATCCATTTTTCTGCAACGCTTCGAGAAGTTTTCTTCTGTAAAATGAGCCTGCAGTTTGTCTTCCCCAAGAGCCAAGACCTGAGCTCCTTAAGATGCCATATGTGCTGTCTAGGAAGGAGGGAGACAAATGACCTCAGTAGCTCTTGTCACCCCTCTCTGGTCAGCTGGCAATGAGTCTTGGAAACAAAGCCCAGAACAAAAATGATGTGATGTGCCTTTTCTTTTGAGTGGCCAAATTATTTTTCAAAGATAGAGGACCAGATTTTCCAATCGCACCAACTGTTCTTGACTCACTAGAAGTGCAGCCACAGAGACCAGCACCAGACCGGGATGTGGCCACCTGTCCTTCTGTCCTTGGTATTCACCCTGTACTGAGCACTGGTGAGGCTGCACCTCGAATCCTGTGTTCAGTTTTGGGCTCCTCACTACAGGAAAGACACTGAGGTGTTGAAGTGTGTCCAGAGAAGGGCAATGGAGGTGGTGAAGGGTCTGGAGCACAAGTCTCCAGATGAGGAAAAGCTGAGGGAGGTGGGGGTGTTTAGCCTGGAGAAAAGAAGGTTTAGGAGGGACCTTATCACTTTCTCCAACTGCCTGAAAGGAGCTTGTAGACAGGTGGGGGTTGGTCTCTTCTCACAAGTAACATCTGATAGGACAGGGGGAAATGTCCTCAAGTTGTACCAGGGGGTGTTTAAATTGGAGATGAGGAGAAATTTCTTAATGGATAGGGTTGTCAAGCTTTGGAACCAGCTGCCCAGGAAAGTGATGGAGTCACCATCCCTGGAGGTATGTAAAGAACATGTAGATGTGGCACCTGGGGACATGGTTTAGCGGTGGGCTTGGCAGTGCTGCATTAGTGGTTGGACCTGATGATTTTAGAGGTCACCTTTTTCCCCTTTACATCTTTGAATGGGAATTTCACTAAGATTTCTTTATCTTACAGAGATAAAATTCTCTGCTACAGAGTGACTGTTCAGAGTATATAGTTCACAGAATTTGGAAAGTTCTGCCTCTAACATGGGTTTCACCTGCAGGATGGGTTGTTGGGTCACACAGAGCTATTAAATACCCAGCGACTAAGTGATGATTTCTGGCTTTTCACCTGCTTTTCTCTTGTGCTGTTGCAACGATCAAGCCTGAATGACAAATATCCCTTTAAAGCCTGATTTTGATGTTGACAGAGCCGATTACCATTTAAATGGGAACCAAAATGGAAGCATCCTCTTGATCATGAATGTGTAGAAACAAAGGAAAAGCCATGGGCTCACAGTACTGGTATCATTCTTTGTGCTGCTGAGTACTTGATTGCTTGCTCAGTGCACAGGTGAACTCTGAATTTTGGCTGGTAAGGATAAAAAGGGCAAGGATGTGAAGGAGGAAGAGGAGGGAAAAAACAACAAGAAACCCTTCACAAGAAGGTGGCTCAAAATACCAGGACAGAATAGAAATTGGTGGGAAATTCTCCTGGTTGTGGTTTTCCTGGTCAAAAGAGAAGGTGGATATATTTTATGTCACTGTGTGTCGTATGTTTCTGCCCTCCCCTGCAACTTGCTTCCACCTTTCAACTATGAGACATTCTCAATTGTATGTCTATACACGCACATATATATGTATATATTCATGTGCACGTATGTGTATATATATATATATATAAACATATATATATACATACGAGCATTGATCTACAGATTCTGAGGTAATTTAGGAAGTGCAATAAATATTCCTAAGTGGAATATAAATTAATTCTTCTGACTCAGAAAAGTTAGCAACATATGGTTTGTAAAAGTCTGCACATTGTTAAGGAAACGAAGTTCTCTGTGCCAAACCTCCCACATATCTTCCATGTGGAAATAGGGAAGAAAATGTAGTGACCCAAAGACCCTAAACTGGTTCTCTGAGGTTGATGAAAAGCTTCTATTAATATTCATACAGAACTTTTAAGATTTAATATATTTATACATTAAATATGTACATATTATGTTATACATTGATGTATCATATAGATGCACCTTAATAGATAAATACATTAAATAGATAATAAAAATTATATTTTAATATATATTTAAAACAATATCTATTTTTTTATTTGTTCCTGCACTTGTTGGCATCAACAGGATTGCCTGGGCTCAGCTGGTCTGATGCTGGCACCTATTAAAATGCACCTTTTAAAGAAAGGTGATTGAATAGCTTTATAAATAAAATGCTGGGCTGGCATCATTGAAATATGTTATGTGAACAAGAAAAATACACAAAGCCCCAGAGTAGGTAGGATCAAATCACAGACAGCATATTGTCTCTGTTTTCAAGTGTTTTGAAAAGGACACACCAACCAGGATGCTGGGATAAGGCTTTGATCCTCTCTTTGTAACAGTGCCATGCTTTTAAGTCTTTTTTTGAGTGGCAAAGCACTCATGAGTTAAGAAAACAGCACGGTGCAGTCCAGCATGGAAAAAACCCCACACCCCACAACAAGATACAAATAATTCACTGTTGTACAGAAAGGCTGTGGTATTACAGGGTAAAGTTGATGCAAGAGTGATATAGATATATATATAAATAGAAATATATATATATATATAATAAACATGAAGATTTTTATTCAGTAGCAACAGCGATGCTAACAAAAGGCAGCACCTCTGC
Organism: Daphoenositta chrysoptera; assembly: GCA_013397915.1. Lineage (NCBI taxonomy): Eukaryota > Metazoa > Chordata > Aves > Passeriformes > Daphoenositta > Daphoenositta chrysoptera. Next base: position 377,187 of record VZRO01004995.1, on the reverse strand, counting down.
ATGTGTTTTGTGAGGCTGGAAAAGAGTCTAAAATGCTCAGCAGAGACCCACATGTTTTAGTTAGAAATGCCAGAATACAGCCCAGGAAATCTGGCTCCATGGAATAAAGACAAGTTAGATGAGAAGAGCTCCTAAGCCACACACACACCAGACACAGGAAAGCACATTCCAGCCGTGTTTTTCAAGGACCTTGAAAGGCTGATGAGTAAACAAAGAAAATACAGTGAAGGTCAGCGGTGGCTTGTTCACCTTCATGTTAGTCTTGACTGAAAGAGTAGAAAAAGCTCTAACAGAGAAGGATCTCTAAGAACTCATCCCCATGGTATGTGATGAGTTTTGTCAGGATGATTGAGCTTGTGCAGCATCTCCTGCAGTAGGCAAGAGCCTGCACACAGACCTTGTAATGCAGACAGGGAACCAAGGCAGTGCTGCTAACAAGCTTCAGCGAGGCACAGCCATGGAGCTATTGGCAGAATCACAGAATGGTTTGTGTTGGAAGGGACCTTAAAGATCAACCAGTCCCAACACCCCTCCCGTGGGCAGGGACACCATCCACTAGACCAAGTTGTTCCAAGCCTCATCCAACCCGGTCTTGACCACCTCCAGGGATGGGGTATCTACAACTGCTCTAGGAAAGCTCTGCTTCACTGCACACCGAGTAAAGAACTTCTTCCTAATATATAATCTAAATCTCTCCTCCTCTAGTTTAAAGCCATTCCTGCTTTCCTGTCACTATCTGCCCATGTAAAAAGATGGGAATTATTGAAAGTACTGGAAGGTGTTCTAAGCCCTCCCTGGAGCCTTTTCCTCTCCAGGCTGAACAATCCCATCTCTTTCAGGAAGAACCAGAAATAAATTTCTCTAGTCCTGGGTTTTCATTTTAAAACCGTGTATTTTTTTCCCCTTCCACAGATAACTGTAGATGGTACATTTTAGTAAGGTGTTGAACCACATCAGTGGCTAAAGACAAACAAAAAACCCCACCCGAAAACCAGCAGCTAGGCTGAGGTGAGCTTCATGGGTTCTAAACACTCTATGACCTGGACTGATCTTCATTGTTCCCAAAATACTGTGAGCTGGAGCATCAGGAAAGACAGAATCCTTATTTTCCACAAGACTTTTAATGATACGGGAATTTTTGGAACTTTATCTCTGTGGTGCAATACATTAGGCACTTCTCTGTCAGCCCAGCAATGTACTGAATGCAAACCTTTTAATCAGAAGTGGATCATAGTTGACGTGATGAACAGGAATAAAAGAATCTTGCTACTTTTTGGTTTGTTTAATGATATTTTCTTGGAAGTTTGGATCATATAACTAGAGAGCAAACTCTCTGGGCTGTGGACTGCCCTTTCTAACCAAGTGTATCACACTTGTGTATCGGCACAGCAGGATCCTGGTAATTGCTTGAGGGCTTGAGATGTTACTGAAGGAAAAGCCATCAGTGAAGTGCCAAACACAACAATTAACATTTGAATTATTTACAGACTACTAGGTGGGCTATCCATATGCGTCCGCCCATATACTCATAATCTGCTTGGTATAACATTCTGAAAAAGAGTTCTTTGTAGAGTGGAAATGCTGCATCCGTGGAATAGCTCCCCATATCAGCTGAAATGGGGATTCACATTTGAAATGGAATTAATGCACAAGGAAATTAGGGATTGGCATTAAGAATCCCATCACCACTGCTAGGGCAGAAAATGATACACCTTCTCCCTGCAATGAGAGTGGAGAGGATACCTCTATTGCACAGGCTGAAAACATTGAACCAGCATCTCTGTATCCAGCCTCTGACTTTTGAACAAGAAAACAAAACTGCAACTGAAAGAGCAAAAGCAAGAATGTAAATCTGTAATCAGTGTGTTGCCATTTCTAAACCCCTAATAATCAAGTAGACTGGAAAAAACCCAATAGCGATTCAGGGTAACTCTGCAGTGGAAAGCATTCAGCTATTTACATTTCAAGGGCTGTTGATCTGGGGGAGCAGCACAAGAGGTAATCTCACCCTAATTGATAGTCTAGTGATATCAAAGTCTTCTGAGCATTAAAAGTATTGAGAGAAGCAAGGTCTATATGCCTGTGTTTACAACACATGTCCATCATCCATCGGTGGTTTTGTCAGGCACCAATCACCATAGTAACTCCACAAATCCCTTAACACTCCCTTGGAACCATCCAGATCTTCAAAAAAACTAAGAGCACAACCATCACTTCCCAGCCCAGCTCACAGAGCTCTGCATCATTAACCATCAGGTAATGACCAAATTGTAACTGCTTCATTCCCCTGAAGCATGGGAAGGTTGTTTCAAGCAGCTAAATACAGTGCTTAGAAACAACAGCCCCACTGAAATGGCCTGTTAATGAATGATTTATTAGGCAGCAGCTTTCGCTGGGATAATTTCTTAGTTAACAGCCACTAACTAGTTGATGTCTAAAAAAAAAAAAAAGTCTAAATATGCTGATTTTTATTTTTTCCTGATATTTCAGAAGTCTGTTGATGTACCAGTTCTCCTTCCATACTGGAGCCATCCCAACACCGATTGGCCAGAACAACGTGAGACGTGATCTGTGTTGCCTTCTCCTTCCCCATTTTAATGGAGGCACAGTGCTGCTAAAAGGCTGCAGTGTTTAGTCCCTCCACTACCCCGCTGTGATCCCTCTCTCACAGTTTGCCACAAGGACCTGCCTTGCATGCCCATCACCCAGCCTGCCTCGCTGTGTGTGGGCACAAAGAAAACTAGGTTATTTATTTTCTCTCCTCTGAATTGCATTTTACCTTTTTTTTTTTCTCCACAAATTATTGATCGAAGAGCCAGAAGAGGGAAATATCCCTGTTCAGGGACCACTAACAGCCACATCAATTTGCATGGGCAAGCTCATTTTAAAGCATTTTGGTGTTGTTTGCATGTGGCTTCTTGTACCAGCCCTGGAGAGATGCACAGGGAGACATCTGCTGCAAAAGGAGAAATTTAGGAGTTGCTTTTGCTTTAGTCCTCTCCTTTTTCTATTACCATGCAGGCCATGTCTGGTGGGAGCAGCTCTGCAGCCCCTCATCCACACCGTGTGCAGCTTTAGTGCATCTAGATCTGGATGTAAGTGATTTTTACAGGGTCATGCCATGATGCAGGAGCAAAGCAAGGAAACAACTGAGAATTCCTGATATGTCTTTCATGACATAGCCAGACATAAATCCCCTTACTTTCTAGGAAAGGGCAAAAGGGGATCTAAATTCCTCTTTGTACATAGGGAGAAGGAGAGATACTGCACAAGAAGGGCTGTTGAACAGTGAGGTAAGTAGGAACAAGAGGACTAAAACCAGAGGCATCTTGCAATCCTCTGAAAGGAAGTGAAAAGATTTTGGAGCTGGGACAGCAATTTAGGATTTCCCTACCCAAAGGGCAGCCAGGTTTACTGTAGGCTGGGGAAACTGGGAACTGGAACTGGAGCAAAATGTGTCCTGAGGCAAGGAGGGAGGTTTGGATGTGTGTGAGCCTGGGTTTTCAGAGGTGACTCAGCTCTGCAGCATCAGCAGAGAGCTGGGAACGAATGGTGTGTTTCTGCTCTCCTTCAGACACAACCTAAATATGCTCAGCAGAAAACACTGATCTTGCTGTAATTGTGACACTTTTTTACTTAAAATAATCCTTCTTTTCTTTTCTTGTCTTGGGGTGTGAAACCAGCTTCAGTTCTTGCCTGGACCTTGCTCCAGCCACACCGAAAAATGCCTGGCAGATTTAGCTTACATATGCTAATATGATGAATTTCAATAGGCTCTAGATGAGGCAAGTTTTTTAATTAAAAAAAAAAAAAATCAATTTTCAGTGACATAGGAAAATCACTTTCCTCTGTAATAATGAAAAAAGGCCATAAATAAATTCTACTTTACTGTTCTTATCTGTCATGTTGCATAGAGTTATGCAAATACCGGGACATTTGAAGCACAGCATTTACTAACTCAGAAACCAGTACAGACCTGAAGGTACTTTTTCTCTGTATTTCTTTGTCATCCTCACGATGGTATTTGGATGGGGAGGGGTGTGAGTTTCTTGGCCATGTCAAATAACTTAGAAAATGTAATTCTTAATAGTTTTGGAAGTGCCTTAAACTTTTCAAAGCCTCAGATGTTAGACAGCTTTACAGTGAGTGCTTTCATCAAGCTTCAACTTACTATGGCAGTGAGATAATGAACAATTTAAACAAAATGAATGAGAAAATTAAAATTAACAGTCTAGAAAACTCTAAATAATGAGGGAAGAGCCTCTGATGAGTTAGAAATATTCAAGCTTTTTGAAGGATTTTGAGTATTTGCCTGTATGTGTGTGTATAAAAATTCATAACCTTGTTCATAATAACCATTATTACTCGATGATCTTGAGAGTAGACAGACCCTATGCCACAAACTGGCAATAATCTCTTCTCTGTTTATGGTTGCTTACTGGAATAACATTCATGAAGACACAGGAAAATTATTTGCATTAACTGACTGAATCCAACATTCTTACATCTTTTGCAGAAGCAAAATTTTACATTGCTTGTCATTTACTGACTGATGCTGGAGTCTGAGCAGGTTGAAGGCAGGGTCATTAAATCGCTTCACATATGATTGAATGCTCTGGAAGAGCCTTTTTAAAGTGACATAGGAGTGTCTAAGAAACAAATTGTTACCTATGCAACTACTTCTGGAGTTGGACAAAGTGTCTAGAACAAGCCGTGCTCAAGATTAGAATAAAAAGTCAAGAACAATGTGTTTTTGGTGGCAAGGAAATAAAGAAACATTGAAATGTCATCTCCATTCTCACTTAGCTTATTTCATCTATTGTCACCTGGACTTTACTGTAGAACACAAGAAATATCCAGCATTGTTTGTTCACGAGTTGTCTCCAGGAATGTCAGATGCAGAGGATAGCAGAATGTGGATATAATAAGCCTAGTTTACAGCTCCCCTATCAACTTAACAACATTATGAACCGGGATGGTGTCCAAGACTCAAATTCTCCTTGCAATTAAGCAATGAGAGATACCAGCTCCTATAGACAATGCCATGGCTTGAATCCCAGTGTTCTGAAGCTTTTAAAATAGATTTCTGACTCTAAAAACCTCATGCAGTTGAAAAAACCCAGGAAAAGGTGATTATCAGGCAGACCTAGCAGATATTAGTGGAAACCCTGAGTTGCAACCCCAGCACTGGGATGGGGCTTGCCAACAATTGCTCAGAGGCTTAAGAATGCAGACAGAATCTGGACTAAGTCACAGTGTCTTATGGCTATGGAGGCAAATAATTCAAATGGGTATTTTCATCTTATTTCAACAAAAGGTAGTTTAACCTCATGGAAGCTGAATGACTGCAGATCTGATACATGATTTTTCCTTCCTCTCCACCCTGGGTCTGCAAAACAAGTCTGAGTTTCCAAATCTTCCCTTTTTTCCCCCCATAATCTGTGCTACTTGAGCCAGATCCTCAGATAATTTGGTAGGACATGAGGTATCCCTAGAGCTGTTGACTTAAAAATAAAAAACATTCAGACTCAATTCTCTGCTTTTTTGCAACGTGAGAAATCATTTATATTGGTACAAAGTGATCTAAAATTGTAAAAGACTGTTCCTATATCAAACTGAACTTTTTATACCAACTCTGAACCTGTTTTTTACTAATATGCAGCTTGCTAAAGTACAGTTTGTTCCTATGTGGTTTTTTTTTTTTTTTGGTTGCAGCTGATAGCACCAGAAGAATCCTTCAGAAACAAGGATCCTTCCTATTCAGTGTTAACTTTACACATGGGAAGCCTGATCATGTGCCGTTAAAGTCAATAGGATTTTTATCACTGTAATGAGCAAACCATCAGACTATATGCTTTCTTGTCTCCCTTCCACTTGGTTCCTGTTTCTCATTATCTTTATTAAAATGACTTTTCCCTGATTTTCTGTACTTCCTTTCCCTGCAAGTTTTGTGCCATCAATGCCCCACATGCAAAACCAGTGGTTCAATAGGAACTGTTGTGATTCTATCCTTTAAAAATGAAGCTAACATATTATTTTGCCACTTTTACAGACAGAACTGGATAAGTTGTGTAGCTCTCAGCAGAGTCCCTTTGGAGGCTTGGTTTCCATTCAAATCAAATTGAACAGGGCATGAACATGAGTGAACTAAAAGCAATCAAACCCAATATAACACAGCTGGAGAAGCCAGCTTGGCAAAATGCTGAATATCCTACGCTCTTGATGATTAAATGAACCATAAAGGTTTTTGGCACCTTTTAACATTATGTTTTGAGGTCCCGATAGTCAGGTCCTGATAGTCCTCTTGCAGAGGACTTCAGCTATGCTTAATTTTAAGTTCTTGCTTATATCCAATGACATCAACAGGTTTTTGTTCCAGATTCATGCCATCTAACTAGAGACACTTCACTGAAGCAGAGAAGAGATGAGCAGTGGTCCTCAGCCTCACTGGAGAAGGACAGGCAGCTCCTGAGTGTTTTCTCTGTATTGCATTAAAACTGTTGAAGTGCATTACATAATGAGAATACTTATGAAAAATTATGACAGTAAAAGGACAAACCCAGATGATCTCAAAAAACATCTCAGGGTCCTTAAATAGAACTTTCCTCCCTCTGCTGTTGTACAAGCATTAGATCCCAAAGCACATACAGACACCAATATATCAAGAACTCAGAAAGTTGCATCAGCATTACAGAATAAAACACTGCAGTGTCTGGTAGCTACATACAAAGAGATTGTGTAAATCTGGCATAATCATGGTCAAAATTCTTTGTAATTAAGGAAAAGAAAGATTTTGTCACAGAAACAGAAAAAACAGAAACCCAAGCATACATGCAATCTCATTTTCTGGCAGGTTGTTCATATCAGTGGAAGGAAATGATCTAATTAGTTTACGGACAGTGTTTGTCCCTGAAGACCACAGCCTGGAACTCGGGGAAAAAAGTCTGTCTGAAGCAGCTCATGTTTTTCATACATTAAGTGAGTTCTGGTATCAGTGAAATAAGTTATGCAAAGTAAAAATAATGCTTACCAAGGCTGATAGGCACCCAAAACCTAGCTATGGCAGAGGAAATGAGGACAATCAGTTCCAAAGACTCTAAAAATAGGGTTTTTTCCAGGTTTGCATAGGGACTTCTATAGATGAAAAAGTAACCAGTCCCCTAAAGCTTTTTTTTTTTTTTTTTTTTGTGTGTGTTCAGTGAATAAGACATACCTCTTTTTCAATATGTATTCTTGGGGGGACTCAGAAACACAGTTCTGCACTTTTAAACAGCCTCCATGTGCTCAAAAAGGGCAGCCAGAGGCCACATTTTTCTAGTGTTGTTGGCAAAAACAGACTTGAAGTTTGACAAGAACATGGGAATCCAGCATAAGGGATGGACTAGTCTCTGGCTGCTTCTACCTCTTGCTCTCTTTCAAATTTCTCAATAGATTTATCTTTATCACTCAATTAATGTGTCTAAATCCTCATTTCCTTATTTTTACTCATCAGGGCTTCCAACAGTTCTAGGAATGGAGATGGCTGATGAAGTAACAACCACTGTGTTGCACTGTCTCTTAACCTTGAAGGATAAGGTAACAGAAAAATTTTCAAAGGAGTGGAAAAACATCAGAATTTTTTTTCTTTCTTGAGTTTTTCTTTTTGATTGTTCTAACTGGAACCTGAAAATCATTGCAGTGCAATTTGTAGACTGTCATGAATCATGGGTTGTTCTTCTGATTTGGGCTTTCTAGGATGCTCTGGAAGCTTGCTCTGTCTTAGGAACCAATGCATACCCCTCTTTTGTGCTTTCTGCTCTCCTCTGCCTACACCCTGACATTTTAGCAGAGAAATCAGTATTTCTAGGGTATGGAGGGCATGGGATTTTGTTAAACAGATTTAGGCTGCAGGGTCAAAGCTGGCACTATGGAAATTACTGTGGAAGTAAAATCAAATTTCACTTAACTCTCAAAGAACTGAAATCAAAGATATTTGTGCTTTCCCTCATAAAAATAAGGAGCTGACCTCTGACCTCTATATTTGACAGGAACTTCCTTTTGTCCATTTTCATTTGTGTTAGCATTTACAGAGTCCGACTTCAACAAAATACTTTCCTTGTTTTTCAGGCACTCTTACTTTATATTTCTAACTGCTTCTTTCATCCTACCTTTCAAAGTCTTGATAAGCACTTGCATATTTAGCTTCTCATCAATTGTCTAGGTATTATTAGACCAAATTTAACACTGAATGAAATAAAATGAGCTCCAGAACATCTAGGAAGTCAGCTTCCCAGCTTGGATAAGACGGCAGGAGTCCTGACTCCTCGGCTGTTATTCTAACCACTAAACCACATTCCCTTCTCTTGCCTTATGTCTTCTGGGAATCATCCATCAAATACCTTTCCTGCATTTCCTTTTATTGCTTCCCAGGTAATGTTTATTGCTTTGAAAGTAACTAATTATTGGTTGGGCTGTGCTTAGATGCAATTAAAAGAATATTCCCCACCCCCCTCTTAAAATGCAGAGCATCTCTGAGATTCCTAATCATCTGAGTTTTATAACTCTGTTTTATTACTTTCCAAATATACAATGCTCATAAAAAAGGTAATTGGATCTTTACAATAATGCCATTTCCTAATCTTCACCAATGAAGGAAAATTATCATCATGTAGCAGAATATTATGTTTCAATTGTTTTGCTCTCTTATTTCATGTCAAAAGTTTTGAGGGCAAATGCAAGGTATAAATACTAAGCCATCACTGCTGAACAAAATGGTTGTTAGAGGTGATGATAATTCTGTTAAATAGGGAGCATCAAGGATGAAGGGATAGGGCAAAAATATAGAGACTGGATAGCTTGAAGTAATGGAGAAAAAATACACAATAGCAAGTGTTTAGTTTAAATGCTTAGGAAACCTACGAGCCTTTTTTTTTTGCCTCAGTTCTTAAAAGTACATAAAATCATAGAATTATTTAGGTTGAGAAAGACCTCTAGGATCACCAAGTCCAACCATTAACCCAGCACTGCCAAGCTCACTGCTAAACCATGTCTTTAAGTGCCGTGTCTCCATGTCTTTTAAACACTTCCAAGGACAGTGACTCCACCACTTCCCTGGGCAGCCCGTTCCAATGTTTAACAATCCTTTTTTGGGGAGTAGTTTTGCCCAATATCCAATCTCAATCTCCCATTACACAAATTGATGTAATTTCCTCCTGTCCTACAACTTGTTACCTGGGAGAAGAGACCAACCTGCATCTCACTACAGCCTCCTTTTGGGTAGTTGTGCATGGCCAGGCAGCTCTGCCTCATGGAGCCACATTAGAATCCTTTACTTGCTTCAGTACTGGCGCAGGTTGAAAGTGGTTTCAACAGCCACCAACACAAGAAGAAACACACCACATCAGAGGTGGTAGTTTGGTACAAGAGTCAAAAGGTGTAAGAAACAGAACAGCAACATGTTTACTGAAAAAAAAAATAGCAGTTCTGGTGTCAGGCTTCATCCTCAATTGCTTTTATTTTCAGAGGAGCTGAAAGTAAGATCGAGCCTGTAGGGGCTCAAGCTGAGGCCATTTTTAGAAATATAAAGCCCTAATGAAGCCTCTGTTGCATTTCCCTATGTGTGAGGTGGGGACAATAACGTCTTTGTCTGGCAGGTGTTGCAATTCCTTTAGGACAAGGATTGTTCCTTAATGTGAATTGAGCAGCACTTTGCTCTGCAGGGCTCTGACTTTTCGTTGAATGGCTTGAATTTGCAGTGAGGCAAAAATACACAAACTGAAAGCATAACAGTACTTGGGTAGGTTAAAGTCAAGCTACTTTCAAGTTTCCCTTATTCCTGTACTCCTGTGGTAAATGCAGAGATATCTCTTCTATCTGGGATAGTTTGCAATTAAAAAAGCACTCTGTTCTCCTGCATGGGAAGCAAGCCTTCAAATATGGCTTGTCTGTGATCTGTTCTTATTGCCGTGGCTCTCAGCCCTGGGAACTGGCAGTGCATTAAAACAGGGGCTACTGGTATTTAGAAGTGACTTGTCTGACACAGCTCTCTCTGCCACGTTAAACAGGACACTGCAGGCTTTGGATGACACAGAAATGAAAGACGAATGTGGGATTAAGAGAGATGTTGAAGGTCACCAATACTACCCCTCAAATATAAGAGGCATCATCCCATGCAAGCATGCTCAGAATTGTCTAAAAATTAGTTATTTTCTTTTCTAATCTTCTAATCTGGAAGGAATTCCAGAGCTCATATTCTAAACAGTTAGAAAATTTCTAGTTTCCTGTCTAAATTTATTTTTGGCATATTTGTAGTCATCTGTTCTCGTGCCAACATCATCTTTTAGCTTAAAGACCTCTGCTTCCTCCCTAGTATTTACCTGGCTGATATATTTAGAGTCTGCAATTATATCATTTCCCTGCCCTCCTCCTCCAACCCTTCCTGTGAGAAATGAAACCCAGACAGGCTTTGCAGTAACCCCAAGCCTCCCTGTACTGTAACCATCCAAATCGCCAATTTTTTTTTGGTTGCAATTTAAATTCTTCTTTTTTGANGTCATAGTCAGTATTGCTGTGAAGAAAATGGAAGTCCAGAGAGAAAAAGTGATTTGAATAAGTTGGCACAAGAAGTGACTAAAGCAAGAGGAGATTTTGAGTCTCCTGATGACAAGCCCACTACCTTCAAACACTTTTATTCATGGCATACCTCCATCATAGCAAAGGGTTATTAAGGTGTGAGACACTTGGTTCTCAAACCCAGCATCTCACCCTGTGATCTTCTAAGTCTCATCCAATTTGCTCCTGAAATGAAAATCTATCAGGAAGGGTCTGCTGTCTGTGCATATTAATATCAGCTAAAACTAGAGCTTTCATTATCATCTTCCTTGCTTTTCTGTTTTGCCAAGAAGGCAGTGTGAAGGTTACACTTAAAGGTCAGCTGCTGTCCACATTTATTGGTTTATTCCCAGATTTTGAGTTATTGATATTGAGCTTCTCCAGGAAATCAGTGCAATGCAACAAAATGTTCATTGATACCCTGCTGCTCTTTGTGCATTTTAAAAAGATAACTTTATAGAGTAAAATAAATTTTTAAAAGAGAACTTCAGTGTCTTCCCACTACCAATTCAAAGCTTTATAAATCCTTGGGCAGTTGTTTTAATTTATTTTTACACTGTCTTTCCCCTAAAGCTGTCTTTAATGGTCAAAGCAGGTTTCATTCTTTCTTCTTGTTTTTTTGTTTTTTCATTTCTCCTGAAGATGAAACAAATGCCCACTGCACAGATATTCAGACAGTTGACCCACCTGGATTTGTTCCCTGCATATGACTAGACTGTCTTTTAGCTTGCTGGGCCCCAGGAATGAAAACAGCATCATGGGCTCTTGGTATCAGCAGGGCTGTGACCTCTGTCTGAATGCTGCTTCCCCCAGCCATCTCACTGGTGGTCTCTGTTTCTTGCCCTTTCCTTAAAATTCGCTTCAGGGAAACAAATATGCCCCTGTACTTTGTTTTTCAGAACACCCACAAATTCACCAATGCTTTGCTTTTCATGGTCCTGCCTGCCCATTTTGCCTCCTCTGTGTGTCTTTGGTTGCTGTGCAGCTCCCCTCCTTTCCCTGCCCTAATGCTGTTATAGGATATTGCTGTTTGCTAAGAAATGAAAGATGATATTTAAAAGGATGCTAGTACGAGGTTGACTGCTGTTGAATTTCAGAGTCGCTGGTACAAATACTGAATTGTATTACTTCCACGGTAACGCTCTCCCCAAAGGATTCTCCTCTTGCCTCATATGCTCAGTCCCCGGTCAGTTCAGATCTGATTGCTCATCTGTTAGATGTAATAATAGTATCGTGCTGTACAGTGCCTTTCATCTGATGTGTTTTGCAGAGTCTGGGCAGCTGTTGTAGAGAAACAGGTGGAAAGCTGAGTGCTGAGGCTCTTTCTAAAGTAATTTCAGTTGACATATATTTAGTGAACCCATCCCGCTGATAAAGAGGTACAGTGTGTATTATATAAGTGTATATATACACACAGCTAATTAAAATGACAGCACTGGCACCAGTGGCCAGCTGGGACAGATCTTTTCCCACAGCACCTTTCTTCATCAGCTGCCCACCTTCCCAGGCTGGTCACCAGCCCCAAAGTGTACCCACCATCACTGCTGTTTCAGAACACGATTTTTGTAGTCTCATGATGACTGAGGGCACTGATGACTGTCTGGACACAACCTAGGAATTTGGCTGTGTTCATGAAGTTGCCATTTCTCTGTCTGCTCTGATGTATTGTCAGCAAATCAAGCCCAAGTCATAAGAGGAAGGATCTTGTTGCAATAAGTTGCAAATGTGGCAACAAATATCGCAATACCCATATTACTAGAAGTGTAAAAGAAGATGGAAACCAGAGCAAAAGAGATGTGATTTTGGAAGGTAAAATGTTAACTCAGAGAAGTAGCTAGAAACTCTGAATGTATCTGCTTTGCTTAGCGCAGCTGAACTTGGGACTCCTCTGGGAACTGGGCCAAAACACACACACACATGATATAGCACAGTGTCCCACCAAGATATTATCTGAGATCTTTAAAGCAAAACTAACTGGTCTGGGCACTACTTGTGTCTGTTATTTTGCTGAACGGCTCTGCTGACAACAGAGTAAGCTCATGGGCACTGGGTGAAACAGCTCTCTAGCCTAGGACAAAAGCCCCAAGCAGATCTTTGATTTCCTCAAACCCAAAAAAGCAAGTTGTTGTGCTAGGAGACAGATCCTGAAGCCTGATGAGCAAGAAGAGGAATTCAGGAGAAACTATGACAGCAGTGAGCAACTGCATGAGGAAGAAGGTTGGTTTTTTTCAGTGCTGAGGTTGTACCAGCACAGTCCCCAGTTCAGACACAATGGTCTCCATGGACTGTAATTTCCTCCTCCAGTAGAGGAATTGGCTATATTGGACTGGTTTGTGATCCATTAGTAGGAACTGAACTTGGAAAGCCCTTGCCTGTTAGCATCCTGCACTGATGTGGATGCAAGTGGCTGAGACGTGCAGCACAGAGAGGGAAAGGGCAAGAGAAAGTGAGAATGGTGGCAACCTTGCCACACACTGAATGGCAAATTCATGTTTTCTAGAAATAGTAACTTGCCTTTGTCACAACACTAACCTGAACTGCAGCTTCAGATTTGCTTGTAAATCTCCACTTGGTTGTGCACCAAACCACTTGATTCCAAAATGGCAGTGCAATAAATTTGAAGTGATCTGTTTAGAATTATATACGGGATGAAACTCAGAGCAGCATTACAGACCAATTTCTGACATTGTCCATTTGTGCCTCCCAAGTAATGCCTGTCATCCCATACTTTCCCACAATTCCCTCTGTATCCCCAGAAAGAACACACATTTCTCTAACAGTTTCTTCAAGAATTTAGGGTGAAGATCAGTTCTATGGCAGTGACAAAATGCAAAAGATTTTCCCCTAGTATTCCTGACGCCATGCATATATGATGACCATGGCAGCATGGGCACCAGGATACGAGGTATTTTACAGTAGTACTACTCTTACTCCAGCTCAACTACTTCCAGTTGAAATACAGTTTTTCAGTGAAGACAGATGCCAAGAGCGAAAGACCCTTCTGTTGTGTGTGGGGGGGTGACCAGCGTGACTATATATTCATGCAAACAGATGGAACAGTTTATACTACAGTACTCATGCATATTTGGTTTGTATTTGAATGAAGAGTAACAGATGCAATGTGCTATTTTATTTTTTAGGAAATATATGATTAGATATGGTTAATTTGCAGAGGGTAATGAGCTACATGCCCTTATTAAAAAGTCGTATATTTATGTACATTTCTAGTAGAAACATCTTTCTCTTGAAAAAGGGAGCTCTCTTAAAAACAAAAAAGTTGACCTTTTCAAACTGGTACCTCAGTTGCGTACCTGCTCCTTCTTTACAGTTTCTTACAGATGTTTATTAAGAAATCGAGACAGAAGGATGCAGATGACTGATTTGTGATCCTCCAGAAATTTGTTCTCTGCACCTGGTTAGATTGTTTTCATATGTATATACCTCACATACTGCTCTCTCAACTGCCTGAAAGGAGGTTGTAGCAATGTAGGAGTCAGTCTGTTCTTCCAGGTAGCAAGAGACAGGACAACAGGCAACAGTCTCAAGTGGCACCATCGGGGTTTAGGTTGGGTATTAGGAAAAGCTTCTTGACCAACAGAGCTGTCAGGCATTGGAACAGGCTGCCCAGGGCAGTCAGTGGTAGAGCCGCCATCCTTGGAGTGATTTAAAAGATGTGTAGATGTGGCACCTGGGGACATGGTCTAGGGGTGGGCTTGGCAGTGCTCAATTAATGATTGGACTCAATGACCTTAGAGGGCTTTTCCAACCCAAACTATTCTATGATTCTACACCTAAATAATTTAATATGGTTTTGACCACATCTCCAGGAAAACTGCATTTTGTTCTTACCATGTTGACATGGTCTTCCACACCTTAAACTTGACTGACCTTGATATTTCAATCATCATATAATGAGACATTAAGTGAAATATTACTAGGTGGCCTGCTGCTTACTTGGGCATGAAGCAATTAATAGCTTGGAGTACTTTTTCTTTTTCCCTTTATGAAAAAGACAATTGATATATGGATACTTTCCCCCTGAATTTAATAAATAATACCATGTCCTAAGGCCAGAAAGTTTTTTTTTTTAGTCCCATAAATGCAGTGGACTGACCATACTAGGGGTACATACCATCACTTCTTGAGTGTTTCAGAGGGCTGGAGTCAGTAGTGGCAGATAAATTCCTATTCCCTGAAGATCTCAGTAACATTTTGGGTATACTCAGAGGACTGGGTGTCAGAGTCCTGGGGTCTAGTCCCAGCCTTGCCAATGACAGAGAATGCAACATCAAGTAGATATAATGAACACAGATGGAAATACATTCCAAGGAACCACCTTGCCTTGTAGCTGCCCATGCACACGCACACACTTTGCAGGCTTGCATATCACCAATTTGCAGATTTGTACATTGCCATTTTACAGCAGTTTCATGAGGTTGACTTCTTTTAACTTTTAGCAACAGGGAGTAATTAGTCTAGGATGTGGAAACCTGTAGTGTTGAGGATGGTAGCCAGTTGTTTTAGTGCTGTCTATACAATGCTGATGAGAAAGACACCTTAGCACAAAAACCTGGGTCACCCTTTCCATTAAAGCACTCTGAGATTTTTAACATCCCTGCAGAGCAGATGAAATCAAAGTCTCCTTCAAAGCAGTGACCCACAGTGCCATATAACCGTGTTTTCCTGTCCTAGTGTGATGAAAAGCCAAGCAGACTCGGCTGATGAGTTCAGTCCAGTGGGAGTGTGAGTTTCCCAACATCTGGCCCAGGCTTTACTGATGTTGCTCAGCCACAGAAACAGCCCTCGCGCCACTTTATTAAGCGGAAGCAATGTGTTTTTTTTCATGTTGTGTATTATCAGATCAGTTCTATCTCAAATAAATCATATCAGCCCACACTGTCATCTCCTTCCACCCACTTTTTGTGTAAAACTTCCATTGCCAAGCTTACATGCACTGAATTTTCACAATGGGTAGTTTGCCAAAAAAACTATTTGAGAGATAGCTTCCTTTGTAGGATTGGGAAAGGAGGAAGGATTGTGATAAACATCATTACTAGCAAGTAATTTTTCCTTTTCTGATGCAGCTCTGCAGTGAGTTTGTTATCTGCCTGCATGAAAGATCTTTTCAAGACGTTTCCAGTCCCCCAGGAAGTGAGAGACTAACAGAGTCATCCAAATGATAATAAAAGAGGGATGTCAGGGGGGAGAAGATGTCTCTCTTGTTCCTCTAACACTTGACAAAGCACTTTGCCCCCCTTCTCAGCACTACTTTCCTAAGCAGTTTGGGAGGGAAATGAGCTTGCTTGCAGATATTTTTGTTCTTTAGCTAAAGAAACAAACTCGTTCACTGAATATAGCTCTGCCAAGAAAATAAGAACATGGGCAGGACTTTGAATGGAGTCACTGATGGGAATGAAGGAGAGGAACAGTTTGCTGTTTGAATTGCTCATCAGGAAGAAATAAAGGTGAAGAAAGGGAGGGAGGAAATGGAGTTGTTTGAGTGAGGATGCTGAATGCAAAATCTGAGTGGAAGAAATAGTAAATGCTGAGAAGAAGCTGGATGAGTCTGAGTCATGCAACAGATTTTTTTTTTTTTCCCCCGAAGCTGTGTATAACAGACGCTGCAACAACCCACCTCAGAAACCTTTCATGCAATCGTTATAGGAAAAATGACCCTGGGGCAAGGTCATGTCTTCAACAGATGGACAAAACCAGCTCTGCTGTTCTTCTCTCTCTTGCCCAAGTGGGATGGAATCTAAATGGTTTTGAGTGGCATCTCAGAGATTTTATGGCATATCATGATAAAGGGAATTACTGCCTGCATCCTAACTCCCTGCGGGGATACATAGAACCTTGAAAAATCCTAATTCCTGCTCTTCTCATACCAACTGTCCTAGCACAGTGATATTTTCAAAATACTCCCTGCTAGTGACCTTCTGAATTCCCTGTAATTTATAACACTCTTACTTTAAAATATTAGAAATTAGAGTCACTAACCAGTTTTCAGACAGTAGTTTTGCAAGGGAAGGTATGTCTGCATATTTCCAAAAACATGCAAGTAAAGAATCTGATAATTTTTTTTTCATCCTAGTCTGGAATGCTATTCATAGGCTTATCTAGAGTTGAAAATGTATTAATGTAATTATTCTTGGAAAATTATTTGGAATTATTAATTTCAAAGTAACTCTCTCTGTGGAATCAGAATGATCAGATACTCGTGCCAAAAGAAACAATGCTGAAATAATTATTTCATAAAAGCCATATTAATACATTTCCAATTGGAGAGGAGCTGGCATAAACAGGAAGGAAGCAAATCCTATTGTCTCCCTCCTTCCTTACAGCCTTGTTTAACAGCCGAATAGGCAATAATGAGGCTGTAGATCTATGTCGTCTTCTTAGAATCCAAAAGGCTTTACAGAGTCTGTTTGGATGAATTTCAACACCCTGTTCAAGTCCAAGGAGGAAATAAGCTCTTCCAGAAATTCACCAATCTTACTTTTTCTTCTTTGGGTCTGGCTGTATCTCAAAGGAACCTTATGGACCATCTGTCCCTCCTATCCTCTCAACCCCCACATGCCACCATCGATAAGACATCAATCTGTGAAGCAGCTCTGGGAGAGATTTTTTTAGTAGTTTCTCCAGGAAAGCATCCGAGTCATTTCTCTGCAGAATCTATTTGCTCTCTGTGCCTGCTGGGAAAAGGGGTATTGACCTCTCCCCATCTCTAATCTGGTCTGGACATTCCTCTCTTGAAGGACGCAAATGTATTGGCAAGAACTTTAGACAAAGCCAAGAATGAATTAACCAAATCCAATTCAGGGAGGACATTGATAAACAGTGCATGGCTCATGAGAGCATTAAAGGTTTGGAAAACATTACTTACAGTGAGAAACTCCAGAAGAGAAGAACTAAAAGAAGGTTAAGGACTCAGTTCATCACTGTCTATGGGGAAATGAATCTACTGGAATACCGTTCAGGGGCAATAATAGATGTTTGGGTCTAGGATGTCTTTGGGAACTCTTCCTGAGTATCTTCTCTTGCTTTTTGTGTTTTTGTAGGACTAACCATAATCTGATGCAGACAATGCAAAACGCTGATGCCAGTGACTGAAATAAGAATGATTGGGGGCTGTATTTGCTTCAGAGTCCAGACTGTGGCTCTTTCTAAAAGTCTTCCAAAAAATCTTCTGTTCTAAGGTGGTAAAATATCTCCATAGGAAAAAGCACTATTACCTTCCAAAATATTTCTTTGGGAACTGATCTTCTCCTAAGTCATGCAGCTTACAGAGAGAAGTTGTCTGAACTCTGTTCAAGTTTGCCTCTAGATATCCACTAAAATGTTGAGAAGCATCGTACTAAGTTCCAGTACTTACGGCCTCAATATTTACACTTTTAGCCCCAGAAGCTCTCTATCCAACAATCCAACAACTAAAATATCTTTTTTTTTCTGTCAAAACTTTGATAAGTTTTTACCAAATAAAAACTGGGTTTATCCATTTGCACTGAAGGGGTGAGACTGTCCACTGATGTTTCTCCAGGTTTCTGCTTCAGTTGACAAAAATCACAAGGTTTAACAGCTCACACACAGGATCCCCATTGAAGGGAACTATGAAAAAATCCCATTCAGCCTTAGGACCCATGGAGTTTTTGTGAGTTGATCTCTGCTTTCTGCTTTCTCCATCCACAGAAGGAAAATGACCGAAGAAAGCAAATTTGTCCTGATTTGAGAGCAGCCAGCATACCAGTGGAAGAGGTCCTGTGCAGATGGAATGGCAAGGAGTCCCCTCAGGGGGAACTATACTTGATGGACAGTCAATAGCCAAAAATATTCAGCTGGGTTTGAGGGACACTGTGGCTTGACGGGACAAGGAGATGACGTTCCCCCTGCTGCTGTGTGTCACAGCAAGTCTGGTTTAGGCGTATAATTTACAAATACATACATCTATATTCTATTTGCATAAATGTTCAGGTGAACCTTAACCAACCAAACCGTCTTTATCAATCAAACTTCCAACTTGCTTCTCTACAGCTCCATCAGGTGGCATTCCTTTAAGCCCTTTCCTTATTCTCTGTTGTAGACTGATCCCATGCCAAAATTTCTACTTTCTTGACATCAGGAGTAAATCCAAAGTCATTACCTTTCTTTCTGTAATATCCAAAGTCATTATCCTTCTTTTCCTGAGAAGTGAGCCAGGATTAACACTTCTTCAAACTTCTGCAAACACAGCACTCATTTCATGGCAGTCCCCCAACATACGATGGGTTAAATCACCAGTCTGGGTAACAGGCTTCTTTTGGACAGCTGAAGAATGCATCCAGCAAATTGCACATGTTCCAGAGGGAACACCTTGTATTAAATGCCAAGGAGGAGTAGAACCAACTACAGGTAAAGTTTGCTTTGTTGAGCACTAATAAAACTAATGGGGTATGTTTATGTCGCACCTTTCATTCCAAATGATCAAGTGCTTTGTGAGCCTTAATCATTTCACCCATCACTGAACTGCAGACACTTCTGGGGTGGAACATTAACAGCTGCTTGGTAGAGCACAGCAGCAAGCCAGAGCAATTAATGAAGGAGAAACATCCCATCCAACTACAGGAGCAAAGGGAATTTTGTTAAGTGGAATGTAATTATCCAAAGCAGAGAGAGTGAGACATTTCCCTTCGTACTCTAATCTGGGGTTACAGCTGCTTTTCTAGTCCCTGTGTTACTGGGAAGTCAGCACCCTAACCTGACTCTGAGGTTGCAGTGGAGCCTCATTTTAATCTCCATTCTAAGAGAGAAGCAAAATTCTGAAAGAAAAAGCATCTTGAATTTTTTTGTGGGATACTAGATCACCACTCCTTCAGAT
This sequence comes from Daphoenositta chrysoptera, assembly GCA_013397915.1. NCBI lineage: Eukaryota > Metazoa > Chordata > Aves > Passeriformes > Daphoenositta > Daphoenositta chrysoptera. The sequence goes on along the minus strand of VZRO01004995.1, from coordinate 357,746 downwards.
GAGGATTACAATTTGTCTTCTTCAAGCACCTAAACCAAACTAGAACCAAACTAAGAAAGTGGCTGCAGATGAAGGCTCAGTGCATAAATGTTCCATACAAGCAACATGACTCTTTCAACTATAAAAGCTGCACATTATGTAAGTGGGAGAAATCATTGTCTCTAAACTATTTGTAGCAGGGTGGCTTGATTTAAATTATAATCATGGTTTAAACCAGGAAGCAGAGAATCTTGATTTAAATAATCAGGTTTAATCTTGTTTTGCATGTGTGCTTTTCAGTTATTTTCTTTTAAAACTGGTTGATTCTCACTGATTGGTATAATTTGCTGCTTCTTTATGCTAAATCAAAAAGTATACTATATCTATACATATTTATTTCAGCAATTATATAGTTTAGCATGCATTTATTCATATTCCTACTTTTTTACATTTTTTACGAAGAGAAAATGGTGAACAACAGATTTCTTATTCAGTAGATGATTACTGGCTTTTTTAGTATTTTTTGTTGTCTTACATTTATTTGAAATTCATGTCAAAACTGCATTTAAATGGTAACTGGAATATGGTCGTAATTTCACCCCCTCCTCCCAAACTAAGGATAATACAAGTACTTCAACATGCTGGAGATTGAGAAGAAAATAAGTCTTGCACAGAAAATGCATTGGTGAGAACAAAGACAGTCACTATTATTGCTGGGGAGCTGGAGCAGGGATACATTTCCAAAGAGAGCTTTGCAATGCTCCTTCCTTGCTGGCAATGCTGGTTTAAATAGCCCCCAGGTGTTTTTGTTATGCCACCCTTAGTCACGGGCTCTTATTTGACCCAAATCAGGAGGATTTTCTGTTGGGGATTTCTGCTGCTGTACCTTGCATCAAACTGATCTCCCAGTGGCATGGGAGCTGAGTGGAAATGGTGGAATTAGAGCTCTGTGTGCTGGCACCCGTGAGGAAAGGCTTACAAGACGTGGTTTTGGGGGCTAAGTCAGAGATGGACTCCATGAGCAGTTGCACTATCATGACGGTGGGGATGGAGGACCCCTGAAAGGGCATGGGGATAGGTCCCCAGGGTGGTGACCTCTTAAACAAGTTGTTCCCTCAGATGTAATCATAGAATCACAGAATTATTTGAGTTTGAAGTGACTTTAAAGATCATTGAGTTCCAGCCCCTGCCATGGGTGGGGAGACTTTCTACTGGACCAAGCTTTTCAGAACCCCATCTAACCTTGTCTTGAACACTTCCTGGGAGGGGTCATCCAGAACTTCCCTGGAAAACCTCTGGCAGTGCCTCAACATGCCCACAGTAAAGAATTTCTTTATATCATCTAAACTATATCTCTTGTCTGTTAATTTAAAACCATTCCCCCTTGTCCTGTCACTATCTGGCTGTGTAAAAAGCTAGGAATTATTGCTTCCTTTTTATATACATGATTCAAGAAGATCTTTGCTGTGGTGGAGGAAACTAAATAACAACCTGCCCTAGAGCATATAATTAAAGTTTTTAGGGGTAGTCCAAAGAACCACTGGAAACTTTGCAGAATTAGGACAGTAATGCATTTTCAATCACTGCTCTTGATTGAATAAAGTTGCAAAAAGTTAATCAAATTCCTCTGAGAAATAAAACAATGAGATTTTAATGAATAAATTCTCATGGTAGAAGCTATGCTTTCCCTTATTTGGAGCTCAGTGTGCACCTCTGGGCATGGGTAAACCAAAAATAACGTGCTCTTTCCTCTCACTTAGTTCTGCTTATAGATGGAGACACATCTTCACTGAAAGCAACAAAGCCAGATACCTCAAGGGGCATTGTAGGAGACTGAACCAGATGTCGACTACCACTGTGTGCTGAACTCAGAAGCCAATCCAGTGGCCCAAATGGGAATTCAAAAATACAGACATGAGCATCTGGAAATGCCCAGTTGAGAAGAAAACCCAAAGAGGGAATAGTGGGTATAGAAAGCCAGGTGCATCAGGCTTTCTTCCCAATTTTTTCTACTCTTCAGGGAATAGTGCTGCATGTCTTTGAAAGGCTGGGATGGTGAATGGACATGTCCTGTCCCTTGCAGCTCGATGTGACCCCAAGACATCCAGGATGAAGGAAAAAACCGGAGAAAAGGAAAAGGGAAACAAGATTTGGCTCCCTGTTCCGTGTTTAACCAGCTGATTAACTCTGGAGGCAGGAGTCTGTGGGCCACAGAGGTAGATATCTAGCCATTTTGAGTTCTCAACCATCACCCCATCCTTGTTGATTGGACACTTACTTTCTCCTCTAATTCTTTGCATTTCTCCATGCTGCATCTGTTTCATCTATTCCAGGAGTGATCAATCCTTTGCCTAGAATAGAGTTTATGTCTGGCCCTAAAAACAAACTCCTGCTCCAGATGATCATTGAGCTGCAGGTCCACCCTGACTCCAGTACAGATGTCCACTGCTGTGCCAGCTCTGATGGCCCTCACTGTCCTGACCATAATCCTCAGTCCGTGGCATTAGCTGTTCCCGATTGGCAATGACACACAAATCCCACCCCAAAACCAGGCTGGAGGCAAACTGCTGCTATCAAAAGAGTAATAGGTTTCATGCTGCTGAACATAGGTTTATTCCCCTTGGGGTGTATCACACATAAAGAAATTATTTATGGCACTCGGAAACAGTGTAAAAAATGCAAAGATTTGCTTCCAGAATACTTGGCAGCTTGCCTGCAATATTAATAAATACAATTATTTTCCTTAAAAAACACTCCATGACAAGGCAGTTTAAAGCGGCAAAGGAAGGGACAAAAATTAATGTTGTAATTGCAAAGAACAGTAAATTCTTACCTGTTAATGCTGTTTCTACATGCCCTCTCCCCCAGTATCCAGGCTAGTAATGAGTTTTTAGTTTGGAGCTTTTCTCCCTGCCTCTTGGCTTCACCCTCATCACAATAATAATAACAACCTGAAACCTACACACAAACCTCTATTGAACTGCAGTTCATTACAGCAGAAGAACATTGTGAAGGACTTTAATGTCAGCATCCTTTCAGATGCAGATTACAGTAATGCAGAAAGTACATTCTCTATGGAACACACCATACGGGGGAAAAAAAATAATTAAAAAAAAGAAAAGGAAAGACTTCTTTTCCCCTAGGGACAAAAAGCCCAGCAATAAGATAAATTAATCCTAGAAATCAGTGGGAATTCCTTCACCATGAAACAAAATCAAGATACTGATCACTAATGCTGCACTTGAAGTACTAAACTCAGATTAATCTCAGGTGCCTTTGTTTCTTAAATGGGGAGCAAAGATGCTGCTGATTCCCTTTGTGGTGCAACCAAAGGGACAATTGGCTCTCAAGTGGGTTGAAGCCTGTCTGAGAGGCAGTGACATCCTCATTTTAAAAGGCTGTTTTACACCCAATGGGCAGGGAGTTATTTGAATGAGGAGGGAGATAAGGGTCTGTTGTCCTAAACCAGTCAATTTACAGTCCCATCCAGGTAAAACTTTCTCTGAGACTAGTGAAGAAGTGAGGTGGTGACTCACCTACTCACTTTCAAGAAGTATCTCAGGATTAATATCTAAAAAGGACAAAAAAGATAGGAGGACAGAAAATATGAGGAATCCATCATCAAGAATGTCAGTGATTAGAAAGTTGGATCACAACTAAGGAAGATGTAACAGCCTTCAAGGGAGCCATTTTTTCAGTGGAAAATGTAGCAGTTGATGGTCATACAGTTAAAAGTCTCCTTTTTAGGACTAATATTCTTCATAGGAATATTAGTATCTTTACGGTTGGAGAGCCTGAAGGCACATTTCTTCTCCTGACCTTCCCATTTCAAGGGATCACCAAATCTCTGAATATCTCTGTAAGGTGGCTTCAGAAAATTGCAATTTCCCAACGGTATCCACATATTGTTAAAATGGGGATTTTTTTGCAAATCCTACCTGGAAAGGGGCAGTGTGAGAGTTTTGAGAAGCTGAAAGAAGGAAGGATATTAGTGAAAATTCCCTTCTGGATGCGCTACTACTTTATGTAGTTCTTCACTGACTTCTGCAATCGATGATGGATCTTTAGTGGTAAGGGTTCTGACTAATTTTTATTTCAGGCTGAAACATCTTGTTAATATTAAGGTTACAACTGATGGGAGACAAGTGAAAGATGACAGCCAGCAGATGTCTGATCTTGTCGGGGTAATTCTAATTTATTCTTGTTTTCCTTCACTAAAAAGTCATAAGAGAAACTTAGTAAAGTATAGCTCATAATACATTCTTTTAAATTATTATTTATTCTGAAAAATGTTTTGTGTTTTAAAAAAATTCCTTTCTGAATTCTTCAGAATCTGAGTATCCCAATTTTGCCTACGTGTTTTGCAGAAGAAGCATTTCTGAAGCACACACTCATTTACTGGAAGTACTTTATAATGAACTGTTTAATTTAAAGCAGAAAAGAAAGAGATTATGTGGCTGCAACCAAGGTAACAATATTAACAATAGAGTGGATGAAGCCTGAACGGAAATTACTCAGCAAAACACGGTAATAAAAAGAAAAGTCACCATGGATTATCAACTGGGGTATTAAAAAATAATTTTTAATGCTGAGATTACACAGTAATTCTGGCATTGCTAATTGCACTGATATATTGAACTGTACTTTGGGCCAGTGATTTGGGTCAACATGATTTGGGAAACAGGAAGGTGAATGTAAAGAAAATTGAGTAAAAGTCCTTCCTCTGCTAAGAGGCAGAGCTATTTAGGAGAACCTTGCAAGGCACCTGGTAGCAGATATAGACAACATTAGGAGAAGAGCTCTCAACAACCATGGGGAACAAGGAAAACACACAAAAATAATTACTGTTTGTCTAAAGCTCTCTTAGCTGTTGTAAAACAGCTCTGAGGAGAAAATATTTTGAAAAAGCTGATGAAATGTGGCTTGATCATTGGGACAGCTTTCTGATTTAATAAGAAGCCAAGATGGATATCAGAAAACTAGCAGTGAACAGCATATTGTGGTGTATTTAACCTAAAGTGGTGAATTTAACCTAAAGTATCAGGATTTATACCACTCAGGCATGCTGTTTTCAAAAACAGACAGTTACCACCATGTACCTAGGACCTGGTGTAACCCTGTTGATGGCAACAGGAGCCTTCAAAGCTTTTGGTGAGTTCTCTATCAGTCACCACTGAATAAATGAAAAGCATCAGTTATATTTCTTAACTACCCTAGAGAAATAAAATCATATCATTTCTTTGGTGTTCTTTGTTTGAAATACTTGTCTTTAATTATCTCCTGCTTTAATGTACCCCTGTGTTTTTAGTAAGTTCTATAAGCATTCAGTTCTATTGAGTCCTAATACCCTATGCAGTTTCTTAGGCACTCTTTCCAGCAGCAGTAATGGCTTAGGCAGTAGAAGCAGAGAATGTGGTGGTTACTGCAAGAAATGCTCTGTAAATCATGTATTATGTCAATTAAAATGGCTAAGAGTTGAGTCCTGGATAGTGGAGCAGGCAGAGCTATCATGTGAGCTTTAAAGCTCCTGATTGCCACTATGCTTCAGTTTTACAAAAGCCTATGAGAATTTTCCAGAAAGGCAATTAATTTGATGAGAAAGCAAAAGTTAGCTATAACATTTCCACTACCTTTCTAGTTAAGTTGGTAAAGCTTGGAGAGCAGGTTTGGATATTGAGCTGGTTGTTTGCTTTACAGTTTTAAAGTTCATTTAAATGCATCCCGGAACGGTAGTGACTAAAGGAAGAAGTTCACAGAATGGTTTGGGTTGGAAGGAACCTTAAAGGCCATCTAGCTCCAACCCCTGGGTTGCCCTGGGAAGGCAGGGACACCTTCTACTAGACCAGGTTGCTCACATCTGCATCTAGGCTCGCCATGAACAATTCCAGGAATGGGAAAGAAGAGGAAATGATTCCTCTTTGTGGGATGTGAGTCCAAAATGAATTGGTGCTCTTAATCTTTTCACCAGTGTCTGTATTACCAGAGTCACCAGATCACTTTTAGCACTGACTGGTCCTTTCAGAGGTGAAGCTAAAGATAAATGAATCCTGAGATGAAACTCTTCTTCCTAAACAAGAGATGATCAACAGATGTGTGGTGAAAGTGTTTGGGTGATCAAACCTGCATCCACTTAATCACTAAATGGGTGATTTGAGTCCAATAGTCAACACTTCTGCAAACATAGAAGGTGTGCAGAAGTTTTTGCAGGATGATGTTTCCTACATGGTTTTGAATTGTGAAGATGGAAAGAAGTTACACAGTGCAATTTGACAGAAAAGGTCCTGGAGCTTTAATTTTGGCTTCCAGGGTGGTTAGATCTGGAATTTTAGTTCATGTCTACTAATCTCTCAGTGTGCTGAAGTCATACTTCAGCAACACTTCTGCTGCAAGAATTTCTTTACATAATACATCACAGTTGAGCATCTTCAACTCAGATGAACTGTCTTGAGCCATCTGATGTTGATCATCCTGTCTGTGAGCTCCTTCTGGCCATTTGATACTGTCCACATTCTTCCAAGGAAGAGACTATGACAAACATCACTCCACTCCTCACAGCATAAATCACTGCTGACTTGTCCTGCTAGTGAAAAAACTGATTCCTCTCTCTTGTTCCTTCTCATATTTAACCAACTACTTGCCTTGGTGGATATGAACACTGAGCCCAGATTACAAGTAAAGTAAATCCTTAGTTTGTCACAGCTTCTTCGGAATAGTTGAAAGTTAAGCTGTACTTTTTGTTTGTTTGTTTGTTTGTTTCTAAAGGGCTGCAACTCCACTTTCACAAAGACAAATTTTAAAAATGCTGTTGACCCAGGTCTACAGTAACCCTGTAATGACTGCACTGAGTAAATCAGTAAGCTCATTATCACACGAAAAGTAGAGGAAAAAGTGGTTTGGTTTTGTTGCTGGTGGTGAGGTTTTTTGCTTGGTTGGTTTTGTTTTTGCTTTTTTTTTTTTTTTTTTGTTGTGGGAAGGGATTTTGTATTGGACTATCTACCCTTTTTCTCCCCATCTCTCAAATTCAAATCTGTCCAGGGATTACCAGCATGATTCATACCACTTCGGGTAGATCTGGGTTAAGATCTCCATTACAGACCCAAAGGAAATAGTCACAGTCCATTTCATAGCTGCTTACACACAAACACTGTCCATGTCCACATATGTTAGGAGTCCCCTAGGCAGTACAAAAGGCCAGCCTGAACAGTCCTGCACAGCCCCAGAGCAAGAAGGCACAGCAATGCTGCAAACACTGAAACTGGAGAAAGAGGGATGCTTGAGAGGCCAGCAAAGAAAGCCACTCTGACCGAGACAGCATCTAGTCTAGACCTTTCTCAGCAGCTATTTGTCTAGTTTACACTTAAGAGCTTGTAGCACTGGAGTTCCTCAGACTCCCCTGATCTCCTCCAGTGCCAAACTGCTTTCAAACTGTTTATGAGGAGAGGAGGCTCTAGATGCTGTCTTTTAACTATTTTCATTATGGGTGATGTTAAGATAGAGTCAGATTGTTCTTGGAGATGCTCAGTGGGAGCAATGGACAGGAGTTGCAGTGGAAATCTGTACTAGCTCTTAGGAGAAGAGTTGTTCACAGCAAGCTTGGTCAGCTGCAGAACCAGGATATAGAGGCTGTGGCCTCTCCATTCTGATAGTGTAACTGACAAAAGCCCTGAGGACCCAATCTGACCTCCAACTTAGCCCTGCTTTAAGCAGGAGGGGGACCAGAGACTTTCAACAATGCCTTCCAGTATAAATTATCCTGTGGTACTGTATTTTTATGATGATGTTCTTATGATTAGAAGTTTTTTTGGTTGGGTTTTTTCTTTGTATGTGACTAAATTGCTGCAAAGTAAGTCAATTTCTGGAAGACTATTACCTTGTTCTTCACTGTGCTCTTCTCCATGGCAAACAATTGCTGGCTCAGTACAAATTCTGTTCAGGGTTAGCTAAGGTACCGCCAGGAAACTCCAGGCTGCAGTCCAAATGACCACTTCAGGAACTTCTTTTGCTTGAATCAGTCTTGCTGAGAAATAGTGCAGGCTACTATAGGAAAGAAGTTCCCCTAACATCATTGCTAGGCTTCCAGGAACCAGACTCCCTCCGTGCTTGGTTCTGAACTTTAATGGGAGTTCACGGTTCCAGTTCAGATCATGATCATGCTGCAGAAAATCCTTGAGCCATAGAAAGTGCCTGCTACATCAGCAGCACAGAACGATGGCATTGTCCCCAGACAAGGTGCAGCAACTTGAGCTGTGCCTCTGTCCCCTCACTCAGCAAAGTGACCTTGTCCAGGTCAAGTGAAATGCACTGTCCACTGGAGAGTAAGCCATTGTGGCTGTTAGAGTGTGCAGGATCTGAGCTCAGGGCAATGCCAGAGTTACAACTCAACTCTTCGGTGAAAACAAACCCTAAACATAGTAGAAGCATTCAGCCTCCTGGTAGCATTCAATCTTCTAATGGAAAGTGTCCCTGCTCATGGGAGGGGCTTGGAACTAGATAATCTTTAACGTTCCTTCCAATGCAAACCATTTTGGGATTCTGTGAAAGCCTGGTAACAGGTTAGATAAAGCTACGCATGGCTTTCCATGACAGCTACTTGTGCAAGTGATTTATGGACTGCATTATGCCATGGAACCAGGGCACTTCATAGGTTTCTGTAATGACTGGGGTGGATTGTGACTGCACTTTCTGAGCAGCATATCTGTTCCTTCAAGGCATCACCATTCCTGAAATAAAAACAAACCTACTTTTCAAGGGAGCCAGACATCTCTTTTTCTAGGAACACAAGAAATGTCTTGGCAGAATCATGCCTTGACAGCTTGGTATTTACAAACATCAGAAGTAAATTCTGATTATTTATTTTGGATAAATAATGGACAGCATAAAAATTGCTGACTTTGACCTTCATTGGAAAAGTTGGTTTAATGGTCCCCATAAACTCTTCTATTGATGGCAGGTTCATAAAGTCCATATTGACTTCGGCTAAAGGCTATAACTTCTATCAATACTGTCAACAATTAATATAGACTCATAAAGGTATCCTGTAAACTGAGTCATAGCATTATGTTACTTTACATTGCCATTAGCAAAATTTCATGTCTTGAAAATGTTTCTCCTATAAATCTGGGATTTCTCAAAATAGCCTGTGTGATAACTAGCAGCCCAGAGAAACGCAGCTTATGTGGAGTGAGGAGGGAGGAAATGCCTTCGTATTTGCCAGACAAAGCTTCTGAGAGGATCTCAGGCTTCATTTGGTCCTACAGCAGGCCTCAGGCTGTGAGGGGTTTGTGCGCAAAGGTTTCTCACACCTCTATCTATGTCAAGCAATTACAAAAAGAAAATGCTTGAATTCTGCATACATATAAGACTTTTCCCTAAACTTCTTTTCTTCCTGCCTTGCAACATTTGTTTGGATATGTTTACACCACCAATTCAACAGCAGTCCCTATATTAAAGTGACCTTCTTCTCAGTTCTGGACCAGTTTTTCTGATTTGCGCTTGCCTGATATTTATGACATCTTCCCAAGGATATCTAAGCATTAGATGAAGCTCACCACCAGCACAGTTTGGATCTTACTATTTCCTTTCAAGTTTCACCATTTCTTTTTTGTCAGTATGGACAATACTATTACATACTGGACACCACAGTAATCTAGATTTTATTTGTGCTACACAGACTTTTTTTTTAGTACGATACTGCCTTTATCGTTTAAAACACCCAACATCTAAGACTGCAAATGCCTAGGCCCCAAAGAAACTCCTAAATTTATACAGCACTGTATATTCTCTACTTCTTGTTTCCCTTTTTCGAGCTGCTATGAAGTGATGGTTCAATGAATGGTTAGTGTGTCATTAATCTTAAGGAAAGAGGAATCGAAAGTTGTCTCCATGATGGCATGAGTACTACTGCCTCTGTGATTACTTTCAGTAAAGCCTTTCAAGGCATGTAAAATTGCTAACATGTTGTTCCTAATATAATTTTATTTGTAAGTGATCTGTAGGTACGAAGTTGCATTTGCAGGTGTAGAGATAGCGTTACAGAAAGCAGGGAAAACAACTACAGCAGATAATGCAATTCTTCTCTCTTAAGACCAAAGGAAAAAAAAAAGGACTAAAATTCTGTATTTTGCTTTCCTTAGTAGTCATGGAAAGAAAAATGTATGCGATAGGATTGCAGCTGCTCACACATCACCGTGGAAAGCACAAAAGAGAGCTTTGGAGAGAGGAGAATGGGATTGAAGTGCAAGGTGTTTACTTTTGGCTGTTTTCTAGCAATTTCTTGTGAGTATGCAAAACTTTGGTTGGCTCTGATGATCCCTCTGATGTTTCTTCAAAACACAAGGATCAGAAGGAAAACAATGTAACCTGGCACTGTGTGTCTGTTCATAAGACACTACACTAAGAATCTTAAAAAAGTATGGAAAAGATAATTTAAAAGGATTCTTCTGCACATCCTTTGAACAGAAGGCCATTTGTCTTTGAACTCTGCCTAATATATCATTATCTCTGAGCAGAAACTTAATAAGCTTCAACTGTAATTTTGTTGGAGTTAAACATAAAATCATGTGGGTGGTGTATGTCTCACTATGTCATGGCTGCCAGAGGAAAACTTATCATCATTTGGCACTATAATACTGTGGCAAAAAGCATGAAAAGAACAAGTGATACAGTCATTTCACATGAGCTTTCTGTGCTGAGCACAAGTGCCCGATGACTTGTACGCAGCAGCTATATTAAGAAGCAGGCTGTGCTATAATTGAATTAAAGGTGCAAAGGCACATAGGACTGGATGAACTCCTGGGTCAAGTTGCAATTGAATCAAAATCCCCTCTCCTTCTCCTACACTGCTTGGCAGAACTGCTGACCAAAAGGTTCGCAGACCTACAAAAGGTATGCAGGAATCCCCGCAGGTGGAGACACAAAGTTACAGAGATAAAAAAATCTGTGACCTTCAGCTTTTATTTCACACAAAGATAAAGGCTTCTAAAAATATTTCACCATCGTTTTCCTTCAGAGAGCAGTCAGCCAATTTACATAAATGAAACGGCTCCTGTCAAGGAACCAGCAAGGAAGAGAAGAAAATTATCTGCCCAGAAAATCTGAGCAAAGATAAGAGTAGCATTGGCCAGGGGAGGGGAGATTTAAATGCCTTCCCTCTGAAAGGCTGCTGCAAAAAGCAGAGAGACATACATACATCTATGTATGTACATACAGCTATTTAATGATCTCTGTTGCTGTGATAAATAAGTAGTAGCTTCTCCAACAGTTCATTAACAAACACTCTGTAGGACAGTACAAAAGGCCACTACATGGGGCTGTTAGAAGAGTGTTTTCACAGAGTCTGATAAAAAACCCAACACAAAACCTAAGGAAGATTAAGATGGAGTAGTAGGAAGAGTCATTCCTGGTAGAGCTCAAGGCTGACACTGCATGCGCTGTCACCACTTACCGGTTTCAGTATTCTCATGCTCCGTGTCGGTGAGGGTGAGGTTGGAGTTGGCCCGGCTTGACAAGCAGGAGCTGCGTCCGGACTTGGTGTTGCGTCCCCAGAGCCTGACTGGGTGCTCGGGTGACATGACCACGTCTGCTTCCGTGTCGGCATCCGAGCCGGCACTGATGGAGTAGCCGCAGTGAGGCAGCCCGATGTCGGTCCGGTACAAAGTCCCATGTGTGGGTGTCACATCTTCAAGTCCCAGTTCCCGCAAAGAGAAGTTGGCTCCTGTGAGAAAACACATCGGCCTGGTTATTCTTTCATAGGGCACGGTGCCATCTAGCACAAGTCGAGAGTGCAAGTGTTCATCCTCTACCTTCATGTGGGACACGGCAGCATCACAGTAACACACAGTAACATCATACCAAAGATACCCCTCTTCTGTGGTCTTGCTCAGTGTGAGACTGAGACCACAGAATCATAAAATCATTAAGGTTTTAAGATCATCGAGTCCAACCATTACTCAGCACTTCCAAGTCCACCACGAGACAATGTCTCTAAGCACCTCATCTACACTTTTTTTTAATAGCAATTCTAGAGACGGTGATTCCTCCACTTCTGTAGGCAGCCTATTCCAATCCTTGACCACTCTTTCAGTGAAGAAATTTTTCCTAATATCCAATCTCAACATCCCCTGATGTCACTTGAGGCCATTTCCTGTTGTCCTATTGCTTGTCACTTGGGAGAAAACACCAGTCCCCACCTCACAACAACCTCTTTTCAAATATGCCAAGACTGAAAAATGGCTGGATTCCTGCTTCTGGAACCTGACAAAAACTCAGGGCATGTTCAGTGAAATCATCAAATTTGAAAGCAAAAACGGATGTAGAAATGGTGCAATTCTTTAGGAGAGGCAAAAAGTAATCTTCTTGTGAGAAAAGCAAAATGAGGCATGCAATGATCAAAAGTCCTACCATAAACCTGACAACATCCCTACAATAGGCAATTTGAGTGAGTTCTGCTCATTGAAATCCCTGAAATTACAGGCTGGGGATTTATATTTCCTTTGGCGATTTCACTTTCCCCTTGCTGACCACTCACACCTTGATTCAGTTTAGCTATTCATTCTGATAGAGTCACAGCAGAGGTTATTTGGCTGCAAATAGATGCAATTGTTTAGCTGACTAAAAATATGACCTGAAAAGTGACTCTTGACTTCATGCCTAGTTACCTGCAGAGCTTCAAAATCAGACTGCATTGATGTGAGTAAGGCTTCAAATACTAGCACACTTTGTTTGGAAAGTTCCACAAAGAGGCTGGGGAGAGCAATTTTAATCCACATTTATTTATTAATGCATGCATTTAGTTTTCAACCCTGAATATCTTGAAAAGATTTTGGCCACCCATGAGTGCCTTTAGCTGCACAGTGCATTTACACAGCTCAATGCACCCTTGCTTCTCTTATGCTATGCCTTGTATGGATTAAGGAACAGAGCAGTGTTTGCAGCTCAGGCATATTTCAACAAGATAAATCTTGTTTATCATGCATGATCTCCAGGAAATTCCAGGCACAAATCCCCCTTGGAACACTGAAGTTTGTATCTTTTTATTATTGAAATCTGTTCATCAAGTCTGGATCTCAAAGTTGTATCCAAAGCTGAATTATCATTTTCTCCTTTCTTGAGACCCCACAATCTTGTGGTTCTTCTCCCATTACTATTTGTTGATTTCAAATATCATGTGGTGGCAAATGTGTATCCAATAGAAATAGTCAGATTTCTGCTTTTCAGGAGTATGGTTGTGGGAACACCCTAGCTTGTCCTTGAGCCCTGCTGCTTGGGAAAGCATATTAGAACACACATGCTTCAGATGACAGCTGGCCAAAAGTAGATGCTATTTTACTACATTTTTTCATTCAGTTGACTTTACAGCCAATAGTGAACAGAGAAGAGACATTCAAATGCAAGGTGAATAATGGGACTGGACAACATTTTCATGTATAGCTCAGAGAAGGAACTGTTTGATGGCAGGAGAAAATAACTGGTTCAGCTGGTTACGGATCTGCAGCTGACAACACTCCAACTACATAAAGCATTCATGAACTTCACACCTTTTTAATTGACCAAACAAGATTAAAGCTTTCAGACAGAGTGGACAGAAAAGGTTGCTTCGGGCTCACACCTCTGTCGGACCCTAGGGCCTTGCTTGGGAAGCACAATGCAAACTTGTGGCAAAGTAATCCATTTAACATGATTGCAAAGTGGTTTGAGAGACTGTTCTCTACAGTCTCATGGCATGAGGAAGCAAATAAAATTGACCTAAGTTATAAATGCTAGGAAGCAGTATCTCCCCAGAGAACTTTCTCTTCTCTTCTCTTCTCTTCTAGTTTTGACTTATGTGTACGGCCATGGGTATTTAAACCACCCCTTGTGAAAAACATCTTTTGGTTTTCCTTGTGTGTTTGAGTCACTGATGGCTGAGAGTTCCATCTTCCCCTGAAACAAGCCACACTCAGCATCATCAGACACATCAATGTGCAGCATGACCCATGTTCTCCAGTAACAGCAGCTCATAAATTATGAAAAATGACTGCTACAATTAACTGAAAATCAAATTTATTTGCAATAAACAGCAGCTGATGCATTGATTTTCATATTCTATGCTCACTGTTGCCTTTTAAGCTGGAAGAACTCAAGTCAATAAAAGGAAGATAATAAATATCCAAGACTTTTTAATTCAGATATGGTCTATTTTCTCCTGTGCTGACTTGCACATTTGCTGACACCCACTCTAGCTAAAACCATTTAAATGCTGACTTGTTTATTTACTGAATTTATTTGGTCAATTTGAAATGTTTCCCTCCTCTGCCTTCCAAACCAATGCAGGAGAGAAATTCACTTTGCCTTGTTGATGTCAAGCAGGCTAATAAGACTTGGTTTCAGTTGGCCTGAAGCCAAGCAGCATCACAAAGTGAGGTCCATTCATGGCTTACTGCCAGTGGAAAATGTGGCACAGAAAGTCTGGGATTATTGTTAATACTCTTCAGGCCAGTTTTGGGACCTGCAGGATAAAGTGGGAGAAAGCTTTAAACTGAGCCATCTGTGAGGGTTATATCAGAAACAGAACTGGTGCTCTGACATGGTTAATCTTAACTTCTCAATAATTTCAGCTACTTAGACCAGTCATTTTTATTATTTCTCAGTACCCTCCAAAATTTTCCTAGGGAAGTATGAAGTTGTGTATAGAAAATTTCCACTCCCTGTCATTAGACTGGGTTTTCACAAAAAGTAATCTTTTGTGGGCTTCTTAGGAGAAATCCATGGATCTGCATGGCCTCATGGACCTCCAAGTTGAAAACCGCTGACCTGGAGTAATTCACATCTATCCTGCAGGGTGAATATATTGTATGAAGTAAGCAAATGCAATGACCTAAAAAGTTTCCTTTTCTTTATAATGTCATACATTCCTTAGCAGGGATGAAGTACTTCGGAGTTGCTAAGAGGGAAACTGCTTTTCTGATGTCACAGTATTACTTACAACAACTATCGGCCCTTTTGTTGATTATTGCCCATTGCAGCTATCTTGAAACTCAAACACTAAAGCCATATGCAGAAAGACACTTCTGCAAATCATTTTGCTTCTGTGTGCCTTGAAGATGAGTCTTGCACCAAAACCACAAGTGCATGATTTTTGAGGAGTGAAATTAGGCAGCCCCCAAGTTTAAGGAGTGCAATTATATGCATTTGGTTTGGGGAATCGGCTTCTCTAAACTGCAGAGGACGTGCTCAGAGTAGTCTGGGTTGGCTAGTTTACGTTCCTTTTCTGGAATGCTGCCTACTCTATTTGACTCACTTTGCCATTTTATGCTTTTCTTGATGGACTTCTAAAAGCAATTTATGTGAAGTCCTGGTTGGAATCTGAACTACATCTCTACAGAAACATGAAGATGAGTCTTATGGCAGAGGCCAGAAATCTACCTCATGTAGGCAGCAACAGCAGTGAAAATGTAACTGCACTGACTTCAGGGTAGGAATAAAAAAGAGAATATCTGGAATCTCTGTTAGAACTGTGGAGTCCATGGTGACTCTTGAAACTCCACATCTTCACAGCTACTGTGACTCAGATTCACTAAATGTGCTCCTTTTAAGTCCTGAAGTGGTTCCTTACTCCTCTAATATTGACGCATGTCCCCAAGGCAAACCAAAAGCCTGCAGGCCATGTACAATGCCAAGAGGGCTCATCCCATCTGGAGCTCAGTTGCCTACTTTTTTCCAGGGTTCTTGGGTTTTGCTGTAAACCAGATGGACAGTGTGGACAGTGACACTCTCGCCTCGTTGCCTTCTGCCTCAGCATGACAGAGCAGACACGTGGCATGGTGAAAGGTCTCCTGAGCAGGCAGGAACTGTCCATGCCACGTCTGTGCTGTACAGCATGTGCTCAGGGGATCTAGTTTCATTGTGGGAAGTGGCGAAGTGCTGCTGGAGACAGAATGACTAAGACATTGAAAATGTCTAAGTGCTAATGAACATGGGGCATGGGTATGCCACTTAAGGACACTGGGCTGCACACACTGTCTGTGTACTACAATGAAGATGATCCCTGCTGCTGTCTTTAAATCTCTCTCTTGTATCTTGCTTTTGGCCTTGGAGTCTTTCAAAGGTAGCCTCCCACCCAGCTCCAGCTCTCAGCTGATTCCCTCATGCTGCTAACAGCTGCATCTGCTGGAAAGTACCCACCTGCTCGGCAGAACTCCTCGGCCTCCTGGTGCACCATGTCTTTGACCCGATTGCTGTAGGTCAGCCTGGAGTCTTGATCATAAGCCTTCAGGGTCTCACTGGAGCTGTAGGACTTCTGGGGTGCCTTGCTGTCCTCACTCTCAGCTGAAGAGCTGGTGTAGCGGCGCTCAGTGTCGCGGCGTCGAGTCAGAGATCGATACGGTTTCCTTTCTTTTACATCCATGGCACCCTTGTCTGAGTATTCAACATTAAAATAATGACGTCTGTGTGATGGTCAGATTGGAATAACCTGAAAGAGAGAATAAAAAAAATTCATGCCTTTGGGCACTCAACTGCTAATGTGCCTTCTTTGTACATTCTTGCACTGAAGAAAAGGGATGTTACTTAACGGATTGCAAAAAAACCCTCTTAGAACAATTACCAATAAAAAGAAAGTCTCAATTATGTGTGACTCATTTAATAATTGCCACTGCTAACAGGACACATACATGCAGCAACCTGCATCTGTCTAAACTGGGCATGCACTTGGGAATATGAAACTGATTGTGATATTGTGTGTCTTCTTTCCATGGGAAGTGATTCAGAAACCTCCAGGAGGCATGTATTCATCAGTCACCTAATCTCTGGGAAATCAGGTAATGCTGAAAATGTCTCTGTTTGGGCAGCTGGAGGACTTTGGAAAAATGCTGTCCTGTGGTTTTAAAAGTGTTTCCATCATCATGAGGTTAGAACATATGAACAAAAGACTGAGACAGTATAAGAAGGCAAGTGGGAAGGGAGAGGGAGAAAGGAAGAATGAAGGAATGAGCTATGGATGGAAATTGCACAAAAATGCCTTCCTTTTCAGAGGGCTCATCTTTACTCAGCTGGAAATATATTAGAACTTAAGCGGAGCTGAGAAAGTGTAAATAAATGATAGTGTTCTGCTTCATGTAACAACATGGCCTGAGATTTATTTCTGTGGAAAAACCAATGTATATGTGCACTGCTATGCAAGCATTCAGATCTGTGCACAGAGAAAACAGATATCAGAAATAAAACATGTATTAAACGTATTTTTGTCAAAATAATTAATAAATGGTATTTTTGCTTCCAGTTTATTAAACATGACAGAAAAAATAAAGGCAATGACTTGCATTGAGATGGTAAAATATGTTTTTTAATATCTAAACTGGTTTAGGAGGAAAAAAAATATAAAATCCACAAACCAAACATGGAAAATCTGTAATTATGGGCTGAGCTTCTCAGAAACTGAGTCCTCCTGACTGCTAAAGAACAGAAGACGAGTCTCTAAATGCCACCTCAGGATATTGTTGCTTACCATCAGCATTTAAAAACGGAAAGCAAAAGATTCAGAAAGAACCTATCAGTTCTTGGTCTTTCTCATAGCAAATACATATGGAAATGGATGGCAGGGACTGAATCACATTCTGTTGGCATTTCTTTCTTGAAAGGCTAAACCCTGAATGTACTGATGAAATATTACTCCTTCATGACTCAGACCCTAGCCTTGCTTCAGATGCTGTGCCCTGGATTTCAGAGAGTCACAGAATCCTGGAATGGTTTGGGTTGAAAGGGACCTTGAAGATCATCTTGTTCCAACCCCCCTGCCAGGTGCAGGGACACCTCCCACTAGACCAGGTTGCTCAGAGCCCCACCCAACCTGGCCTTGAACACTTCCAGGGGTAGGGCATCCACAGCTGCTCTGGGCAACCTCACAGTAAAGAATTTCTTCCAGATACCTAATCTACACCTGCCCTCACACAGCTGTGGTGCAGTAGTTGAGTATGGATGTGCTGTGAGCTTTGTAGGTCAGTTTAAAGGGATTTGATGTAATGTAGCATTTGTGGGTTTCAAAACTGAATGTGTGAAGGATGGAAGACTCTTAGCACAGGTTCTGATAACCTACAAATCGTAATACTAATACTGAAGCCTGAGGACAACATTTTATTATTAATTCCTTACTTGAAAAGCTATAAGGCACAAGCAGAATTAAAAGAATACTGGTGTTGAAGAGAGACTGCAGGAGGAAGCAAGAACTGCAGGAGGGCTGTGAGATAAACTGGCAGCTGGGCAAAGAAGAGCAGGGTTACACTCTTGGGATTCTCGTGGGGTTAAACCATGACACACTCATATTTCTGCAATTCTGATCGTGCTAGAACTGCTCACTGGGTTTTGTCCCTTTAACCTCCAAAACCAACTTTGCAATAACAGAGCCCAGTTCCAACATCTTATATGGTTTCTGTAGCATTCTTCCTGGAAATTAAGACACTACCATAAAAAAAAAAATCCATATTCTCCCAGTCTATTCCAGAGATGGCGACAGACCAAGTTCATACTTTCTGTTTGTCAGCAGAATGCATAGAAAATATTGAACACTAAGGGAGGATGGGGAGAGGGGAAAAGAGGAGTGTCTCATAATGAGTTTTACCCAAGTCATCCACAGAGATTTGAGCCACTTTGATTTTAAATGTGTTCTTAAACCCACTGACCTCACTGACTTTAATTCATTCATGTAAATGCAACACAATGAATGCAAATGGGATTACTCACTGGCCAAAACTGACACGTTATATGTATTGCAGAGTAAGAGTACAAAACCAAGGCCTGAATGTTGAAGCAATAATGAAGGAGATTGTGTTGTGTTAAGGAACAACAGAAGTATGTAAGAGATCTACCAAATATTGGTAGATAGGTTTTTGTGCATTGAATCAAACATATTGGTGCTTTCACACTGGAAAGAGATCAAATAAATAGAGCATTTGATTGCCTTTCAGTGCACTGTCATCTCCCCTTTTTTAAAAAAAAAAAAGCTTTTTTTGGCTTGAGAAATTGTGACTTTTTTTGCACTTGCTATTGAATCCATTTGTCTCCTTTATAGCATCTCTGTTTGAAAACCTTAGAAGGAGAAGGTTTGTTATACTTTTGAATAAAACACCTTAAAACAGGCTCCTTCACAAAAGCCCTGTATTGAGAACTGCTATTAATGAACACTGAAATTGTGGTTTATTGTTATGGTGGATGGAGATAACAGAATGTGCGCGAGAAGTGGTTACTCTCTAAGAAAGAAATGAGGAAAGGTGGCTTCTATCTGCTCCTGAGCATTGTAACTATTCCTACCGAGGGCTGGTCATTTAAAAGCCTTCTAGCGGGAGAGGCACATGTGCCAAGAAAACCTTTCTGCACTGCTGGAGCCACAAGGTACAAACCGGGTCTGTAATTACCATTAGTAACCTTGCAACTTAGGAAATGACAAAAAAAAAAAAAGAGGAAATTGACTGAATTCCCACCAGATGAAGGGCTTTCTTTTTGTAAGGAAAGGTGCTGAAAAACTGAAAATTCTCCTACAGTTCATCAAAAATAGGCCTGTAAATTTGCACTATCCATATGCACATTCCTCAGTGTTTCCATTCCCAACTCATTCATGTCTTTATAGATTTAACTCTTCTCAACTTTTTATTTCTCTCCCTCACAACTTGGCTTGACCTTCCAAATAGAAAAGTTACCTCCATAAAACATAATGAAGATTTTTTTCCGAGTTATTTCTAAAGACCGAACTGTTGCATTTACCTGACTTAAGTTTCCAGCACCTCTCCATGGACATGCAGCTCTTGTCATCTCAGTTTTATGGCCCAATTCCCAGATGGTTTAGATACCTTACTTTCAATGGAGTTGTGTTGTCAGAGAGTTTGCCTCATAGCTTTTTGTGATAGATTATTATTTATCTGCTACTCCTTGTGTCTAGATTTTACTTTTGCTATGATTTAATCAGTGCCACCAACACCTCACATTTTTCCTGACTTCTCTGGCACCTGACAAATACAAAGAATCACACTCGTCTCAGTTACATACTCAACCACCAGTTTCTTTCTGTCTTTAGCTCATGATTGCTCCTCATAATTTTAAAAGCTTCCATAAACTTACTGGACCGGATGTTAAAAACCAGGCTTTCTAAAATGGATCTCTCCATCTCTGTGTTCCTTTTCCCTCCATAAAAGCACAAAACCCTCTTGCTCTTGATCATTTATATTTGGAAAGGGCTTTCTTGTCCTACAATGCAGTGTGTTTCTAGTTCTGTTCGATTCTTTCATCATACTGCCATCTGCATAACATATAAAATTTCATCTTTTTTCTTTTTTTTTTTTTTTTTTTTTTATTTTAAGGCCAATTAGTTGCAATAGCCATTCTTATTTTTGGCAGTCCTCTGTATGCAATCCCAGCTGGACCACAAACTGGTCTGGAGTACAGTTCACAATAGAAGCATCCTTCTGTCTTTACTTATTCTACTCAAAAAAAATCCCACTGACCCCAGAAAGGGTTACTTACATGTAAAAGTCTATAAAATCAGATTCCTTGATATAGTTATATTTTTCAGAGGTGTGGGACTCTTCTCACATCCTTGCATACATGTCAGAGAGTGGAACAAAAAAATCAGCTTTCTGGTTCTGGTGCAGTAGTGCACCAAACGCAATGCTTATTTGCAGCTCTTTTTATTTTGCTTTTGCTTTGGTTGGCTCCCAAATAATCCTTTTTATGATGTTCTATCCTTCATATCTCTCCTCCTCATTCTCAGTTCTGTTGGGTTTTGTTGCTCTTTGGAGCTTTGATTAACCACACCAGCTTTGTGCTGCAGAATCACACTCAATGAATGGCAAGGGGGATGATTTATTTTCTGAGTCACTGTTTAAAAGACAAACTTGCATCAATCAAAAACCAGACAAGGGAGTGTGACACCACAAAGCGATATGCTAGGAGGCGCTTACAGCAAAAAGGACAGGTGGTCTTTGATAGCTGACTTACATTGCAGGTCACTAATCACAGAGATTAGCAGCAAGGTGATAGACAGCGCCTGTTCTGGGAGGCAGCATGTCATATCATCCAATTTTCTGTCAAAATGTGAGGTTTTAAACAGTAGAGATAGCTTTATGTACTTCCCATGTACTTATGGCAACAGGGGGATGAGAAAGCTGGAACAGTGAAATATCTTGTCTGCAGGAAAACGTGAGCATGAGCTCTGGTGGGTTGATTCCACCTCCACTGTTGTGCTGAAGGAAGAAAAAGGACTATTTCTCACAGTCATTTGTTTTCCTCTGCAAAACTGCCTATGCAGAAATGGCATCACCTTACTTGGTAGGGCATGCTTTTTGTCTTCTTGAACTCGATTTCATTTCACTGCTTCGGGCAATATTTTTCCCTATTTTTTATTGCCGCTGCCCTTTGTAGAATGAGCACAGCCATAGGATGCTGAGCAGCAAGCTTAATTTTATATTCCCTCCTTTGGGCTCCACAAATCGAATCATTAACTAAGACCTAAAGCTGGTAAGTAGTGAGCAAGTATCCTTTCCTTCACTTTATAGAGGAAGAGATGAGCCACGGGAAGTCAAAGTGAATTGCTTAAGGTGGTACAAGAAGAAAACAATACAACTGAGGACAGCAACTTGATCTCCAAGGCCAAGTCTGATACTGAGTCCTGGATTTTTTTGAGAACCAAGTCACGTAAGCATAGTAGAATAATTAATTTTAAAAAATTGTGGCCAATACGTGTCTGAAATCTTTGTTGGAGAATAGTAGCACAAACCTCAGGTATTATTAACAAGATGCTCTTTCATGTTTGATAGTGTCCTTCAGTCAGAAGGACTGTGGAGCATGGACAATTGTGGTTGTGTCTGACCAGTGAAATCCCATGGTGAATGATGAAAACTCCACTCAGAGTCAAAAAGGAAACAGATTTTCACCTTGTATATTAATCTTCTCAAAGAGACCAACAGATACTGGTGGCAAACCAGCAATGTTATTTGGGAAATTAACTCCAACTCAGGATCCTAAGCTGCAACCAAAGAAGTTGTGAGTTCAGATGATTAAATGACTTTGTGTCTGTGGTTATTAATATTCTACACCAAATTAAGTCATCACTTGGTATTTAACATCATATTTGAAAGAACGCTTTCACTGTGACAGTCCCACCACATTTCCATGGGGATGCAAATGCCTTGTTCAAGGCTCCTTATTCTGATTTCATAGGCTCATGGAAAGGCTTGGGTTGGAGGGAACTTTAGAGATCATCTAGTTCCAACCCCACTGCCATAGGCAGGGATGCAACACACTAGTTCAGGTTGTTCCAACCTGACCTTGAAAAAACCTGGCCTTCTTTACACAAAATGTTGAACCTGAGAAACCTTATTTGGTCATTTTCATTTGTCAAGAATTGTCTGAGATATTGCCTCCCATTCTACCTCATCTAAAGCAGAAACCTGGCATTAATGTAGTGGTGAATGTTCTGATGCCTTCAGCAAATACTTAGGCATGTACTCAGGGGTTATTCAAATCAAATTTGTATTGCCTGGTGATCAGAGTCAGCAATGATCTGATCTTAGCAAATACACTACTGTGGCTTAAACAGTGTGATGCTATTTGCCAGGTTTCTGGGAGATTCTTCTATAACATTAAGGATTCCTGTGTTTTTTATTAAACTTTAAGCTTCAGATTTATAACAGGGGTTCAAATCCCTTGAGGTCTTTGTAGGAAATAAATTAAGCTATAGGTATAACATCCTCTCACATTTTTGGCAAAGACTTAGGAAAGAAGCAGGCACAAGAGAGGAGAATGAAGAGCTGAATTAATACTGCTTGGCTTCAACCCAGTACTCAAAAGAAAGTAACAAAACCTCCCTTTTCTGGTCTCAACCACTAAGCCTTTCTTCTACTGGTAAGAGACTTGCTAGGCAGTTGGCAATGCCTTGTCCAAAAGATGTGTTTTGTGACCTTTTCATGAATAAATCTAAAACTGCAATAAGCTGGAGGCCCAGGAAAACTTGAAACAGTAGTGGTAAGAAAAAATGAAGGAGGCTGGAGTGCAATTATCTCAATTATTTCTGGTTTGCAACCCCCTAAGTCTTCTGTCACGGGCTGGAGCCTTCAACCTGTGCTAACGGAGTATTTTAGGACCCAAAGTTTAAAATTCTTTTTAATAATTTTTGACAAGTATAAGCAGTTTGCAGTTGCAGCCATCAGAACCCTACTCTGGCTTATGCCAAAATGGAAATTACTTTGGAAAAAAATCTTAGTTTTATATTGAAATTCTCATTATGAGTCTATTAGCTATTCTTGGATGACGTAGGTTTTCTTCAGAACCTCAATTTAACAGACAATGCATAAACGCATTTAAATAATAAACCCCAAAAGAGGCAGCCTGACCATGTACACTGTTTTATATTCAGCCTACAAATTTTTCCCTAACTATCTGTGCCAGACTCAAGCTTTGGGTGTATGATGTGCCACACATCCAAACCCCATGTGACACCAGCCCATTTATCAGCAAATCTCACAGTGACAAAGAACTGGTGACATAAAATGCAGGTAGTCACTGAAAGCATTCCCATTATTTCTTTATCACCCAGCTTTTGCTAATTTGGGCTCTTACCTGGGATACAGGAAGCTAAAATTTATGTGCTTTATCTGAGTCAGTGTCTTGGTTTGAAAGACAGGTGCCTGCTAAGAGAGGTTGAACCCTCCCTTAGAGTAGAAAATGTGACCCTCCTTCCCTCCAAATTATTTGAACTTCGAAATCAAGGGCTCTCAGGCAGAGGTATGGGGAAAAAGGAATAACAGTTTTTACTAGTATATATAGCAGAGTAAACAAGCAATAACAAGGATAACAACAAACAAACAAAACCAGAAACCAGTAGCAGGTGTCCTTTGGGCTGCCACGCACTTTCCTGTGTGGTGTAATCGCGGTTGCGAGCAGCAGGGGCGCTGTGGAGCTCCGGCCGGGCAGGGCAGGTGCGGTGCCTCCCGAGCAGCAGCAGGGGCGCTGTGGAGCTCCCGGCCGGGCAGGGCAGGTGCGGTGCCTCTCAAGCGGCAGCAGGGGCGCTGTGGAGCAGGGTCGGGTCGGCCTCACGCCGTCNCTGCAGCCGCTGTGAAACACAGCAGGAAAAGAAAGCCGCGCTCTCCGAGGTGTGGGCAAAAACGGGATTCCCAGCCAAAAGCTCACCCAGCCAGACGGAGAAGGCAGATCACGGTGGGATCCCTGCGGTCGCCTGTCCGAGCCCAGAAAAGCAGCTCCTCTCCTCCCGGTGTCCCACGGACAGTGTCAGTCCCAGCGAGGTGTCGCCCCTCCCGCCCATCGAGCCTCGTCCTCACCACACCCAGCCATAGTCTTTTGTCTTTACCACAAGCTTAATAGCTCTGAGCACCCAGCCATTTGTCTCTTAGTAACAGGGATGGAGGAAAAATTCCAATGCCCTCAACCCCCAACAGTCAGATAGGATGAAGTTTTGAATGCGTCTCAAGCATCCTAAGTGAAAGCCCTTGGCATAGCCTTTCTCAATCCATTTGGGAGAATCTTTCAATTTTTTTCCAGAAAAGAAAAACATGGCCTGGGTTTTGGGTCTTGTTTGTTTGGGTTTTCGCTTGGTTTTTTTAAACAAAAAAAAAAAAACATTTGATAGTTTCTAGTCATAGAACTGTAGAATGGATTCTATGACAACAAAGAAAGTGGCTTTGCGTTGGAAGGGACCTTAAATATCACCTAGTTTTAATTCCCTGCCATGGACAGGGACACCTTTCACTAGACCAGGCTGCTCAAAACCCTTTCCAAACTGTCTGTGAACACTACCAGGGATAGAGCATCTAAATTCCCCTGGGCACCCTGCGCCAGTGTCTCATCTCTTAGACAATAAGAAAAGGCTGGTACAGGCCTCACTCAGGGTGTTAAGCCTTCTACCCACTCCTGGCTAAGCTTTGTGTCTAATTCTCACTGCTGTGGCCTGCAGGAAGCCTTTGTAATTAAATTGTGACCCATACAAACATGTAGCATGAATCCCAAGACAATTTCCATGCACACCTTTTGCCACTCAACCTCTTTATTCCACAATTAGGTAAGTGAATTCCTCTGCTTAGATACACTAGGTCTATATCCCTGCTTCTCTGTCAATAAATTGAACAAGGAAACTATCCATCGGTATTACCCCTGTAGGATTGGGTGCAGTAAATTTGGAAGAGAAGAAGGGGACAATAGTTGTGAATGGTGATTTAAGAATCAAAGTTGGTCCTTCCCCTCAATCCACTTCAGCAAATTTCTTTGCAGGACCACTGGGTTTGACAGTCCCTCATGAACCTGTCCTCTGGGAGTTTGCCTAATCCTATTTGACTCTTAAATACTTTTGGCCTTTGCAACATCCTATGTGCAGTCCCCCAGTGTGATTGCAGAAGAAGTACTCATCTCATTTAAAGTTACTGTTTACAGTCTTGTCTTCCATGGGAATATTCATGAGCCCTCAGCCTTTTTCGTAAGAAAAGATGCCTTGAACTCCTACACACTCTCAGATGTATCTTTCTGCTATTACACATTATTTCTGAAAAGAGCTGAATGGCGGCTGGGACTCTTTCAGGAAAGAAATCATGTCTGCCTTTTCTCCCTGCAGCCACCACCCTGCATCCATATTCCTCAGTAATCGTATCACATTGGTGTTCACCTCCTGTTTGAAACAGAGTTCAGAGCATCTTCTGTTCTACACCTTTCAGAGGCAGCCTGGGGTCTGAGCAGCTCACAGGATGACAGCTTGAACTGAAGGAGACCTGTAGTGTAAAACTTGCAAGATCTGAATCTGTCCTCCTTTTTCTCATTGGCTTGACTGTGAAAACAATAGAATAAGTTTTTGCCAGCACTGGCTTTTGCTACTGCTATTGAATAGCAGGGAATGCCATTGGCTCAACTGAATTTGGAGGAATATACTCAGAATTATGCTCAAAAAGTACTGCTAGGGACAGATTTATTTTGTATCTGCCTATTTGTTAGGACTAATTATATAAACACTCTGCAGAACAGTAAGATAAAAACTTCCTACTGCAGAGGGAAGCTCTCACCTAATCAGGCAGGACTCACAGCACAGGAAAAAAATATTATCACCCCTCTTCTGCAGGAAAAGGCAACTATCTTATCCAGTTATTTGAACTCAAGTAACTTACACAGAAAACTACTGCAGGATTAGTCACAAGGCCAACCTGTCCTTGTCTTACTACAGTATCTTGTGTAAAAATGTTCCTGCTCTTGTCACAGATGTTGTGGTACTGGGTAATCTCTCCTTGCCTTCCTTCAGCAGGGGGAGAAACCAACCTGTTTTCCTGTTCTGATAAAATTCCCTAAAGGGTTGGGCTTCAAACTAAGTTTATAAAAATATGAATTATCTGTGAAAAAGACTGCAAGCGTCCATTAATTGATTTATTTTAGGACTTTTCTGTGAGATAATCAGAGTACATTGAGAGATGCTAGGGATTGATTAATCAGTGTAACCCCTACTGCGTCCAGAGCTTCACTTTCAATGACACAATAAGCTTATGCAGTAGGAAGTGTATTTTTCTTAGGTAAAATGCCTATGGGGAAAAAAATAGAGAGGCAAAAATAATAAATTAGAAATAGGAAGTTTTTGGGTTTTTTTCTGAAAAAAAGGGCCCCTTCACTGGAATAACAAGTAGGGGTATCACCTCTAAGAAGAGATTTAAAGCATATGCAAGAGGACTTACACCTGATTGCTGGGTTGCAGTTTAGCACTGCATGTACAGGGGTGTGGAGAAAAGGCTCTAGGGAGACCTTACAGCACCTTCCAGTGCTTGAAGGGGCTACAAGAGAGCTGGAGAGGGTAATTTGACAAGGGCATGGAGTGATAGGACAAGGGGGAATGACTTTGGACTGACAGAGGATAGGATTGGATTAGGTATTAGGAATAAATTCTTCCCTGTGAGGGGAATGGGCATGGGTTGCCTAGAGCCAGGGATGCCCAATCCCTGGCAGTGTTCAAGGCCAGGCTGGGGCTTTGAGGAACCTGGTTCAGTGGAAGATGTCCCTGCTCATTAGATGATCTTTAGGGCCTCTTCCAACTCAAACCTTCAATGATTCTATGATTCAATGACCTTCCAAAACAGACATCAATACAGTCTTCCAGATCTACAAATACCACTCGACTGAAAGGTGCATTAAGGAGGGATCTTAATAAGGTAATGATGACTGATACTGTTGCTCAGGTGAAAATATCAGGCATTATATTTATTCTATTCTTGCAAAATGCCACTTTTCTACTTGCCCAAAGATACCAGAGTAACAGGGTTTATTTTTACTTTTTTTTTTTCTTTTTTTTTTTTTAACACATGGCAAAACCTCAGGTTCCTTATTGATTTAGCCTTCGAGGAAGTACATTTTCATCTCTCCTATGTTACAGGCAGAACAGACTGGCAGAAAGGAGGTGACCTGACCAAATAATACAAGAAGTCAGTGGCACAGACTACACAAACTCCAGCTCCTGTTTGCACATCAGAAGCCTGTTTACTGGAGTTCTTGGATTCTGTGCCAGTATTCATGAAAGCCAGTTATCTTTCATTAGATAAAATGCTAGGTAAGAGATTAAGTAGTTTATCGAAGTCCAAACAGAAAAATAAATTCTGCATTGTTGGTATTAAGATCACTAGGTTAGTGACTAAATGATGAATCTTCTGGTTTGCCACAGGAAAACATCTTGTATTTGACTTTCTGTCAAAACAGAATGACTTATTAAATCTTTCTTACAAGAACAAGTTTTTATAACATTTAACAAAATAAGGGGAAAGGCCCACTCTTTTGCTGAAGAAAAGCTTTGCTGCCATGCTAAGGCAGATTAAAGAATATTCAGCAAAAAGACACTGTGGGAAGAAAAGGAAAAAGCAAATGAAGGAGATGGTGAGGGGAGAAAGCAACTGAAGATGTAAATGGCTCTTCTTAGTCATACCTTTAATGACTAGCTAGACCAAAGATTAGAAGTAATTGAACCAGCTCTTAGTCAACAGAAGATGCAAATAGATTGCAAAACAGAGTGGGATTACATTAGTTTACACTAAACCAAGAGTAATTAGTGTTTGCACAGTGCTTAAAAAGCAGAAAGTGCTATATAAATGTTAATTATTACTATTTGTTTCAAATAGATGCAACACACACAATCTTTTATATGCCTTAGGAAGTAAAAGACAATAAAGCCAAACTCAGTAACATCATCAGCTCCATCATTTGGCTGAGACCTATCAGATCACATTTGGGAAAACACATGGAGTCTTATCCAGTGGCCATCTTTGAATCGTGAGTGTTTCATTTGAAGTCAGAGGTTGACTGTCTATCTCTGGAAAGCCTACATTCTGGAAAATGATAAAAAAAAACCCCAAAGCCCACCCAAAACAGCAAGGTCATCAGCTCCACCAATGCCAAAAGAATGGAGAATTTAGGAGATGGAGGCCATAGGTTTCAGTAGCAAGTAAACCATCTTCATTTTGGGCCATGCAACAGGTTCTGAGATGAAGAAATAGTCATGTCTACTGCTGAGAAGCAACACTCTGGGAAACAGCACCAGTTCTCTTACGCCTTGCTGTACCACTAATTTATTGTGTGATCCTGGACAAGGCATTTAACCTTTTAGGCCCATTTTATGAAAAACAGACATAACCATTCTCAGCTGTTTCACAGCCAAGTAAAAGGTCTTTTTTTGATGCTTTTAAGCGTGTCATTTCAATAAATAATTTATGAGACATATCACTATTAAGAAGATGTCCAAGAGAGTCTAGGAGTCTAACAAGAAACTTATGAGGTGAGATCATACAGTTTCAGGATGGATTCTGGGCTATAACATGCTAATGATTTGCAAAGATTATTAGGCTCATTGGAATCGTGGACATAAAAGAACCCTAAAGTAAAACACTTATCTACTTTTTTGCAATAAATTTTCTACCAATTTCCTTCCTACCTTGGCAAACTCCTTCAGAGAAGAATGATAAATAGCAGAGGTCCAACCACTTGGTAAGTTTTAAAAATCGCAAGGGATAATTCAATTACAAAAAGTAATTTGTATGAAAGAAATATTTTGCCAGGATATGAGCTTATAAAAACCTATATTTAAGCTCATGATTTTCAAGGCAGTATACAAATGTTAATTTATTAGCAATCATGTCTGTAAAGGAAGCAGTACAGATGGAGACAGAGGAGACAGCAACATCCTCAGTCATACGCTCCTGAAGCCAAATGTCTCATTGTACATATCATTGCCCAAGCAAAGCTGGATCAATGCTTGCATTTGTTGGATGCAGAAATCGGCAGGAAATCCAATTGCCAAGAATCCTTTAAGCATAAGCTTGTTTTCACCAAAGTTCAGGCTCCTGGGTTTGAAAATGTCAACCTCAGTGGAGGAATGGTTCCTGGTTTCAATGTTTCTGATGACAAACCCTGCTTGAGATGTTCCCTCCTGCTAGGGCTCAGCCATCCTGCTGCTTCCTGCCTCCCTGGGGATACTGATGCAGCTGTTCATAAAACCACACCATAAGCATATCAGGGAAATTGTCTGGAAATTAAAAGAAAAAGAGCCCTTATCTGCCAAATACTTACCTTTTTATTTCTGTAGCCTACCCCAACCTTAACTGAGCTAGATTAGTATCAATCTGGTTTTATAGGGGCGTTTCACAATTAGATGCAAGGCTTAGGAAAGAGGCAATACACTGAGATGGGAAGGAAAACAGACTGGGATACTCTTTTCTATCATCGAAGTTGGCAGATGGAGCTGTTTCCACTTTAAGTCATGCATGCAATAACTTGCCTGACCTAAAAATTGGTATTTCTAACCCGTTTTCAAGCAATAGAACTGGGGGTTTCTAATAACCCTTCTAGTACATCTTTTCCAGCTCTAGCCCCTACCATCCATGGGCAGGTGTACATTTTGTGACTCTGAGAGATGGTATTGCTCCGTTTCCTGACAAGAGAGCTGCTGCTGCTTCATGGAAGCTGCTTTGCTGAAACCCCTTGATCCATGTCCACAGCTCATCTATTCCTCCTACTTGCTTACTTCTCTGCCCTTAATTGGAATTTCTGTTGAGACTTTATTCTCTCTGCCATGTCTTTACCACACTGTTTTCAAGAAGAGTTGAAAACTGATGTAAGAAAACCAGTTAAATGCAGCCAGCATATTTTTCCTCCCTTCACTTCCTTGTCTTTCTTTTTTTTTCTTCTTCTTTTTTTTTTTTTCCTTTCCTTTTATTTGAAGCAATTGTTGGTATCCCTTGTAGGAAAAATGAATGTTAAAAAAAAAAATATATATATATATCTTCCTTACTACTTTGTAGCTTTTTGCTTTGTAAATCATGCTGTGTCTAAGGTATATTTTAAGATATTCCACAAATCACTATTTTTCTCCCCACATTTCTGACCAATGAGGATGGAATCTGTTGTGTCATCTCCTGAGTGGCACTGAGTTTTACACCACCATGGCTTCTGTGAACTGTGCATCTGATCCAAAGTCCTTTAAATTACATGAAAGTATGTTCCATTCATTTCACTCAGGGAGTAAAATGGTGCTTTTTAAGTCCAGCTCTCTGCACAAAACCTTTTAACGTCCACTTTTATGGTATGGGCTGCACTGCATCATATTTCAGTCTCCAAAAGTGTCAGTGCTGAGGACAAAAAGGAATGAAATTAAGAAATTGGAGTCTTTTGAAAATCTCCTTCTCAGGGTGAGCCAAAATGAAACTATGAAGAAACACATAAGAAAACACATTGGCAACTTTTTCAGATGTAACCTGTGACCTTGCCCCCATGGACCCTTGAGGGAGCAGGTTTTTCTCCAAAATTAGGCTCCTTTCTGGCATAATAAGCATACTGCCTTTTATAATTAAGTCATTTTAAAATTTTTCTTTCGATACTTATATGTAGCTAGGGTCTGGAGCAGTCCAGCCTTCAAGCTGTCAATAAACACGTTTAGTGCTGAGTTGGGTCATTAGGCTTACAAACAAGTTGAAGCTAAACACTGGGGTTTTTAAGCTGATTTCTTGGGTAGGTAAAGAGATATTTATATTTTAATTTAGTTTGAGTGATACCAGCACCTGCCACTCGCTCTAAACAGAGCAGTTAACCCATAACTCCCTCTGTCAACCCTGTTGATGAAAAGCAAAGCAGATAAATTAATGGCTCCCCTGAGAGGAGAGAACCGAGAAGGCTCGTGTAAACAAACACCTCACAAAATACAACTGTATTAATGGGAATGGAAATGAAAGAGAAAATGCCTCTCCCCATCCTTGATAGGCACAGCAGGCTGGAGGCAAACACCCACAATGAAGCTGAAGGTGGGGAACACACACCAGGCTCTTTGTGGCTCACTCAGTGGCCTTTAGTGCAGATGGAAATATTTCAGTGGCAGCTTTCTTGGAGCATCTGGCTTTGTAAATATGACCCTTGCCCCTCTATGCTGGCATGGACACAAGGTCCTGCTGCTGGGAGTTGCACCCTGCAAACAGTAATTAAAAGTGAAAGGAGGTGAAATATGTGATTCATTTAAAAACCTGGTTTGCTCTTAGGGTAATATAGAGGATGATCCATGCTCCTTGGCTTCTTCCTCCACCTGAGAGTGGGCTCAGTATCTTCAGCTGCTCTGTCTCAAATGTGCTGGGGGCATGGTGCTGCAACATAAACTGAAGAATGTTCAACTATTTCCTCTGTGAAGGGATAATATTAAGACACTTAGATGTCATAGACACATAAAATGGTTTGGCCTGGAAGGGACCTTAAAGATTATCTAGTTCCAGCCCCACTGATATGACCAGGGACACCTTCTGCTAGAAGGTGATGGTGATGACAATCTTATAAAAAGCCAAATCTGCAGGTCAGTTGATTGGGCTCTAGTCAGGTAATAAATCTAATCAAGAGAATTCTTTTCCTCCCATGTCTGTGACCTTCCTCTCTCAAATAAGTTTTTCCCAGTTTCCCTGTAATGAGAAACTGGATTTTAGTTTCTTTTCCTATTACTGCTTTGGGGTAGTCCTTGGTACCACAAGGCTTGTGCACCTCACAGTTTTCCAAGGCAGATGAATGTTTGCACAGACAAAAATTTAAGGCAAAGTCCTCTTCCCTATCCCACTCTGGCTGGTCATTTTTATCCATGCACGTCTCCTTCCTTGAGCTAATACTTGTATCTGTGTGACTCGCATCTGGTATAAAATGCTTGCAGAAATGAAAATAAATCAAAAGTGGGGGTTTTCTGCAGACCAGGGATCCAGGGATCCAGTCTGGTTTCCACTGCTGCGTGGTGGGACTGGTTGTAGGGCAGCCACAATCTGCTGCTGGCCAAAGCTACAGCCTGAGGAAGGATTTATGAAAGACAATAATGCTGTGTTTAGGGTAAAGGCAGGTCCCAGGTCTGTGTCATCCTGTGTCCTGTTCAAGATTGCACCATAACTCCTGTCTGCTCTGCATACCCAGATGTTGCAACATCTGGACAGATAATATGAAGATTTTTGCCAGACTGGAGGATCTTAAGTGCCTTTTTGCCTCCCTCACACCTCAGCTACTCCTGGAATGTGGAGGAGAAGCCCATAGCTGAACTTTCTCAGCTAAACAGAGCTTGTGTTAGGCTACAAATTGTAATTCGGGGAAGGATGTGTGTAAGGAGGGATGAGTACAGCATCAAAGCAAGGATCTGCAAGTGGAAATCTTACTCACATGTGTTTCACCTCCTACCCTGGCATTGTTTACTGCCTGTGGATTGGCTTGGACCAGAGCCAATGAGTCAAACAACATTCTATGTGTAATTATATGCTTAATGGAAACAAGCAGAGGTCCCATGGCCTGGATTTGGAGAGGATTGTTTCTTAAGTAGTTGCCTCTGAAGAAGAGCTGGGAAGGAACATGCCAAAGTCACATGCAGAAGTGACAGTGGAAGGGCACCATTCATAGTAGCAGCACGTGGTCTAGGGGCTATGCTCTGCAGCCAACTCAAATGTCAGTCAGTGCCTGCCTTGGCACTTCCTTAGATGGTAAATCAAGAGCAAGGAGTTGCATTAGGTGCTCATCTTGCCCTGCTGAAGACCAGGTATCTGCAGCTCTGACAGCACATGATATGATTGACGCCAAAAAGAGAACCCAGTGGTGTGACAAGAGGTGATCTGGCTGTGCTTGTGGTGACATGCAGTATTTCCCTTCCAGACTGGTTTTCCACATCACCCTTTCTAATAGAGGTTAATGGTCTTATAAGAGCAGCAGTAATAAATAAATGTGCCTAACCTGGAGCCTCATTAGTGTAAAGCCCAGCATTATATACTTATTTATTAACTTTGCATAAACTGGGTTGACATGAGGATGGAAGCATGAGCCTCCTTCCACCTTCCATTCCACTGTCTCTGCTGTGACAAGGGCAGGAGAGCAGCTGGGCTTGAGCATATTTTAAGCTCCTGATTTTATGCTGCTGTGCAGAGCTGCTCTCAACATGAGGGCTCGGCATAAATGTACAGGGAAGGGGCGATAGGATCACAGACAGACACCATCAAGATCCTGGCCTAAGGCAAACATGCCTGTGGCTTTCTTACTTCATGCTTTTCAGCTCAAATTAGCTTATCTGTGTCAGAGAGGGCAGCTGTTCCATGGGGGAAGGAGGAGGGAAGGTGTAGATCACGTATCTGACTCCAGAATTTTGGAAAAGATGTAACTGCAGTGGGAAAGGGGCAGAGACAGCGGCTGAGATCCCTGCCTTGAGCCCAATGCTTTCCTCCCATGGGACTGCAGAAAGAGAAACTCCAGGGAAAATGCTTAAACAGTGTATTAATTATGTCAATATTATTAACAGGCCTCTCTCTGTCCCTTCCGTAGCTGACACCTCCCACCCTTTTTCTGCCCTGTGTTTATTATAAACTGGTGTAAGAACTATAGCAGATCTCCAGTTGGCCCAGGGTTTTTTATATAGGCTAAGGCTGAAATTAAACCATTTCACTAAGACATAAGAAATGGTCTCAGTAATTTGTAAGTTTGGAAATAAATGTATCTAAACTTAAAATCCCTCCCAAACCCTCAAGCAAACAAACAAGCAGTCAGCAACAAAAGTTGTAAGTGGCTTTGATGGCTACATTTATTGCTAAACAGGAATGCTAATAATGTACTGGTCCTCAACCAGATTTTTCACCCATCTAATCTGGGAACTCAGCTCAACTGAAATCCAAGACACAAAGGATATATCTACACTAGTAAATTAAATATTTTATTACAGTAAATAACTGTCTGGGACTATTCCCTGGAATGGAGGCCAACTGGCATGGAGAAGTCTTCATCTATATAAAAAACCCTCCTAACATCCAAAACAGGGTGATGTAGTCTTCTGCATTTTGGGACTGGTTCCTGGCCTATGCTCATGCTTTAGTTGTGCTCCTGAGCCCTATGCCCGGGTGAAAACCTTTCTAGGAACTTAGCAAGGAATTAATTGCTGTTTAGCTGCTATTCAACAATATAAACAATAACTCCTTGGTATTGTTTCATTTACTGGCATAAGCAGAGCCAAAACTGCATCTTGTCAAACTGTAAGGAAATAGGCACCTCTATACTTACAGTAGTTTTCAGATCCTTTTGTAAAAGAAAATGTTCTTATGATTAAAGTTAATTATGCAAGCCCTGAAATAAGTGTGATATCCAGTTCTTAAACCCACTCTACCATTGCCTTACGTGCATTCCAGACCTTGAAAGAGCTGAGTGTTGGTAGTCTCACAGCTGGCAGGCTCAAATGGAACAGTAATTGGGACCGTGGGTTTGTTTTTTTAAGGAAAACCCTGCTCCTTCCTCCCAAGATTGTTGAGCAGTGGAACTTTTCTCAGGATTCAATTTAATTTTCTTTCTTCCTCTTTTTTCCTCCTTTTTTTTTTTTTTTTAAGTTAAGAGAACAAGAAGCAAATTAAATGAAACTGATCTTTCATTAGAAACCCATTGATGGAGAAGATATCATTTAGAACAGGTTGTCTGTGAGTGAAAGCAACACCAGCCAGAGAAGAAATGCTGCCAGCTTGCCCTCCTGACTCTAATCTCTGATTTTGAGCTATTACATGAAGCTCTGCAAATCACCAAACAATGTGAACAATAATGAAGGGTGTTTAAGAAAGAAAGATGCCATTTGCAGGGGGATTACTGGACGTGAATGGTCTCCCTCCCAGCTCTTGGCAAAGAAAGAATTGCAACTGCATTGTCGTCAAATCAAATATTCCTAAAGCACCCCTAGGGACTGTTTTGCAATTTTGTTAATATTTTAAAAGCATCCCTTGATCTCTCCCATGCCTGCCTGCAGCTATGATTTCATTTTGCTCTGAAACAGATGTCTTCTCTCTTTCTCTCTCTCCCTTCTCCTCTCTCTCCCTTCAAGTGTTCACCTTAATAAGACGCATTATGAACAATTGGTTTTGAAGCCCATGAGCATGTGGGATTCAGCAGGAGACAGACCATTTTAATCCTGCCATATTTGGAGAACTGGCCTTTTTGCCAACCCTGGTCAGACATGAGTCTTCTCAGATGAAAAACAAGAAAAAACAAACACGGAAACAAAAGCTTTCTCTCAGAGCCACGGGACAGAAATGCAGAGCGATGACTGTTCAGAGAACCTTGGTGGCCTGATTCTGAAAGCCTGCCTCCAAGCTGAATTCCCAACATTATCTTGAACTACCTAAGAATTGCACATTACACGAGGAACAAACATCTTAGCAGATTTTGATGAGCTAGGAAAAGGGGTAATGGTTTTAAACTAAAAGAGGGTCAATTCAGACTAGATATATGTAAGAAGTCTTTTAAAATGAGAGTGGTGAGACAGTGGCACAGGCTGCCCAGAGAGCTGGCAGAGGCCCCATCCCTGAAAACATTGAACAGGTTTGATGGGGCTCTGACCAATCTGATCAAGTTGAACATGTCCCTGATCTTGGTAGGGGGGTTGGACTAGATGTCCTTTAAAAGATCCTTTCCAACCTAAACCATTCTATGCTTTGATGATTTTTTCAATGAAAACTGAGTAAGCTGGCACTGGAGTGGCATACCAACAAATGAATCAAAGCCTGGGCTCTTCGTACATTTTTCTATGAAAAAACACTTATCAGAGCCCTAACCAGACCAAGGCTACCTACCCCAGCAGCATTTATCTTGCTGTTTATCTTCAGGATGGTTAACAGAGAGGTGGAGTGTCCCTGAAGGCCAGGGCTGTGACTTTGCTTGACACCTGCAAAGTACCATCTATCACGTGAATTAATTATGAGTCACAAGATGATAGGAAGTGTGGCCAAGGCAGGTCAAATGCCCTGTCCCTGGCTGAAGCACAGACAGCTAAGCAGTACTATTCCTAGCAATGACCCACACTCCTGCCTATCCATCACAATAAAAAGGACTGGCTTGTTTTCTGGCTAAGCCCTTTCTACTTATTTCCATTTGTTTTCGATAATTTTGTGGTTCTCAGATGTGGATATCACACCAAGGTAAACAGGAAGGCAGAATAATTAAAGGACTTAGCACTCATTAATAATAGATATTTACTTGTTGAGCTGTCGGTGTGATGAATAAAATGGTCTTACTCATTAAAAAAGTCTATGAAATGACCACAGATGGTGTGTTGCTGAGCAGAACTCCAGCTGCAGCTGGGGAAGCAGAGGTAAAGAGAAAGAAAATTGAGAGACATACCCATGTGGTGAAACACTGGATGCCTCAGCTGGCAGCAGAACCAGGGACTGAACAGAGATCTTCTGTTTCCCAGTCCTAGCCTAAGTCTTGCAGTTAGGCCAGTTTCAGCTTTGAGATGTTTATGCTTTTCTGTCACTGCAGAGTAAGCATTATCCACTGGAGAGCACATTTTAATCTCAAATTTGTAGGCTCAACAGCTAAAATTCCTCTTTTCCTCCCTTGCCTTGTCTTGGCTTTTTTTCTTCCTAGTTAAGTGTATTCAAATATGCAGATGCTTCAATAAACTCAGGAATGGCTATTTCAGTGGTGACTTCATGTACTCCTTCTAAATTCATCTAATAAGCCATTTTCTTTAACTGCCTTTTAAATAAAACAGGGCTGGATTGTCAGACATTTCTTTTTATATGTATTGCTTTTCAGGCCTCATTTAATATGTAGACTCAAGACAAACTGTCAGACATATGTTTTACTTCTCTAGAAATACACCAGTTTGACGGCAGAGGACTGGGCAACTTCTGCAGTCAGAAGCAGCTTGATTCACAGGGTGAAGCAACTGTTGCTATTTCAGATCAGATCAGCTTCAAAGACCATCCAAAGACAAATCTTATCTCAGAGAGGCAGCTGCACACAGTGACTGAGTTGCACAGATCTTTCAGGTGCGGTCCTGTTTCATGGCTCTCTTGGGTTGGACATTGTGGTCCCAGGACAATGTCTGGAGGTCCTGCCTGCAGGGCTCAGGTCTAAGCAGGAAACACTTTCATATCATCTGGGGAGAGGAGGTTATGCAGGGGCTGGCAGAGCCTGTTCATTTGGCAGCCACAGAGGGAGAAGACGACACACACCAGGGGAAGTTAAGAAGAAACCTTCAATGGGTGCAGTCTCCCTATAGTGACCATGGAGTTTTCCTCCCCAGATCAAGAGAACCAGCTTCCAGTACTATGAAAGGAGCAAACAGGATTTGAATGTGCATGGAAGCTCAAAAAAATCAAGAGTGCTCCAGGATCTGAAATGTAAACAGGAGAAAATTTTGGTGTAGGAGCTCTATGAGTCAGTAAAGGTTGCCCAAATTAGGACGACACTGGCATGATGGAAGAAACACACAGCAGAACTGTGAGCTGTGTACCTGGAGCATTTGTTTCTTAAAGGCTCTAGCAGCTTCAGGCTGGCAAGCCCTGATAACCACTTGTGAGCTGGCTGACAAATGGGTCAGATGCAATCTGTCACACTTGGCTGGGGATGCTGGCCATGAAACAGAGGGGGGGACTGGTGTGGAGTAGAAGGTCCATGTAGCCCATGCTGTTTGTGTCACTGCCCTGTGAGTCATTGCTGGACATAAAAAATAGTACCTTGAAGAAGAGCCTGGAAAAGACCGTGCAGTGAAGATATTAACCTATACCTGCTTTAATGGGATGTTCCTCAAGCTTCCCTTAGATTATGACCTGAGCCACTGAAATGCATGTCAGCGTGCATGTCAGATAGCAGGGTACTCATGCAATATTTCTGTCTTCTTAATTATAGCAGAAATATGACAGATACTTTTTTATTGCCTTAAAACAGTAACAGCAGCAGCAAAACCTAGTTTTTATCTGGTAGTTTAAGGTCAGAAGGAGGGTG
This sequence comes from Daphoenositta chrysoptera, assembly GCA_013397915.1. Taxonomy (NCBI): domain Eukaryota; kingdom Metazoa; phylum Chordata; class Aves; order Passeriformes; genus Daphoenositta; species Daphoenositta chrysoptera. Next base: position 319,532 of record VZRO01004995.1, on the reverse strand, counting down.
CACATATTCCATAATTTGTTATGGGAATAGAAGAAGAAAGTGAAGGAGACTGTCAGGGTTTCTCATGGTGCACTAGAAGCTCTGAGGTAAGGCGAAGTTGGCTTAATCCATCCAGAAAAGTTTTTTGCCTTGTCCCAAATCAATAAATATTGGACCTAGTCCAGCTCAGTTGAGTCCCAATGATCTTAGTGCAGGACATGTAAATCCAGACTCTATAACTAAAACAGTTAAAAGGGTTTTATTATGTCTCTATAGCTCAATACCTGCAAAGGACTGTCTGAAATTCTGCTTTTACCTTCCACACCTGTAAAACAGGAAGCAATTTTATCAGCAGACCAGAAACAAGGATTGTTCATTTCTGTATATGTGCTTCACAGTGCAGAGCATAGGCCATGGTTATTCTTTTTCCTTCGTGAACTATTCCACATCTTTCTCTCTCCCAAGGACAATAAAAGCTCCATAAATCTAGTGCTATTGCTTGTGGATGGGTATGAGGTTGTGGCCCCATTCCTGGGCAGGGGGATTGGAAGGAGATGATCTTTAACATCCCTTCCAGTCCCTTGAGGCTGAAGGGGAGAGAATACCAAGGTCGAGCTGATCTCAGCAGATATCCCAGCTGCTTTGCTACTCCCCAACTTTTTAAAAATAAACTGTGATGGGGTTTATTCCTACATCACAGTCAAGCTACAGAACACGAACAATCACAGGAGTGGTAATGCTGTTTTCTACATTTGATTTGAAGTGCTCCTAGGAGGACAGACGGGGAAGATAGAGTGACCCCTTTATTTAATTCATAGATTGGCATCATCACCAACTCTTTACCGTTTGCTACCTTCTACAGCAAGGAAGTGTTTGTCTCTCTCTACATGACTTCTAAGAGCAGGCTTGAAGGGTGTCACATATTCCTAGGTGGTTACCAAAAGTATATCCATGTGGATATACTTATGTAAAGTTTAAAGAGAGTAACTAAAAAGAACTGATGTATTAAACATCTGCAATAAATGTATGCAGATTAGCAAGCAGTAAAAAACAAAGGGGTTACAAAAGTCCAGAGGAATCTGAAGGATTCAAGCTCAAGACAAAAAAAAGAATGGGTACCAGTGCTACTATTTAATTCAGAAGAAAATTTGATTAAGAAAAAGGAAATTTCTGATCAACATAATGAAATATTTTCTTAATGATCAGATCCCTTAGGGAATCAAATAAAATAAATAATAATGATAATAATGATAACAATAATGATGATGATGATAAAAAAAATTAAACATCTGAACCTGGAGTGACCTGAACATGAGAGAAAACTTTACTGTGCAGGTGACTGCACATTGGAACAGGTTGCCCAGAGAGGTTGTGGAGTCTCTCTCACTGGAGATATTCAAGAACCACCCAGATGCAATCCTGTGCCATGTGCTCTAGGATGACCCTTCTTAAACAGGGAGGTTGGACCAGACGATCCACCCCGACCTCTCTCCCAACCTGACCCATTCTGTGATTCTGTGATGCCCTAAAGAACTATAGAAACAGAGCGTTGTATAAAAGGAGCAGTTTTATGTTGGACTTGGGATGGAATAGCCTGGTAGATTCTCTTCCACTTCTTAGGTTTACTATACTGTATCATTCACAGAGGAGCCAGATTAATCTATTCCAATGCAAAAGCTTGTCTCTGTTTCTCAGTAGCCCAAACCAGGAAGATGTGGACCAAGCTCCTAACCACTTTGGCACCACCCAGAATTTTAATGGAAAAAGAAAACAAGCTGTTTCAAATTAGTGGAGATCCATACCCCTATCACAATGCTGAGGTACCCTCCGTACGACCAGGAAGCTTCACTGACCCAAAGCAAATCTATATGCATAACCTTAGCATTAGGAGATGGATCCTCTGTAAGGAAAACTTCTGAAACTGCAGAACTGCTGTACAAGTCTCTCCCTGACCCAAAGATCTGCTTGTTACTTGGATGGAGTGTGGTCTAGATTTCTTACTCAATGGTAATGCCCAGCAGTTTGTAATGGGCCCTTAGTAATCCTTAACTTATGACAACAGCTGTTGGAAGGCAGCCCAAGAGGGTGGTTGTGTTGATAGCTCAGCTGAGGGCAGGAGATGCCTCTCATTGCAGCTTTGATGGAGAGGAGAGTCAGGGGCACCGAGTAACATCACTAAGCTTCAAAATATCCCGGTGTTCTTGCTTTTGTGAGGCACACACATTGGAGGTCTGGAAACTGTCAGCTTGTTCCAGCTTTGTAGCACCCTCAGGAGGAAGCAAATACTCTGCTGACTCTGAAGATGTGCAATTCTAACTGCACTAATTCAATAGTAACAGTGAGTCAAGGTGAACAGACCTACCACTACAGAGAGGACACCAGAATCGGTAGGCATTTAATTGGCAGATGTGAACTGCTTAGCATTAGTGGAGACAATAAAATACCACATTTGTGAGCAGTAACGCAGACTTTATCTGATGTACAGTACATCTCTGCCTTAAATTTCCTCTAGAGTGCAGTTGGGTGTTAATCCCCTTTTCTTGTTATACCCCTCTTTGGCAGTGAATACACTTGTCAATTAAGATATGTTCTTTGAAGTTATTTCAAGCTGTCCAGAGTAAAGAATTGTGAAGTCTGACTATGACCCAGGATTAATTAAGAGGGGCCAAATTTGATCTCATTTATTGGAGTGTAAATGTGTTGTAACACTATCCCCAGCCTAGCAAGAGAAGACATTTACTCTTGGTTGGTAATTTTATTTAGATTTTCTTTACAATCTTTGGCTAGGAAAAATTAAGGTAGTTTTATTCTTCAGCTCTGTGGACTCCATCTTCATGTGGATTTCAATGTTGCACAGCTGCAAGTGTTTTCTTTAAAATAAACCCAGCTCTGAGACAACTCTAGGTCATGAAAATTATCAGAGGGTTGGAGCACATCTCTTGCAATGACAGGCTGAGAGAGTTGGGGTTGTTCACCCTGAAGAAGAGAAGGCTTCAGGGAGACCTTAGATCCCCTTCCAGTACCTAAAGGGGCTACAAAGCAGCTGGAGAGGGACTTTTGACAGGGAATGTAGTGATAGGACAAGGGAGAATACCTTCAGACTGAAAGATGGTAGGTTTAGATTAGATGTTAGAAAGAAATTCTTTCTCAAGAGGGAGGTGAGGCACCAGCACAGGTTGCCCAGAGAAGCTGTGGATGCCCCATCCCTGGAAGTGCTCAAGGCCAGGTTGGATGGGGCTTTGAACAACCTAGTCTAGTGGGAGGTGTCCCTGCCCATGGCAGGAGGGTTGGAACTGGATGATCTTTGTTGTCTGTTCCAACTCAGACAATTCTGTGATTCTATTATAACTTATCCATATAACCACAGGATGTGATCTGCTGAAATATTTACCAAAAGAAGGGGAAAATTTATCTTGTTTATGATCTACCTTTTGAAGTGTTTAATCTCTTGGCATTTCTGGACTACATCTGTGCTAACAGTCCTTCCACTGATGATGTGAGTGAAATGGACATAATATTGAAAATCAGATCCTCATATTCTGTTTTCTGCTTTCATTACATATGCCTTGCCAGAATGGGATCCAATCAATTGCTCGTATCTGGTAACGATTTGCTGTATAGTAAGATATTATTTTAAATGATCATTACCATATATTGTGTCTCCTGCAGAAGGATGCAGAATCCAGTATTCAAAGTGGTCCTGCAACCGCATGAAAGCTCTCATGGCAGACTGGAGACAGTCACAGACAAGCCCAGCTCAGCATGAGACGTATATAGCTCTTCCACATGAATTGAAAACATTAGATGCACCTGAGTCAGTAGAAAGATTCACAACCTTTCCCAGTTAAGTAATGATGCTACACATGGAGCATACAGAAAGCATGCTGCGTATACAAAATTGAGGTGTGGCATTGGAAATCTTACATGAGCTGATTTGGGGGAACAGTAAGACACCCCTTGACAAGCTCGCTAGCATGCTACTGAGAAGGCCCAGAAAGCATTTGAAGGGTGTAAGAGAGTTTTCCCTTTAAACTGATAAAAAGAGAGGACAACAAAGGTAAATTTGATGATGAAACTAGTTTCATTGTGTATTTGAGGTGTCTCTGGTCATTGGAAAAGGCTGGGAGGGAGCTATCCAGGAGAGGAAGGGCAGGGAGAAGACCAAAGCCATGTAGCTGGTGACAGCAAATGCAAATGGAAACCATTGCCTATGATTCCAATTTGATAGATTTTTACTGAATTTTACAGAAATAAATGAACACAGGAAAGATAAAGTGGTAAAAAAGATTTGATAATATTTTACAGTGGAAGTCCAACAGTACAGCACTGCTCTTTCAACAATATAGAAAGAAAAACAGTAAAGAAAGAAATCACCAGCTGGGTGTTTGGACATGTTCCTTGACTACTTCATTAATCCACCTTCATTTATTTCTAGCTTGATAGTGTGATCCATAGAAGTTGATTAAACTGTAGAGAGTAGCAATTTATTCAGCTAATGTGAAGTAAATGAAAGATAAGCACATGTTACATGGGTCTTGCAAAATTTGATGCAATAATAAACTCTAACTCCCTGTGCCTTCTTCAAAACATTAATGAAGTATCATCACACTTCTGTATTGTATTACAATCAGGTATTATTGCCAAGACATGGAAATGAATAGAAGAATTAGAGATTGGTGATTTCTTAGGAGTCTATTTGGAAAACAAAGTACATGGAGCACCCTCATTCCCCTTTGCATTTGACCTGTGTTTATGCAGCTAAATTGTACTTCTTTGGGAAGGCTGTGAACACAAATAATTTCATCTGGCATTCATATTGCTTTCATCATTGCATTTTACTGCAGTGAAACACTAAGTTAAAAAATCCAAATATGTATGAGAAAAAATAAAAACAATAAAATTCTTTTGCTATTTAGTTCTTTGAGTGACATTCTTGAATATTTTAATGTTATTTAATGATGGAATCATGTGCCATTCATTCCACTCGTGTAAATGGAAACAGGATCTAGCCTTCTATTATAGGATGTTTGTGTATATTATTTTTTAAGTGGAAGCTGGTGGAAGAAAAATCAGTCCACTGGGTTACTTCAGAATTATTTCCAATGGGTTTCAGCACTTTAAAGTGCTTCTAAAATTATATTAACTGAAACTCAAGTAGAACCCTGTTGAGTACACTCATGATGCTGCAGCTACAATCACAAGGCTTAGAGAACTGTGTTTCACAGATGTACACAGCCTTGATGTCTCTAGTGCCCATGTAATGTTCTCCTTTTCTCTCTCCACGTGGTTTCTTCCCTTTGCTCATTTTTCTTATTGTATTTTATTTTTTTACAAGGGTGAGGGGAGGGAAAACACAGCTGCTGACTCTCATGGATCTGCAACATGGCAAGACAAATCTCAGAGGTGGTCAGGACCCAAAGGCTTGCTGGGAAGCCTGTGCCTTTTGGCTTCTGCTCTCTATTATTTCTTGATCAGCATTCATCATCCCATGCCTTTGGGAAGAGGAAAGAAGAAGGAATGGGAAACAAAGGTCTGATCTTTGTGCTGTCCATTGGGCTTGCTCACTGTACAGAATCTTAAATAGCAAGTCCCCTAACTACTTTGTGGTATTTCTTTAAGTAAAGAAGCAAGTCACTATCATCAACAATACCAGTCTTTTGTAAAGTAACAACTCCCTTTCGAAACCTAAGATCTGCCTCTGTGTCCTTCATAAGCCCTGCCTCTATTCTTTCCTTACAGTAGTTGTCTGTCACCAGTTCTTCCTAAAAAAGGCTCTACTTAAATCCTTCCCCTAACCCTACACTCATTGTGTGTTTTATATATTCTTTTGTTATCTGACTTAGCTTGTCCACCCAGAGCTTTGGGAAAGGGTTTCAGAGACAGGGACACCAGGTAAATGACCTAGTGCACCCTGCCACTGCCCTGATGTTTGACCTTGCTATTGAGCAAGTCAATAGCAAAAGGGTAACTTAAAAAAGCTGCATTTGCCAGTATTTAATAGTGCATGTTATATAATGACATTATTACTTCTGCTTACTGGCACAGGAATAGTCAGTTTAAACTATATCCAACTAGCAATAATGAAGTGGACGAGAACTTTCCCAAGTTTGAAGAATAGCATAAAAAGAACGGTAAAAATATTTTTTAAAATGAATAATAATTTTTAAAAGTATGGAGACAATCCAGAGAGATTAGAGTCAAGAATTAGTCTCAAAAAGTTGTAACAAAGGTTCCATTCTAATAAATCACACAATCACAGAATCAATTAGGTTGGAAAAGACCTCTGAGATCATTGAGTCCCTATGACTGGATACCACCGTGTCAATAGACCATGGCACTGAGTGCCACATCCAGTCTTTGCTTAAACACTTTCGGGGATGGTGACTCCCACTCCCTGGGCAGCCCATTCCAGTGCCTAATCACCCCTTCTGTGAAGAAATGCCTCCTGATGTCCAACCTAAACCTCCCCTGGCACAGCTTAAGACCATGTCCTCTTGTCCCCTCTGTAGTCGCCTGTGAGAAGAGACCGACTCCCACCCGGCTACAACTTCCTTTCAGGTGGTTTTAGAGAGTGATTAGGCTACCCCTGAGCTTCCTTTTCTCCAGGCCAAACAACCCCAAGTCCCTCACCCTCTCTTCATAGGACTTACCCTCTAGACCCTTCACCAGCTTCATTGCCCTTCTCTGGACACGCTTCAGCACCTCAATGTCCCTCCTGAACTGAGGGGCCCAGAACTGAACACAGAATTCAACATGTGGCCTCACCAGTGTTGAGTACAGGGGGACAATCTCTTACCTGGTCCTGCTGGACACTCTATTCCTGATACAGGCCAGGTGCCATTGCTCTTCTTGGCCACCTGGGCACATGACAGTGTTGACCAGCACCCCCAGGTTCTTTTCCTCTGAGCCACTTTGCAACCACTCTGCCCCAAGTCTGTGGTGCTGCCTGGGGTTCTTGTGATCCAAGTGCGGGACCTGGAATTTGGTCTATTTTAACCTCGTATCACTGGTCTCGGCCCATCAATCCAGCCTGTCCAGATACTTCTGCAGAGCCTTCCTGCCCTCCAGCAGATTGACACTTCCACCCAACTGTGGCGAAGGGAAACTTTTAAAAGTTTAGGAAACAGTAAATCAGACCATAAGTTTCATTTTAGAAATATCATAACTGTGGGACTTCAAATGTCAAATTACCATGCAGAGTACTAAAACACAGCCAACAAAGGGAAGAGTTAGAATGCAATGTGTTCAGGAAATGTGTCCTTCTTTTTAGTGGAGCAAACTTCTGAAATGGGAGACTGCAAAATATCTTTTTAGCAGCTGGATCTCCACTGAGGGTTCTCTAAAACTGACCATGAAAACTCAAGCTTTATGAGACACTGAGGCTCTCTCCATCCATCTGAGATACTGTTTCCTTGGCCAAAGAGTGTGACCTGAGCACCAGCCTTAGTGAAACTCAGATTCCCAAAGCAAAAAATCAGGGAAAATGATGAAATACAAAGCAGTTGGAAAATAAACCCTCTTACAAACTCCAGGCACAGATTGGATCCCTCACAGAATCAAGCAGGAGAAAAGGACAGCATCCTGGAAGTGTTCAAATCCAGACTGGATGGGGCTTTCAGCAACCTGGTCTCGTGGAAGGTGTCCTTGCCCTTGGCAGTGGGGTTGGAACTAGAGGGTCTTTATGGTCCCTTCCAATCCAAACCATCCTAGAATTCTATGATTCTAAAATCCCATCAAAGCAAACTCTGTAGCATTTGCTAAGCTTTTGTTCTGTTACAAAGAAATTAATTGTTGGGTTCTTCTCTAACTTGCATTTCTGAGTCATTTGTTTTTAATTAAGCTTCTGATTGTCACATTTTCTTGGATCTTGCTGTTGTGTGCCTAAAAACACCATCTATGTTCTGAGTCTACTTTTTTCTGTTCTCATCCTAAAGAAAAAGTCATGTAGATGTATCCAATTCCACCTTCTTCTGCCTTGATTTGGGGAACTGACTGTTGAGTGTGAACTGAGCACAACCTTCTTGTCATTATTTATCACCCTTTCTGAAGGTACTTCCTGGTCAGATCCCAGACTCCTAGGGTTCAATACACCATCAATACTGACATTTATAGTAGTCTTGAATCACAGAAAGTTATAGAAAAGCAGAGATTTCATTTGACTAAGACACAGGTGCATTTGCACTGATTCTGTACTGGTATCCTACTGTATTTTATGGTTTCTGCCTGGCATAGATAGTTTTCATTCCCATTGTGAGGTAAATGGAAGCTTTGCCATCAAATGGAGGCTGGAACTGGGTAATTAAGGTCCATTCCAACTAAACCCTTTCCATTAAATGCTGGAAAAACAATCAACTGAAGACATGCCCTTTGGTAGAAATCCTGCTTCCTTTCCTTCTAGCCTGCAGCAGCTCAGAGCTGAACATTCTCCACTGGATAATGACTGTCCATTCCTAGCACCCTGCACAACCTTATCGCAGCATCCCAGCCCTTAACACAGCCAACCATTCTGATCCAAACACAGGCTTGGACTGCTGTCTCACAGGACAAAGAGCAGCTCTGAAAGGAAAAAAGCAAACAAACAAAAAACCCCCATGTGCTGGTAAAAAAACCACAAAGAAACAGAATTTGTGATTTGGTCTCTTCTGTGTATAGATGGAGGCTGGTTTGAATTTATACCCTTGCAAAACTAGAAGCAGTGCCCAGGTCAGAGGAAAGCAATCTAAGGGAACTCAAGGTTCACTACTAGGCCCAGCATTGTATAACTTATCCATCAATTACTTGGATGAAGGGGCAGATGCCTCTGCAGCAAGGTCATTGCTGACACAAAGCTGGGAGGAGTGGCCAACACCCCAGAGGGCTTTGCAGCCCTTCAGAAGGGCCTTGGCACTTTGGAGAGATGGGCAGAGAGGAACCTTCTGAAATTCAGCAAAGGCAAATGCAGGGCGCTGCACCTGGGAAAGAATAAACTCACAGAACAGCACAGGCTGTGGGCTGACCCACTGGAAAGCAGCTCTGCTCCTTCCAGAGAAGAACCTGGGGGTCCTGGTGGACAACAAGCTGCCCATGAGCCAGCAGTGCTCCTGTTGCCAAGAAGGCCATTGGTGGCCTGGGGTGCATTAGGAAAAGCACTGCCAGCAGGACGAGGGAGGTGATCCTGCTCTCCACTCAGCCCCAGTAAGGCCACATCTGGAGTGCTGTGTGCAGTTCTGGGCTCCTCAGTACAAGAGGGGCATGGAGCTCCTGGAGCAGGTCCAGTGGAGGTCTACAAAGATGACCAAGGGACTGGAACATCTCTCTTAGGAGGAAAGGCTGAGGAAATCTGGCCTGTTCAGCCTCAAGATGAGACAACTTGGACGGGACCTCACTAATGCCTTTAAGTATCTGAATGAGGGTGTCTGGAGGAGGGAGCCAGGCTCTTCTCAGTGGTGCCAAGGAATAAGGGAAGAGGCAGATGCTGATGCACAGGAGGTTCCACTTGAACATGAGGAAGAACTTCTTCACTGTGCAGGTGACCAAGCACTGGAAAAGGTTGCCCAGAGAGGTTGTGGAGTCTCCCTTACTGGAGATATTCAAGAACCATCTGGACACAACCCTGTGCAAGGTGCTCTGGGATGACCCTGTTTGAGCAGGGGTTTGGACGGGATGGCCCACTGTGGTCCCTTCCAACCCGACTCATTCTGTGATTCTCTGAACACAGAAACAGGTAAATTATTTTCCTCTGGTGGCTCTTTGCAGCCACATCACTGCAGACTACATGGTCCTGTGGAGCACAAAGCAGTAGAGATTTTGGTCCCTGCAGCCCAGGGTTGGGAAAAGACCTTTATTTATTCTATAGTTAGAGGGATGAAATGTAGCATGGAGGAATATAAAAAACACCAAAGCATGAGAACAAATTTAGCTGTGCTTAGACAAAGGACTTGTGATGACTTCCTTCTCACCTTCTCTCTCAAGACTGCATGGAAAATAAAAACAGTTGGGGCTATAAATAGAGCCACTAAGGAAGGAGGACAAATCCTGCATCATTCATGAACATGAATCTCAGACATTCTGCCAGAGCATAACTTAAACATTTGCTTACATCAAAGTGGAGCATGGTCAAAAACTGCAGGCTTCCCTCAAGGCTTTCATTCAAAAGAGAAATAGAGAAAGAATTGCACTCTACCTCTGTTACTAGATGCATTGTATAAATGAAAATTAGTGTAAACAGTCTGGAGATAACTAAATATTAAATGCACAAAATTTATATAGCTTGAAGGAAAATAGTAATCAGTTAAGCTCACGAGAGAGCTGAAACTCCACACTCTATTGTTTTATTCCTTAGCAAACAGAGAAAGAAATGGGTAAAAAAGATCTACAGCACCATTCATAGGTCATCATTATCTCCCAGAGTACCAGAAGGGAATGCCTTCATGTTCAGGCCCCTACAGTCACAGGCAATTATATAAAATTCTAAGACCTACCTAAATTAAGACACTCTGATGGATCCGTCTTTCCCCTAGGGATCGGCGTAGCCCACATCAGACACAGCAAACCCACCCTGAAGATGCCTGATTTGGCAGGAAGGCTCCTAATGCAAACACTGAGTTATTCAGCAACAAAGCCAAGCCCTTACCCACACAGCATCCACTCACACACCCTGAGCACAAGCCGTAAATCACTCCTCTAGACAGCGCAACAATGGAAAGACCTTCAGCACCTATAACCACAAGAGGTAAAATCTACACTGGGCCACCAATAAAAACCAGGGCAAACTAAGGGCATGGCCAGTGTTGTAAATCCCCTGTGAGGGTGGGAAATATCTTGGGAAAATTCCTCAATGGACCACCCGCCATTTTTTTCCAGAAAAGCTTTGTCATTCCTGCTAATATCACCCAGGGAAGACTCTTTCACAAATCTGGGAGACTCTTGGTGTTCCTGGCACAGCCTGCTCTGTCAAAGACACACTGTCCTGTCAATCAGTTAATCCAGTTAATGAGCAATAGTTAATTGAGTTAATGACCGCAAACTTAAGGATAGGATGTTACCAGGGAGCTCAGAGCTTTTCTCCCCGAGGTGCTACTCTCTACAGCCTTCATGGAGAACCAAATCTTTTCCCATTTATTTTAACATTATTCTTCAAGGCCACATATGTACCTTACTACAAGCTTGCACAGTGCTGAGCACAATCAGGCTTTGGTGCCACTGCAATGCTTATTTGCCAGGTTTTTCAGTAAATATTCCCAGTGACTTCAGCGGGGAACTGTACTGCAAAATTGCTCTTTAAGACCTCGCAGTTCCTAGTAAAATCTGAAGGAGACTGAAAGGATGTTGGGGAATACCTCAGATCCTGCAGCAGGTCATCAAATAGTGATGTAAGAGTATTTCTAAAGTGTAATTCCAAACATACATAAGTCAGAAAAATAATTAAAATTTTTAAGTGTACCTCATCTCCAGATAGTGGGTGGTATTCAGATTCCCAAATTTACACATCAGGAAGTTGTGTGTTTATATTTGAGGTATGCTCAGACTCCAAATTCTGTTTAGAGTGGAACAAGAACTTCCAGCAGATGGATAATTTTGTCATGAAATAGGCAGCTAAAGTCAGACTTAGGTTTAAAAAAATTAATAATCAGAAGAGCTGAAATTTGTGTATGATGGGTGAAGGTATCGGCAGTTCTCTGTTTCCAGAGTCTGCTTTCTGTCTTTCTGATACAAACCTGGTTGCATGCAGCTTCTTGGGTATGTGGTTTTATTCTTTTCCCAGGTGAGGATTAAAGTCTCACTACATCTGTCTGTTTTGGGGTTTTTTTGGTAAGCTTTAAAAAGCCATCAGCATTCTCCTGTTAAAAATATTTTTTCCTATGTTTATTAAAAATTTCTGTCTCTGACTATTTATTTTTTATTTGTAAACCTGCTCACCCCCAGAGGATAGGCAGTCAAAAACATGTGAGCAGCTGGTATGAAAAATTTTTACAGATCTTTTGAAATAGAAAGCAGTATAGTAAGTATAGGATAACAGTGTGGCTGTAGGCCTAGCCCAACAATATCAGCTTCTTCAAAGGGACATGATTCAGCCTTATTGTAAATCATTCTTACTGATGATCAGTCTACTGATGTCTGCACTGTGCTATCAGGTCACGGTGCAATCAGATGCTCTTCGCATATTTGCAAATCCCCGATGGACTTTGCCACTGTTCCCTGTTTAAATGGCACAGGTGAGCAGGTTATAACCACAAGAATTTGCTGTGATGGTAGAGGGGGGAAAGCAATGCAATTTATAAGTTTGTAAAATTTTACTTTTCTCCCACTATAGGCCAGAAAATAACAAGCTCTACAATGATCTCTGCATCATATATGCAGCCCAGAGAAATGAATTAAGTTGTCTGTCAAGGAAGGACTGACTAATGCACATTACTTCCAATACCTTTCTCCACTAGATTTCCCCCCTTTTAATATGTGTATTTTATACCTACCTATATATATATAAACATTATTTTTCAGATTAAAGCAAATAACCAGCTATCCCTACACAACAATTTAAAACAAAAACAGAATATAAATTCTTTACATGTGTTAAACTGAAATATCTGTTTTATATTCTGGTGTTAAAACAGCTCTCTCAAGATTTCTAATCTCCATTTGGAGCGTTTTCTTGTCCTTTCAAAATCTATTATTCATGTACCTTCATGAACCTAAAGCTGCACATAAACATATGGAAGTACAAGGGAAGAAAAGTGTCTGCCCAATGGAAATGGAGATCTAAATTTGGAGTAAGCTGGTACTGAAAAGGATGTTTGGGCAAACGGAAATAGACAGGAATTGTCTTTTTGGGAGAGAAATTAAAGTAATAAATTTTGAAGGACAAGGAAGATGTAAAGTTGTGCAAAACTCTAAATGACAGGATGGGAACTGAAAATGGACTCGGTCTTTTTTCCTCACTGAAATTCCACTGAGAGTGATTCTCCAAGATTCCTGCTTTGGGTGCTAACTCTGCATACGGACTGCGCAATATTCAAGGCAGTTCTCCATCCCTCTTTGGAGGAATTCCTGTGAGACATATTTTTCAGATGTAAACACTGCCCAGTTTCTTGCCCCACACACTGACTGAGCACTGAGGATGAAGAGAGAGTTGTCATTGGTTCCCAAGCAGGCAAACAGAGAAAATTTCTGACCAATGAGCTTGTAATTTGGGCTTGTTTTTTTTTTTTCCTAATGTAGTAAAGATTTGGGACACAAGAGCAAAGAGAGAGTGTGACCTCAGGAAAGTCACATAGTAGGATTACTTTTCACTTTCCATTGATATAGTTCAGAAGGGAAACTGCATCAAGGCAATGAAGATGTTTATTTAAAACACACTGGAAATTATTATACATCAATTCATGGAGGAGGAAGAAGATTGCACCAAAGTCCTTAATAAACAAAGAACTTCCTACGTTTAAAGAATTTTGGTCTTGGTCCTATCTTCCCCAATGAATCTCTGCCTGCAATTTAATCATACACTATCAGAATTACTCATTCTATATCAGTAACACTCTAAAAGTTAAACCATGCTTATTCAAAACCATAACTTTATTTTTTCTTATGTCATCTGGCTCAAAATCACTGAACTCAACAGAAAGTGCACCATTTCCTTATTTTCTGTGCTATATAATTATTACTACACATTCAATTTTTATTCCTTATTATAGATGTGTTTTACAATGTGTACAGCTATACACAAATAAAAATCTAATTGGATCAATACCAAACCCACATTTACTGGATAATCATTCCAATAATTCTCCTTTATTTTCTCTATTTATGTCAGTGGATACCCAAAAAAACAATTAATGCAATGCTGCTGTAGAGCTAAGGAAGTAAATTGACTTCCAAAGCTGGGGAATTTTTGGTGAAAATGTAATTTTCAGAATGACTGAATAAATAAGCCATTGTTATTTAAAAATTAAGCTTACTCATATGAAGCCTGACAAAGCACTGTCAATAACCTCTCCTAATAACTACCTACTTCTGCAAGAATATGCTTATTATAGAAAGGTGGTGATAAATAACAGCCTGTTTGCTCTTCCACTGCGATGCCATTACTCACCCATATTTATAACATGCCATTTACTAAAGTGTGCATGTTTATAGGCTCTCTGAAAAAGTCTGATAAGGACAGAGATTGGTGGCAGGCTACACTCCAAATGACGCAAACTTCCTTTCCCCGTTGACGCCGGCTTTCAGCAAAGCCAGAGCAGAGCACTCGGCATCCTTCAGCAGCTCATTTTCTGTGCTCTCCTTGAGCTATGTGGCAGCGGGCATGAAAGGAATGCAAAGTCATGCTCTTGTGTGCTGCCCTTCGGCTTCATTATTTACTTTACACTCTTCTACCTGAATGCACCAGAAAGAGCTCTTCTTAAGACTTCTCCCTCTCTGCCTGCTTTTAGCGGGAGCCTGCTGCGTGGCACTGTTAGTCTAATTTAAGCTGGTGGGAGGGTATGTTCGATGGCTTCACCAGGTGCTGGACTGGAGGGGTCTTCTCACAGCCGTGTTCTGAAAAGCTTCGTTATTTACCCCTCTTTTTCCAATGCCCACCCACCCCTCCTTCGGCATGGCCATTCCTTAATTGCAGCCCAAGCTTAACGCAAATTCTTCCTGAAAGCATTTCTAGGCAGTTCCAGAGTTGCTTTTCATTTGCGAGGGCTGAATGGTAGCTTCGATGGCATATGTATATCCAGCATAGCAAAATGGGTACATAAAAGAGGTAAGAAACAGCTTTGTTGTGCTTTCAAAGCTTCAATGTAAAACTTCGGCTTCTGTCAGTGCCACAGGAATTTTTCCAGAGTAAAAAGTAACCTAAATAGCTATTCCATGGATGTCTAATATGGAGAACAAGAAATAATTGTTGAGAATTAACTCCTTATAACTTCAGTGGGAGGACACTGTGGAGGGTCAACTGAAAGTGAACAGCAGAAAACCAGCCTGAAACTTCTACCAGAGCTGCCAAACTTTGGAAAGCTGGCCTGGGAGGTGGAACAAAAGCCATGCTGGTGTTGCACTCTGCTGATAATGTCCTTCCATCCATTGTGTGGCCCTGAAACAACCTCATCAGACGGTCGTTTGTCAAGAACAAATTTAGACCAGTCTACCATATGTAATTCACAGTCATGGCTTGACAACATACTGCAGTTATCCCCAGCAGACACAACTGTTTACATTTTACACACATAATTGGGTCTGGTTCAGTAACATCTTTCATTGGTGTGTCTGCCAAAATTATTAAGCTATTAGTACATGCTGAATCGGTGCCAAGCAAAATATTTGCCATTAAAATTGGCCTTATCTGTATAAATGCCAAAAAAAGGTTTGTGTTTTTTGGTGTGTGTCTATTTTTAAGACATTACTCCTTATACATATATGTAAATGTCAAACAACATGACTGGACATTGATGTAGCATATTGGATCAAGATAGTCTAGAGTCTGGATGTGACCCCTGGGATCGTCTCATCTGCCATGTTTTCTGCTGCCACAGAACCATAGGATGGTTTGGGTTGGAAGGGACCATAAACATCATCCAGTTCCAATGCTGCTGCCACGAGCACAGATACCATCTACTAGACCAGCTTGTTCCAAGTCCTATCCAACCTGGCCTTAAACACTTCCAGGGATGGGGTAGCCACAAATTCTCTTCTCTGTTGCCACAAAGGAGATGCATGGTGTCCAGTAGTAAAAACCATGGAGGAATCTTCTTCCTAAATCACTTCTTAGCAAGGTGTGAAGGACTAGCCACCACATCCACACTAAACTTGTGAGAGAGAGAGATCCTTAATCTGGAATTTGGTCTCCCGCATGCAACATTCAGCCCAATCTTTAAACATGAACCAGTAACACTACACAGTTCAGATCATCACAGCCACTCTGACATCCATCTTTCCGTCTCACACTCCTAATTAGGTATTTAAATTCACATCCAATCTTCACTACTTACAAGGAATTACGAAAGCTTAGCTAGTTGCATTTTTTTTTAACATACAGCTCTTTGAAATCTTAATGTGTGTTGGTTTTGTGACTGGTCACAAGAGTCACCAGAGAAAGAGCAATTTTGTTACTGGAAGGTAGATTCCTTTTCAGTACTATCTGCAGCTTCAACACCGATTCAGGAAAATGCTTTCTCAAAAACACTTACCCACACTGCGTCTCAGCTTCCCAGCTGAAGAGGAGGTGTGCTATGTTATTTAAAAATGCCTCTTTTTAAATCTTGTGGAGAGGAAAATAGTTTGTAAGTGGCAACTATTCAGGGAAATTTTCTCCCACCTCCTCAGGAAATAGGTTGTTTACTGTAATATTCTCAGTAATTCTTATTCAGACCATCAAAATGTGGGTCCCTCAAACTTTCCAGCTCCTTGAGATCTCTCCTTCCCTGCAGCCCATTCATGGGAAGCAAAGAATGACCTGAACTCCCACACACTTAGGCAGGGATTACTGTGGCTTAAATTTATGGGGAAGAGGACTAATTATTAGTATTGAGCCTCCTGTGAGGTTAATGAACAATGCTGAGATAAAGAACAAAAGCACAAGCTTTACTCTTCAGTGTAACTGGACATCAAAGATGGACACTTGTATTTATTTGGGTTAGAAGATAAGTAAGCAACATGGCAAAGGTAGATGACAGAGTCTGCAAATCTGTGACACGATAACATCAGACCTCAGTTCAAATAATGAAAAGGGGGCAAATTTTCCAACCTCATTTAAATGTCTGTGGTATCACTATCTTCATAGGATTTACAGGTGCAATTCATCTTATCCTAATGCACACATATAAAATATATCAGCTAAGGAGCTCTGCAGAAGGCCATTTCCCTTCATTGACAGTAGATAAAGTCCAGGGTGACTAGACAAAATGTGGATGTCTGCACTGCCTAAAGCTAAAAATTAAGGCATGGCAAATTCAACTTCAATGAACTGCCAAGTGTTTTTTTTTTTTTTTTTGAAACCTGCTTAATTTCTCAGCTCCCAAATTTTTAATGGATCTTTCAAGTAATGAACAAGCCCACATGAGTTATTCAACATCTGGGAAGATCAACATGCCAGTATATTATTAGATTATTAAAGTGAAAAAACATACTCAGTTTAACCTATCCAGACAATGCATTCCCCTGGAATGAGCACACAAATGTATGAAAGACAAGACTTCAAAACCAAGTTTAATTCCACCATATTTTTAAAGAACATACTTTGAAAAGCACAGGTTTTCATATCACCATATTCTGGTATTTTTACTGCTTTTTATTTTATTGTAGTCTCCTTTTTAGCGTAATCTATGTGGAGTTGCACCAATTCTCCACCCTTCACATGACATCCCCTAAAAGTCATTGAGCATGAAAGAACAACAAGTCAACCTTGACCTCACCTTCTCTGTATTTGAAAGAGGGCCTTTATCTTAATGTTCTCAAGTTGTGTGTCCTGCTTTGATTAATACATCCATTAGCCCTCACTTCTAGTTTTTTTTCAATCAGTCAGCATGCAACACTCATCAAGAAGCCTTGAGGTTAATTTTAAATGATTTTTCCGTATGGTAACTAAGAGACAGCATTCCTGCAGTGCTGGCTGTGCAGCTGCACAGGGTAAGGTGGTGGACTTTGTCTTCGGGGAAGCAAAGAACAGTTGCAATCAATGACCTTAAGGGTCTTTTCTGACATAAATGCTTCTATGAAGACACCAAGGCAGTGTTCACACCTACACTGCCTTTGGGCAATGTGAGGTTCAGCTTCATCTCACCCAACCTGGCTCATGTATCTAGGTAAGAAGATACAGATTTTCTTCCAGTAATGGATGCAGACAGAATGAAAGTTCCTGAGGGTGGTTTCCTCATTAAGATCTATGAATCTGCTCTGGTGTGTGGCATGTGTGACTACTACATCACCTGTGACTACCCACGTGATGTAGGAAATAAGATTAATCTCACAAGACAGCTACCTCTTGCTAGTTTTCTAGACTCCCCTAATGTATAGAAGATATAAAGTTACACTTTTGTACTCAATTAAGCTGTCCTGTTTTATTTGTTCACTGAAGGTGAGAGGAACTGGACATTTAAAATGCCTTTTCTTTACCAAGTTTAAAGGAGACAGAGATAAGCAGGGTGATCCCAGGCTGTAACTCATCTATTCATTATCTTACTATATTGTGACAAATTGAAATTCATTGTTCATAAATCAGAGAGGGGTTAGTGAAATCCTATGAAAAATATGGGGAAAAAAAAAAGAAAAAAGAAACAGTATGCTTTAGCTGGAAGGGACTGCTCTTGCATTGTTTTCCTATGTGTCACATCCCTACTTCTGGACACATCTCTCTCCTCCTGTTTAGTTCCCAAGGGCTATGCAGCTGCTCTAAGAAAGAAGACACCACCATTCATGCAAGGGATGACAATCCTTCATCACTTTCACCTTTCCACCCTGACAACTGCTGACTATGTCGGGAGCAACACAGAAAGGAACAGACTTTATTATATATAATTTTTTTTTAACATCACTACAAAATAAAGCCTTCCACCTGCTATTGTGCAGCTGAGTTTCTAATCTCTGGTGCCAGCATGGCTACTGGGAGACGACCCTCAAGCAAGAGGAAGCGGGGTCAGGCATGCATGGGGCAGGATGGCTGTGCTGACATGATGTGACACACACATCTCTCCAGCAGCAAAGATACCCCCACTTGTTAATTGCTGGGCAGAATTTGTTGTTTCCCCCATGGTCAGCAGCTCTCGACTGCATTCAGCATGCTGGCATAGAAACTAACATCAAAATTATTTCACTTGCTTTTCCTATGGAAATACATGGTCAGAGTCTTTTATTTTTGTTTTTAATGATCAGCCATAAGGAGGTGGCAATTAATCCCAAAGGACAACTCCACATATCAATGTTGGCTCCAGCTATTGGTGGGATTGATAAAAGAAACAGAATATGAGAATATGGAGCCATTGATAATCTGATAATGAGTGCCACTTATTAGGTGGTTTCCCGTGTGTTTCCCTTGATTTAGAGTCCAGGCCTAAATAGCAATTTGTTCACTTTATCAACAAAACAGTTTGCAAGGCCTTTTGGAGACCAGGCAGGTCAATGCTTCCAGACCCCTCTGCAGTTCTTGTTTTTCTGGTCAGAGCTCATTTGTCTGCAGCAAATTTGGGTGACAAGCCACAAAAAAGTCACCTTCAATTTGTGTGCAAAGCCAGGCATTAAATGGATTCAGAAGGTGCTGAACATGTACCACGTTTTGATGATTACCAGGGGCCTCTGCTCGCCTGACAGTAAAACCCGAAATATTGTTGACAGCCAGAATGGGGGACAGAGGAAGGAATGGTAGGAGCTGAATGTCTGGGTACCAAAGCAAAGGTAAAGAGGCAGCACCATAGGCTGCCAGTGCTTAGATCCTTTTGCAGCTGAAAGCAGTGACTTAGGCGCTTACCTTCCAATGTCAGCTTGAAAACAACCTCAGTTTTCTTATCTGTAAAACAGGTCTAATTCTATTTGTCTTCCTCTATGGGAGCACGATGGATTTGGGTTGCTAATGTTTTTGGATGCTCCGGGCTTCTTAGGAAATATGAACTACTCAAGCAGTGGTGGAAATGTGGTGAGCACAGGTGCACTCTGCACTTTACAATCTGCATCTCATCCATACAGGATGCTAATGCCAGTTTAGAGAGAAAAAGGAAGTCCTAAACAGTTATTTTTCTGAATTAGCAATGAATATAAGGGTGTTGTGGAGTTTGAAAGAATTTCAAATGAGGAGTCAAACCAGAATTTATTTGGTTATAAAAATCCACAGGAATCTTTAAAGTGAATGAAAGTGTGAAGGCTATCACTTGACTTAATTATACATTTGTTCATTATTTATGTAATATTTTGACCTACCCAAAACTTTTATTTGCACACGTAGTTCTTCACTTAAAAAAGTGATTTTCTTCAGCATGTGTTGTCCAGCACCCCCAACATAGGTCCATTTTAATAATTGGTGCAGCCAGGCATGATAAACAAGGTATTGGGAGGGACTCAGAGAGTAAGTTAACACATGTATTTGTATAGCACTATCAGGTTGGTTTAATGGTTCTTGACAAGGATAGATGTTTCCAATTCTAGGATATACCATGGTGAAGCCAAGTCTAGTCCAGAAAGAATTTGTGTGATGGATAGAGTTTAGGAGATGGATAAATTTTTTGGCTAGAATAGGGTTAAGTTTCTCCATGGCAGCTGGTATGGTGCTATGCTATGCTATGCTATCCAAGTAACCATTATATGTGATGAAACCCTGACTACTCAGGGATGGCCGAACATCTGATGATGTAATGAATGGGTTTTTTATTTGGCTTTTCTTGTGCACATGGCATTTGCCTTGCTTGTTAAATTGTCTTTATCTGAACTCATGAGCTTTTACAGTTTTACTCTTCCAATTGTCTCTTCCATCCCACGTGGGGAAGTGAGCCAGCAGTTGTGTAAGGGTTAGCTGCCTACCAGGGCTAAACCACAACAACGGGATAACCTTGAAAATGCCATGACTCAAAGTAGCAGTAATGACCACCTTGGAAAACCATAAGGACACAGAACTTAGTCTTAGAGCCAGACACACAGTCACTGACAAAGTGAAGGGATTTTAGTCCTTTCCTCCAGCAAGCATAACCCATGGTACTTGCCATATAGTGTCCTCACCAGCATCTGCCTATAAGTCTATTCCCATTTTTAGTTACTAAAATATGCCTTCCTTTGGATTCTTAATATATATATATATATATATGTACATATATATCTGCTGAGAAGAAGGAGTCCAAACTATTGCATGTGGACCAGAACAAACCCCAGGATGTTTCAATTTATTTCCTTAAAATCCTTCCTCTGTGACACTGTGAGAGTATGAATCTCCCTCAGACCACACTCCCCACTTGAAAAATAGAAATAACATTTCTTAACAGACACACATTTCTGTCCATTTCCTCTATATAGAACAAAAATATTTGGGGATAGGAAGTCTAGTACTTAGACTAGAAAAGCTCACTGATGTAACTCACACTACTAGACAGTTACATAAAGATTTGCTAAGTGATCATGGTGTAAGAAATATATGACACAAGCATCCCTAGATGCTAGGTATCCGTAGATGCTCCAGTTTCTGAGAAATCTGGCTACTGGAAACTTTCAGAAATATAAAAGTACATTTAAATCCACAAGAATGATACTCAGTTTGAGTTTTGACAGAAGGTTTTAGGTATAGTTTTAGCAAAATCTTTTTTCCGTATCAGATAGAAGTCCCTGAGAAATCACTTCTATCTCTGCACTGATATAACTTTAAAATGCCACACACGAAACACTCCAACATCATTAAGTGGTGTGCAGTGTTGATTTTTATGTTGCAAATTTGATTGAAAACAGGAGTTTATCAGTGAAATGCTGAAATAGCCTTGAATATGGGGAAGTGAATGAGTATAATTGCTGATGAGTTCTTTTTATTATCAAGGAGTCTTGATTATAGCTTCATAGACTTAAATTATGGCAAATCAAGGACAAGATCAATTTACTAACTAAGCAAACATTTATATGAAGCTGGAGATTGGCATATATTGATCCATTTATAAGGACCATCATTCATTTTGCAAAATGCATTGGCATTGAGCAGTGCTCTTTTCCCTATGTGCTTCCTCAACAGCAAGGAGCTGAAAGTCATGAAGAAACAAGAAAACACAATTTGGCACGTCAGAGGGCTCATCCCTGTCAAATGCAGCTACAAACCCAAGTCAGCTGTTAAGGACGACCCTTTAGATGAAGACTGATTAATGCTAGGTTATGCATTGTAGATAAATTGATAACCAGTTCTTGTAGTAAGTTACAAATCCTGCTTGAAGGAAAAGAATGTGCTCAGAGCATCTAGCTGGCAAGTGTTCATGGGCAACATCACCCAGGGCAGAGCATCAGCTGCAACATCCCGAGTCTCCCTCCCTACATAAGAGGTCTCTTCAATATAAAGTAGAAGAGCGTTCCTATCTTGTGGGATGAAGAAAGATCCCTGTGAAAGGATGGCCATTCCCAACAAAGGCTACTTTTGTTGGAGGAAAAGGCAAGTGTGGGGGCAGGGAAGAGAAGAGGCTGGATTACCTTTTGTTGCATTTGACAGTTGAAAAGACCCTGGTGAATAATTACCCTTAAAACTAACAAACAAGGAAAAAGAAAAAAAATGCATAAAAAGAGAAGGAAAAACCCCCTTGACCTCTCCCCAGACACAATAGCTCCCTTTGAAATAAAAACAAAATAAAAATAACTCATAAGGGAAAACAACTCCCTTAATTTGACTTTCTGCTTTTGGCAAGTGTACACACACGATCACATATATACATATATGTAGAATTGCAAGTCTCCCCCTGTCACAGTCATCTTAAACTTTTCTAGACTTGATCCATTCAACAGCAAAGCTTATGCAAAATGCAATAAAAAAAAATCAAGGGAAACTCCAGCAGCTAAAAGTGCACCCTTGGTTGAAGGCCCCATTGGTTTAGCCACAAAAGAACGATTCCTGGTGAGAGCAGTTGTCATCTGTTTTGCATACTCCTTATTTTACTCTTAATTGGCATTATATGGAAACTTATCTACAAGGCCATGGGAACCAAAAAGCATCCCTTACCCCCTCCTTCTTTGAACAAGCAGAACCAAATTAAAGCACAATTATCTCTCTTCTGCTATTAGCATCCTCCAGCAACAGAGAGACACAGACAGGAGAAGCATTGTTAGTCCAAGAGCAGCCACCTTTCTTATGAAAATTTTTGTAAAGGTCATAAAGAAAATAAAGGAGACACAAGTGGACCAGGCTTTGGTGAGCTGAAGGGCAGTGTTTTTTTTTAAATATTTGATCTGGATTTCCAGATGATTTTCTAAATACATTTATTTTCACCAGGGAGTAACTGACCTAAGACTCAAAATGCACTCATAGAGTTTGGAGGCAAGCCTGGAAAAATAAAGGAGATAGCCAAAGAACAAGAGGAAAAATAGACACAGGTGTCTTCCCAGAAAATCCAAGCTGTCTCAGAAAGCCATGAAATTGACAATTCCTCTGGCATGACTATGGAAAAACATCTCAGGGAAAACAAATGACCATTTTTCAAACTGGATCCCAGAGTCAACTCCTAAATCCATATCCTGATGCTTAATATTGCAAAGCTACAGCCCACACAAGTTCCTGCAACCCCAACATGGATGGTCAACACTCCAAGATGATCATGACTTGGAAAGGGTTCCAGTGACATGATTCGTGGGTTTTTTGGACACAATCTGTGAGGTGTCCTTGGAGAACGAACACCCACCACTGTTCCCAGCTACATATGTGCCTGGCTGTGACAGAATTCCAAGGTAGCTCTGCATACCTTCTGTATCAGAGGCCATTCCCAAGTTAGCAAACACTTGCACTACCACTCATCCTGTCTCATCAGCAGCTACTAAGAATATGCATGTGTCAGGAAGCGTCATGCATTTCATCGCTTCAGCAAGTCATGCCATCACAAAACAATTTCTGTCCCAGTTGATTCCCTCAGTTTTCCTTCTGGATGACAACTACAGCAAGGAAACAAACAACTTATTTTTCTTCTTTTTTTTTTTTTTTCCTTTGGGATGTTCCTCTTCTTTATTTACAACATGTAGCAGGTCCAGTTCACATATTTTGCTGAAGAACAATCCAGTATGTCCAGGCAGAAAGCAGAATTCTCCTCTTAGAGGTGCCTCAGAGGTGCCTGTCTGCTGCCCCAACGTCTTGTCACGAAATCTCAATGTTAAAATTTTTAAGAGTTTCAGTTTTACATTCATTGCATGGGCTTGCAAATTGATTGAATTTCCCAAACAAGTTAACAGAATAAAGTCTGGGAAAATGGTTTTTAGGCTGCCATCATCTCTTTGACCCTCTACAGCAGATCTCCTGCTTTCTCCCCTGGAGGTCACTACGCTGCAGCTACACAGTTCTGTTCAAAGAGAAAACCCTGTCAGTGCACATGTGCTGTTTGCTTTTGTCATGGCACACATGGTTTTTGCTTTTACCATGGCTGGCCAGTGCAGTGGGAGGGAGAGAGACAATGTCCCCTCTCCAAGAGCCCACGGAACAGAGGTGGCTGCTGTAGACTGTCCACATAAGCAGGGCAATTGGAAACAGGGGAAACGGTTCTGCTAGTGGATTTATTCCCAGATTAAATGGAACTTCTGCTAGCTGGATAAGTGTGTTAACAGATCACCAGGAATGGTAAGGAATTGGTTAAAGAGATCAAAAGATCAAACAAGAGGCAACAATCTGAAAATTATGCCACTGCATTTAACTACAAAAATACAAAACTTTCCCTTGTGCCCTACCACCATGTAATACCCAGAGGCTGCTCTGAGAGCAGTGGACCAGGATGAGCAAATCCCTGTCTTCCAGCATAAAGATGAAACCTGCAGGGAGACAGCTGCAGTAGAAAGGATTGAAATTAATGTCAAGCAATAGATGAGATTTCGGTGGAGATTCTGATGAGATTTATTGCTGCAAATGTTTTCCCTGGCAAATGTCACACCATTAAAATTCAAAAAACCACCCTCAATAGAATTAAGAAAATAAAGAGAAACTCAAAAACACTGTCCTGATAAATGGCAGCTTGAAACTCAGTCCTCAGGCTCTCAGGGTCAAGGGTGGTTTTCTTTGTAAGGAAGTGTGCAGGAGAAGTGCTAAAACGTCCTTTCAGGTCCTTTCACCTCATCAGGTCCATCACCTATGACTCCAGAGCACATGTTTTATGGACAGCAAGGATATTTTGCCAACATGCTTTGGGGTGTGGCTGAGTCTAACTGGGAACAGCCCTTGGAGCAAATTCTGCAGCTGAGCACTGCCCAGCACAGCTGCATCATTTATACGCAGTCTAATATGGGTGAATTAAGACCCTGTAAATATAAACAGCATATTCTGCCTTTGCGTGTTGGAGAAGCTCCTTGGGGAGCCTCTTCTGCTCTCTCCTTGATGGGACAGCCAGAAGAATTATTCCTTAATGCCTGGTAATTACACGTGGAAGTGCCAGTTTCCTGGCACAGACAACAAAAAGTGAGGATTGCAGGTGAATTGTATGTTTGCCTCAAACAGGACAGAAACTCTGCATGAGGTTGGCCAAGCTAATTTTTATTTTCCCAAACGGACTGAATGCTCTGTAGGTCTGAGTGCATGCCTCAGGCATGCACCCGCCTTCCCCTCCCCATGAGTACCTTGCATTTAGCAATCCTTGAAGGAAAAAAATTGTTTTCATCATGCAGGGATGAACAATCCTCCTTGAGCCAGATGTCCAGCTCAGAAAAACATTTCTCCAGCCTTTGGATTCTCTGTACTTGGGCTGCTGTCCTCATAAGCACTTGTATTTTTTGGTCCAGCTAGATTTGGAAGACCCTTGTCAACATGGCCACATGGAACTTGTGTTTTTTGAGCTGGCCTGTACTTCCGAGGTGCTGATATTTCTATTAAAACCCCTCTTTACCAACAAGGACACATTAGCTAAATGTACTGGCAATATACTAACAGTGTAAGACTTATCTATATACATACTATTTATATATATTGCTAGTATTACTAGCACTACATGTGTTCAGGAGAGTAATTTCAGCTTAGCCAGACTAGTTTACTCCTGCTAACAGGGTAAGTGTGATAAAATAAAGAACTTATTTCTTTGCCTAGACCAGGTAAGAGCTGTGTCTGCTTGGCATTCAGCACAAGAAAATAAACTATTTAAAAATTTAGCAACAAAGCAAAAAAGAGACTCCTCCACTTCTAAGGCACATAAACCTTACCAAATTGATGACTGTCCATTATTATCACTAGTAACACTATGCTGTTATTACAAAATGGAATCAGGGAAGAATCTCACCAGTGGAAGTATACTTTAAATTGTCTTCTGTATTTAAGCCTGTCCTTCAAGCTAAGGCTTAATAGGACTCCTCATGGGAGCTACACACATGCTGAACAGTTTTGCACAAGAGTACTCAAGGGTGCTTTCTTGCACCAGGTGAAGACAGATCCTGTAACTCACTTTTATTTATTTTTCCATACTTTTGTTGTTTGGATTATCCTGTTGCATGAGAAATGAATGCCCCTACTCACTTTGTTATTTGTTTTGCCTGATGACATGCAGGGGCTTCTTAACCTCAGTGAGAAAGCGCACAAAATAAAAACTTCCCCAGCAGCAGAGTTGAGGATAGTCAGACATAGTTGCAAAATTAGCATTAAAATGAGATGAAAAAGCTCTCCTTTTTTCATACAGAAACATTTCATGCTCTCCTGCAAAATGGAAACTATTCTTAAGTGCCCCAAAGCAAATTTTGCTCTCTCACCCCATTGTCACCTCACCCTGTAAGTCAATGTCTAATTAGAATTTGTAAACTAAAAGAAGCCTAGCTTGGGACAGACAGAGCATTTGAAAGCTTTACTGTGAACCAAGTGAGTTTACCTCAGCTAACATGAGTGAGCAAATGCATCTTCCAGTACCTAAAGGGGCTATAAGAGAATTGGAGAGGGACTTTTGACAAGGGTGTGGAGGGACAGGACACGGGGAAATAGTTCAAGCTAACAGAGGGCAGGGTGGGATTAGATATCAGGAAGAAGTTCTTCACTATGAGAGTAGTGAGGCACTGGCAGAGGCTGTCTAGAGAAGATGTGGCTCCTCATCCCTGGAGGTGTTCAAGGCCAGGCTGGATGGGGCTTTGAGCCACTCGGTGTAGTGGAAGGTGTCCCTGCCCATGGCAAAGGGTTGGAACTAGGTGATCTTCATGGTACCTTCCAGCCCAAACCATTCTGTTAGTCTATGGTTTTATGAAAAGAAAACTGGGATGAAAATCCCTGAATGCATACCTGCCACTCGAGTCCACAGTAAGGCAGCTCTCTGTACCATGGCTGTGGCTGACAACAAGGGCTTGCACACAGTCCCCAGGGGTGGTGTGTGGCACCACAGGCTGTGCTGCTCAGTCAGGGCTGCAAAGCAAGGGGTGTCAAGGAGCTTTGGCCATGGCACAGTGGGGTTCTGACCTGCTCTAGGACAATGCCACAGTGCTTATAGGAGCTACACATATGCTGCAAGGGGGAAGATACACAAGTATGGAGAGGGAACAGCTACCACTGAGCATCTGTGCTGTTTGGAGTCACTGGCTGTGACTACAGCACACACAAGCTGTGTTGGCCTCATGCATGGCACTGTTATATAGGTCTATAAAGTACATAATGAGATCATCCAGAGATACATAAAGAAACCCCGAGTGAAACTCTGTAAGATCATAAAAGCAGCAAAACTGTGCCAGAGCTTCGGCATGGCTCAGCCTCTTCATGGAGGAGGGGGGTATGGCTAAAATCTGTTGCACTGAGCAGGCTGTGGGTTAAGCTTACGTCATTAATGCTCTCCACATAGCACGTGGTTTTCAGAAGGAAGATGCTATGATATTTTGGAGTATTTGTTAAACCTACAAGGAGATGAGCAATAAGTATTCCTAAGGGAAGATTTCTCTGAGATACACCATATCTGCACCTAAAGGCGGTTCTTCTGCTATGAAGTTACCTCTTTTTCTGAACAGTGTAATGATGGGATCTTTGTTATTGCACTGCTGTTGTGTATCAGCTCTTTGGAAGGTGTGAGATCACATCTCCTGCATGTCACAACAGGAGGAACAAAGCTGGGCTGAAAATAGCTTTCTGCAGCAAAGAAAAGAAAAGCAAAATCTGGTGTGTCCAAGAAATACATCTGCAATTCACTCACAATTCTGAACAGGGAGAAAACGACTGACAGACAATGTAAAAACAGTTATTGTAATAAACTTCTGAGTTCATACTGGTTTCTACAGCTGCCCCCCACCTGCTGCACACTCCACAGCCAAAATGCTAATTACAGCCTTCCTGTTGTTTTCTAGTTCCTCCTCTGTTAAATAATGGGAGGGGAAAGGATTGTGGAAACTGATGCATTTGACATCAAAAATAAATAAGCAAATGAATATATAACTAAGTAAATAAATAATGAATCTAGTAGTATCCAAGACAAGGTTATTCTATCATACTGCTGGTATCTTGAGCCAAACTTCAAGGGTTGTTCAAGAAAAATGATGATCTGGCACCTCAGAAAATAAGACGTAAGTATCAATAATGCTTAATTAACACTGCATGACATTGATTTGAATAAATAGAACCTTTTAGAAGGATGTCTCTCTATATTGTGGGTTGAAACAAGATGCCTTGTGGGAAGAATGAGGAGGTCCCTAGTATTATGTAACATCTCTATAGTTATAGCACCTGGAGGCTTGGAGTGTATCATGAGCCCAACGTGTTAGATGCTGTATAAATATACAGTTGCTGAAGATGCTTATCTTGGATTTGTAGTGTAAACAAGAAGATATGCCCTGCAGTTCTGGTGACAGGTTGATCAAGGCTAAGAAGACAGTGGACTTAAGGAAATTTGAAAAGACATACACATTGTCTAGCCGTTTCTAATTTGTTGGGAAAAGGGGATTTTTACAAAAACTTATTCCCAAAACATTATTCATATAAAGTCCAAAAGTCCCCAAACACATAGGAATTGCCTTATTGTGTTAAACAGGAAAACAGAAAGGAAAAGAGTGCACAGGTTTCAGCAGAATGGCGTGACAGCCAACAACAACAATCAGTGTTTTCAAGCTGGGTACCAAATGCCAGCTACCTAATGCCATTTTTCCTCACCTGAGTAAGAGTAGTCTGATCAGCAATGAGCCACAGTTTCTACTGACAGCTGCAAGAGGACAGCAGCTCCAAAAATCATCCTGTTTCCAGATCAGTGTTGGCTGCTCCTGAGAAATGCTCTATACACCCTGGGGCATGTTGTTACTTTTAATGAGACAGTAAAATAACAGACCCTATTGTTTGTACGGTTCATATTCATCTTCTGTGTGCATTGAACAGGGACACAAAGGTGATCAGAGGGCTGGAGCACCTCTCCTATGGAGACAGGCAGATGGAGATGGGGTTGTTCAGCCAGGAGAAGAGAAGGCTACAGGGAGACCTTAGAGCACCTTCCAGAACCTAAAGGAAGCTACAAGAGAGCTGGAAGAGGGACTTATGACATGACATGGAGGGACAGGACAAGGGGGAACGGCCTCAGACTGACAGAGGTCGGGTTTAAATTGGGTATTAGGAAAAAATTATTTCTTGTGAGGATGGTGGGGCACTGCTACAAGTTGCCCAGAGAAGCTGTGCCTCCTCCATCACCAGAAGCATTCAAGGCAAGGTTGGATGGAGCACTGAGCCATCCAGTC
Source organism: Daphoenositta chrysoptera (assembly GCA_013397915.1). Lineage (NCBI taxonomy): Eukaryota > Metazoa > Chordata > Aves > Passeriformes > Daphoenositta > Daphoenositta chrysoptera. The sequence continues at coordinate 290,303 of VZRO01004995.1, read as the reverse complement.
TAGTGAGAAGTGTCCCTGCCTATGGAAGAGGGTTTGGAATTAGATGGTCTTTGAGGTCCTTTCCAACCCCAAACATTCTATAATCCAAAGACTTCACAGACAGTGAAGCATGGCATACTGGGGAAGCAGCTCTTGGACAAACCCACTGAGGGGAAAATGTGATTGCCTCATAGATGGCATGACTGACTCCACCACCCAGTTGTACATAACTGGGGAGAAATTCTGTGATTCCACAGGAAATAACCGATTCGGAGTCTATTATTGACTCTTTGACCTTTCGTCATACTCAGATCTCCTGGTAGTATAAAGGTTATCAAATGCATCATAGTTGTGAAAAACTGATTGCATTTTGAAATGAGTAGCATTTTTGAATGAAAAAAAGTCTTCAGATTACACCGACAAATAAGAATTCACCTTCAGTAAAAAGCTATTAAGACATGTCCACTTAAATTCCTGTGTCTTAATAAAGAGAGCTTGCCATGTGCAGCAACTCCCAGCAATTTGAGAAGTTTTATTTTAGAGATTTCCTCTCCTTTTCCTTACTCCATTCAGTTTTCTGTCACCTCATTATACTGTTACCACTTACTATGAAACCTTGACTTTGAAAACACTTTCTTTCTTCCTTTTCCTTTTCCTTTTCCTTTTCCTTTTCCTTTTCCTTTTCCTTTTCCTTTTCCTTTTCCTTTTCCTTTTCCTTTTCCTTTTCCTTTTCCTTTTCCTTTTCTTTTTCTCTTTTTCTTTCTCTTTCTTTGTTTTTTATGGGTAGTCTTTATCTTGGAGTGAGATCTTTCTCAGAGCTTAACTTTTTGAACTCTTGCTACAGACACAACATTTCAGCTCACACCAGCCCTAATATTTCCCTGCCCATGGCAGGGGGTTGGAATTAAATTATATTTATGGTCCTTTCCAACCCAAACCTTTCTATGATTCTAAGATTATGGAAAAAAGCAATTTAATTCCTTATAAGAGTAAGTGGTTTCTCCCTAAGGAGTAAAGAATGAAGTCCAGGACATAACTCGCAGGCAGAATTTTCATGCTTTGGGAACTGCCTCTTCTTTCGTATGTCTTTCTTTCTTATCTGTGTAGTGTTGGTGATTAAAGCAGTGGTGTTCACTAATCACTTTCATTCTATCTTGCAAGTACACATAATTCTGCATCAATTTCATTTAAATATCGCTTTATATTCATGGCTTTGACTTTTAGAACTCCTCCTACTGTACTTGTAATTTTAACATTAACAGACATTTCTTTCTCTCCATTCATCACTCGTGTCAAGACTTCCCAGGCTGAGGTGAGCACTTCCCGCTTCTTTATATGGCAGGAGCCGTAAGTGCCCCAGCCCTTCACTTCTAGGTGAAAAGCTCTTAAAGATCATGCCTCAGCAACATTCTCTAAGAAAGCGTATTTTGATTAGAAAGGTAACTAGATAATCTCCAGTGGTCCCGCCAGCCTCAAATATTCCATGATTCTTTGATTCCTTCTTCTGCTTCTCTACCATTTCCCTGTCATTTTCTGTGTACTGAATAGTCCTGGCTTTGCTTTCCTTCCATTTGAGATGTCCCAGCAATGATCTCCAAGCAACCTTGCCTCTTGATCACTGTGGGCAATGCCACCATCCTGTCACATGCCTGTACCCTTGTTATCATCTTCAAGTCATACTACTCTGCCAGATGCCACTTCCCAGTTACACTGAAGCTACACGCACATTCGAAGTATATTCTGTGTACCATACTTCAGACAATGCCTTTCCTTTCTTATCCATCTAGATAAATCTCTTATCTCAGATCTCATCTTTGAACGTATCAATTACTGCAGAATCCCTTTCTGTCACTTTCATCAGAGATGCAAATTTGTCCTGATTATATTCCCTGGATACAAAGGCCATTTTTCCAGATATAGCATTGATTTCCCTTCTCCATTTCAATCAAAACTAGGCAGTCTGCATTCAGTCAACCTGTACAATCATTTTCCATAGTCCATGCATTGGATTTTCAAATGAGTGCTTCTCACTCTATTTTCTTTCATGCTGCTCTCCATAAACAAATATAAAATTACTTTGCTAGTGCCTTTCTCTGTAGCAATATCTAAAAATCTCTGACAAGAACTAGGTTGCAGGTGTGCTATTAGCATTGCCTGTCATACTGACCAGCACTTTCTTACTACATCCATGAGTCTCGTCTGTCACTATCCATAGCTTCTTGATTCCTACTAAGATGTAAGTCATTTCATGCAGAGAATGTCTGTTTCTAGAGGGCCTGGCATAGCAGAAATGAATCCATGACTGGGACTGTGATGCAAATTATTCTTGTCAGCTAATAAAAATAGACACAGGTCAATAACAGACATGTTTTAGAGAAATTAGAGAAATTCCTCATTACTCCAATTAGAGAAATCTCCTCAAGAAACATTACAACTATCATAATTTTATTTTAAACAAAAGAACATAATTAAAACATCCCAGGTACTGGAATTAGTACTCACTTTTTGTAGTTGCCTTCTTAGAAATATCTAGGAACAATCCATCAAATGCTTCTTGTAGGATACTGTTTTAACCTAGACATGTGTTATTCTCAGTCTACCTGAAAAATACACAGACATAAAAAAAAATCAGAATTTTTTTCAGTGATTTTTAACTTATTTGCTATATAGAAATAAATTAAGAAGAACTGCTAACTGTTATATGGGGTACTTAAAAGAGTCATCTATACATATGTGGTTCCTGCTGTAATATCACATCAGCACTTCTAGGGTATGCTTAGTCATCTCATGGATATAATTGCATTTGTTAAATACAAACTAAGGTTTTCTGTATAGCACTCAGAATTAAATGCCTTTCCTTGACCAACTGTGCGAACATCCATCCCTTTGCCAAAAGAGTAATTCATCAGTTCCTCTGTTGTCAGTTCAAGGGTTTTCAGTTAACACAGCAGTTGTTCCTTTCCTCTTCTGTCATTTTGAAAGCTTCAGAAAGTGAAAGAATTTTTTTTTATTTATGTGGTTATACCAAATATCTCCATTCTTAGCTCTTCCTCCTTTGTTAGAGTGAAACGACTGAGATCTTACAGAGATGTCTCTTGCTGTTTCCACTCACATCAGTAAATTATGTCCTATCTGAGTTGCATGTGGCATTGAAGAGCTCCAGTTTAAAAGTAATGATGCATGTGTCACAAACCTGCCACACTACAAGCAGGAGGTTCAAAGAAAGAATACAACAGTACCGGGGCTCATCTTCTGCCTCTCATTACCTAATTAGTCTGAAGTCCCTTTTCTTAGCTCCTTTTCTTGTCTTAAACTCTTTCCTTGTCTCAGGGAGACTAAGTCCCACAGAGACTGGGAAGGTGGAGGAGAGAACACAGCAAGTGGGTGTGTGTAGTTTCACTGAGAGCTGCATTTGCTGTGCCCATCAGCTCTCCCAGGCTACCTACTTTGTTTGATATGCATCTGTTTTTCATGCACTCTGTTGCACAAAGTCTTGTAGAATTGGAAAAAAAAATAATTAGAAGGCTGTACGATGTGGTAGCATACTGTTAGAGAAGTGGTATTCCATGTCCTTCCTTGGCAACGTGTTTTTGCATATATGGTCCAAAACTACATTGACCTTTTAATCTTGCCAATCGCAAATTAATTTTGAATCCAAGCTGTCTACTGAAAAGGTGCAAAGGTCACCTTTAAATAGCTGCTCTTCTACATTGCCCTTTACTCCATGGTCCACATCTTTTGTCTTTCTCCCATTAATTCTGCTTCTTGAAGAACCCTCCTTGCTGCTGATTGTGTCCTCATACACATTATTTCTCCTCCACATGCATTTTCCAAAGCTGCATCTCATTTTGTCATTTCCTGCCTAAGGTTTCTAGTCTCTCTATCTTCACTGATTTATGTAGTGCCTCCCAATTTGGATCATTTTTGACTTTAATTAACATGTACTCTTTTCCTGTCTTTTGGCTAATGAATAAAGATCTTTAAAGAAGACTGGACTTAAGACTGCTCCCTGATGTTCCCCTACTAGAAGACTTATGTGATTCAACACATTTTCATTTATTATCTCACTTTGCTCATGACCCTTTGGATGGTTTTTAATCAACATCACAGGGTCCTTATCTAAGCCAATCTGAATTAATTTTGTGAGTCTCCTCTCTTACTGATGCTCACTTCAAATAAATGGAAAACAAAAGCAGAAGAGGCCATCACTCACCAGAATGCTTTTCTGTGAGACCTGGAAATGAGGAGGTGGTGAGAATAATATGTTCACTCTCTTCTCTCAGGACTCTGGTAGACTTTGGATCCCCTGTCACCACAACACCTATACTCCTCCTGATTTTCAATATATGTATTTTTAAACTGTTTGTCAAGGCAGGAAAGAGTTACTATTCCCACTTCGGAGAGTAAGCTCCAGCACAGAAAATACAAGGAGGTGATCTGCTCTGCTCCTTTAGCAATCATGGGTAAAAGCTGAGGGTTTAAGGTTGCTTTTGCATTTACACGTCTCTTCTGGAAGTTACTGCGACATGCCTGCCTGTGCATCTCTGGGATGACCCATCAAATACACCATCAAAGTGATTTTATCTCTTCTTAAACAAAAAAACCCAATCAACCAATCAACCAACCAGCCAAACCCAACCCAAACAAAACAACCTAAACCCCTAAATGTCAGTACATCCATATTTATATCATGACCTGAATGCCATTTTGAAAAAACAGGCCCAAATAATGTAAAGTGATTTAGAAAAGGTGAAACTCAGGTACTCAGAACACGTAACTGCTTAATCCAGGCCACGGCATATAGAATAAGAGCTACAGCAGTATCTGTTGGATCTGGTCCTGAAAGTTATTTGGGCCCCTCCTTCTCACTCAACTGGATTTTGAGATATTTCTGAAGTCCTGGACCAAGGTGTTTTCCTTGATGTTTTACAGGATGTTTATACTGGATTTAGACTGCAAAGTCTAAAATGTGGTCCCTACCTAGGAACTTCTCTTCTTTCTTATCATGAAGATAATTATGTCATGTGATGGACATTTCAGCTCCAGTCACTGCTCTATGTTCCCCAAAAAGTAGGGTCCCACTGACTACAGGCACAGCATCCTCCACAGTCACCTCCTGATAAAGGTTTTTAATATGGTACTTACATTCCTTACGGATGAAAATTAAAAACACCTTTCTGCTACAGCAAAAAGGCATTTATAGCATGGACTTACTTATGTGGGTTATTTATTTTCTGAAATATTAATTGATGTTTCTGAATGAGCTCTGAAATATTCTCAAAAGCTTCAAGTTTATGTGGTTTTTAATAAAAGCCAGCAGGATTTTTTAAAACATTGCTATTATGCCTTCTTCCCTCCCACCCTCTTCATAAATCAAAACTTGTAGGAGAAAAAAACCAAACAACACCCTACCATCCCCATGAAAAAAAAAAAGAAAAGAAAAATGAGGAAGGGAAGAAAAAGAATGAAAAAGGAAAGGGACCGAATATTTCCAGAAGCATCAGCAATCATAACGAAAACTAATCACAAGCAAAGAAATGATCTAAGGGAGCACAGAGGGAGGTAACAATATGAGGAAGACAATTTAGAAAATATTTGCAGGAACAAAATTTATAAATACTCATTATATCTTTTAAACACATGTCCAAATTAATATGTGTCCTTGCATCTTCCTTTCCCATTAATATATTAAATGCAAAAAGATATGTAGGATAAAATATTGTCACCAATATTCTCCTCATATTAGGAAATAATTACAGTTTTTTCACTCCAAACTTTTAAACATGGCCCAATTGGAAATGAATTGCCTTTGACTTGCTAAAAATAAGCATAAGAAACTTAATCTAAGTCCATCACCGATGTAATTTATACTCTACACCACTTCTGTAAGGTGTAATTAGCAGTGCATTGCTATAATTTATTATTGGTTTAAAAAGCCTGAAAATCAGACCCTTACAGCAAAATGGGAAAATGGGAAGCTATATGCCAGGCATATTATTCTGCTTTATATTAATTTACCTTTGGTGCACATCCATCTATCCATACAACGTGAATGCTCCATTGAGAAGGATGCTGAGTACTGAACCTTTGGCTCAATATGAAATACGAACTCTGAGGCATAGCTGCAATAATACTTCCATTTGCATTATTATGATTAACATTCCTCTGAATAGGAAGCATCCAGTAATATTAATTGCAGAAATAGTGAGATTCCAATTGTCATAAATCACTGTGCACTGTAAAGCAAGCTCTCAGAAAACAGCACAGAAAAACTTTTTGTGGTTTTTTTTTGAGTTCACTTCAACCTCATTTTCACCACGCTTTTTCATTTGTGTCCATTGACAAGACAGTAATTATGCTTTTCTCTTGATTAACACATTCTTTTCAGTAAGGTCCCAAACAGCTTTCACATGAAAGGTTGAATACAACAGAGCAGGTTTTTTCTCATTAAAGACTCAGCATTCACCCACAGTTAATTTATCACACAGATACTTCCTGTCTCACAGGAAGGAAAGTGGCCTTGAAGCAAATGCTCTTGGTCTGATCAGAAGTTTTCTCCACACAAGTTGAAATGAAAACCTTTTCAAAGATGATGATTGCTGAATTCATTTAATAAGTGAAAATATGGGAGGGGAGATGGTACACAGTTTCTCTACTAAAGCACAAGGTGAGATTTTGCTTTGTTTGAAACAATATCAGGAAATCTGCACAGTCTTATTGAAATTTTATTTATATATCTATGTATTTGTTTCAAGTCAACATTTTTCCTTCACTGCCATTTCTTTTCTCCACAGTTAGCAAAACTGTCAATATTCATTGATTCATCAAAGCAAGCAAGCCTGACATTTGGTGCATCAGCTTTCATTTGTAACAGGCATACGACACAATGATTTATTTTGATGTATTACATCGTACCCTAAAGAGCATCCAAAAATAAAAATGCTTTCATTAGAAGTGTTGTGAAAACAAGGCATCTGCATCAGGGACCACACACAACGAAAGAAAAATTCCTTGCCACCTGTGCTCTTTAATCTAGAGTTTTGGTGGTTGGATTGCTTTGAAGTTTGCTTGCTTGAGGGTTTTTCAGATATGTTATTTCCAAATGTATCATGTATTCAAAAAGCAACTGAGACATCTAAGTGGTATTCAGTGCTGGAAAGAGCTGAGCTTTTCCTAGCTAGTGTCCTGGTTTGGTCCGTTCTTGATTAACTCACAATAGGTGACGTGTCCCTGAATTACTGTGGTATCAACTGAGTTCCTAATGACAGTGTCCACCTTGCAAGAAAACGCTTCTCCTGAGATGGCAAATAGTGCCAACCTCAAAGACATGAGAAAAGGTCATAGATGGCCTAGCTGCCTGGCTGCCAGTGGGCAGGTGAGGAAAGATCATGGACATGCCTTCACCAAGGGCATTCATACTAACTTGCATTTCTGGTCAAGAGTACTTCACTCCCCATCTCTGGGCCTGACTGTAGGGTCCCACAAAGCAGTTACACATTGTAATGTAGGAAACACGTTCTAACGGCAAATAATTCTTTTAGCAGACATTTGCCATTAAGCACAAGTTTAAGTCTCACTGGGGACAGCAGAGCTTCAACATGTGCTTGAAGTAAAGTGTTCCCTCAGAGGGCTGTGGCTGAATGGGGACACTCTAATGAGCTGGAGACACTTAGCACCAGGATTAAACACGTATATGCCTACATATACCGGTCACTGCTGCTTCTGATTGTGTCTGCACATTTCTCTCCAGCTCCTTTTCCATTATCATCCTGTGCTGTAAGTGATGATGCTGACACGGCGACATCAGTGGAGTGAGGCAGGAAGCGGAGACAACGCACACAGCAATGAGCTGAAAATCATCCTCCCAAATGAAGCCCTGCTCACAGGACAACATCTCATTATTTTGTTCCCCCATGGAGAACAGAAAGGCATGGCTGATGTGTTTGGAGATCATAGGCATGTTCCAAAAGGCGGCAAATGAAAGCAGAAGAGAGTCTCTTTGGGTTATGCAGAGTCAAAGGACACCTTTCTGTAAGATGGCATTTTGCTTTCCAGTGACTGAAACCCAACCACCATAACCTTCTCACTCTCTACAACTCCCTGAAAGGAGGTTTTAGCAAGGTGCAGATTGGTCTCTTCTCCCAGGTAACAAGCTACAGGACAAGAGGAAATGGCCTCAAATTGTGTCAGGGGAGGTTCAGATTGAATATTAGGGAAAATCTCTTCACTGAAAGAGTTGTCAGGCACTAGAACAACTTGCCCAGGGAAGTGGGCAATTTTTAACTTCATCAGCCAGAATGGTTCCTAGTGGTGTGAGTATTTGCATATCCCAGTCTGTTCCAGTTCTGTAAGGGCCACTTCACTGTATTTTGTAACTTATGTTTTTCTGGCTTTGTTTGGTTGGGTTTTTTGTGGGTTTTTTTGTTGCTTTTTTTTTCTTTAAGAAGGGTGAAGCTGTTTTTTAAGTGGCTTATAAAGCAGGTTAAAAAAAGGTTGCACAGTGGAGATTTATCAGAATTAAGATAATCTTCTTGGTGTGTAGTAATTTCAAGTGAAAAATTGGATTTCTAGGAAACGGTAGCACAAGTAAAGGATGTAGAATGCATTCCAGCAGAATTACATTTTAATGTTCATCAATGAATTGCAATCCTGTGCTCTTTGCGTACTAAGCTCTTCTTTCTCTCTTGTTGCAAGATCACCAGATATGCTTTGTGCAAAAAAAGAGCTGTCATGTTCTACTTTTTAACAGTGCCATATCTAAGTCTCATTTGCTTGCATGTACTTTGGTCATCAGAGATTTATCTCAACTAACTTCAGACATCTGCACAATACAAGTTAAGGAGCTATTGGCCTAGACTAAGTTAGATGTCTAGTTTTAGTTGCACAAGTTACCAGTCAGTGAGTCTCACCCCAAGCTGTGTTTTCTCAGTGCAAATGAATAACCACTCCACCAGTCACTAATTTTAATGCTGCGTTGACAAAGGCTGAGCAGCATTTCAGTAATGACACTGTTCAAAATATTGTAATAGACCGCAATAACAGATTTGGTAAATAGCTTATTTTATCAAGCCAGGAGAACTCAAGGACAAAATATCCAGTTTTGACCAGCTGGAACAAAGAAATATGGCATTTCCATTTTCCTGAAAAGCTGTGACCTTAATTGAGCTGCTTCTGTTGTGGAAGTTTCACTCATTGAACTTAGATTTCAGGTGGACAAAGAAATTGTATCAAAATGCAACAACTTCTCTCTCACAGAGAAATCAGTCGTCTACTTGCAGAGTTTAAAATTAACCCACCCATACTACTAGTAGGGTAGTGAGGCACTGGAACAGGCTGTCTAGAGAAGTTGTGGATTCCTCCTCCTTGGAAGTGTTCCAAGCCAAGTTGGATGGGGCTCTGAGCAACCTAGTCTAGTGAAAGGTGTCCCTGCCCATGGCAGGGAGGTTGGAACTAGACAATCTTTATGTTTCCTTCCAATCCAAAACATTTTAGGATTCAATACCCACCTCATCAAGGCTTGCAAAACATTTTAGAAGCCATCATTCTTGGACATGTGAAACCTTTCTTTGGATCTTACAGCAAAATTTGCTTTGACATGCTCATAATCCATACAGCAAAATTCAAAGCATTGAAATATGCCTTTTTTGCAATAGCATTGCCAAACTAAATATTTTCCTGGTCTACTGTGGTAAAAAGGTCTGCTTTGGCTTCTGTATCATTTTTTCAGCTACTCCTTTATCTGTGGGAAAAAATATTTTTTCTGTTGAGTTCATTTAATACGTAAAAACATTTCTTCTGGCCTATTTGAACTGTGTATTTAAAATGTCATTGTAAAAGAAAGAGTTTCTGTATTGCCTAGAAAAGTATCGCAGTATGTTGCCCAGCTCACAACCAATGTTTCTGTAATTGTTGCTTGATTCTGCAATGGCTTCAGGTCTTTTAGCATAGACTTGACCAGCAATAAAATGTAATCTGACCATCAAAACACTTGTCGTTAGAGCTGTTAAATGGAAGGAATAGACTTCCCCTTTATCCGTTCCTGATCTATAATCCAAAACCCTTCCAAAGCTTTGAAAAGATGGGTAATTGCTGCCCCTATTTTTTGCCAGTGGGTAGGTAAGCTGACATTGAGAAGTTTAGAGGAGCACTGCTGTTGAGCTCAAGAATGGAAAACTTGACCCTAATAAAGGCTGGAAATTTTGGACTAAGCTATATGGACCCCACTTTTCTTGTAAACTATGAATACTCCTGTATCTCACCTTACAGATCCAACCTGGTCATTTTGTAAGTTATTTGTACATCTGAACTTTGACATACTCTGGCTTGGAAATGTTGAAGAGAATTGAGACTTCCTTGCAAAGTTTTTATGTCGCTTGCCACTGATAGTACTTTCTCCACATAAACTCCACTGAAACATCTGTCTTGGCAAATTTCTAAAGAGTAGAATACAAAATGCCAGACACCAACGATTAAAAAGACGTACAAAGCAAAAGCTCCCAGTATAACCACTGCAGCAAATTAATGGTACCTGAAATGGGTATTAAATAATCTTTAAACATATTTTTAAAAGCTGTTTTCTCAGAAGTTAAAAAATTATGTAGCTGCTGGAGTGAACCAACAGGTAGACTGGGTTAGATAGTCATGCACGACTTGGGGGCCTGAAATGTTCTTTTGAACCCATTCCTTAATTTGTAATTGATTTACTGGTGTAAATCAACTGGTTGTTGCATTGAAAGGAACAGTACTGTGCGAACAGAGGGCAAGGACACTGCTCCTGAACCTGACTGCTTCTGTGTTGGGAGGATGTGCTCCTCACCATTGTCTCTTCACTTGCTGGTGGTGCAACATTGCTGGGGAGGGTGTTGGGAAAGGGGTACACTCAAGGTGGATCATGTAGGGACTTCTGATTCCCTCTCCTGTGCCTCTGCCATGGCCTCTGCCTCCAGCTCAATGTGATCACACCCCAAGGCTTAATCGGCCCAAAGAGGTACAGGCAGTTGTTTACCTGGGTCTAACCAAGGGTGCTTCTGAGCCTGAGAGATGTCATCACCTATGTCAGGCATCTTCTGGGCTGGTGGGTCTGACATGACACTTAAGAAAGACCTGCATCTTTCCAAATCAGCAAAGAAAGACCAGGTTGAATGTCCTGGGACATCCCAAGTGAATCAAACCTTTAATTCATGAGAGAATACATTCATAACTGTATCCTATCTCTTCAGCCCATGACATGTTAAGTCTACCCCTTTGCCACATGCTTAGTAGCCTGTCCTGCTGGCCCTCATGCTGAGGCAAATGTAGGCATGCTGTGATGTCCTCTCTGGAAACCAATGGAAGAATTTACCTCCTGCATTTAGGCAAGGTACTGACATCTGAACGGCTTTAACGAGGGTCCCCACTGCAAAGGAGCAATCAAGGTTAGAGCCATGGAAAGGTTTTTGTTTGTGATGACAGGAGAGGTCCGTGGCCTCTGAATGCCCTTCTCTCCCTGCTCTGCCTGTTCTGAAAACTCAGGGTGAATAATTTAGATACTCCTGGAAAATCCTAAGAATGAGGTGGTACTAGAAAAAGTCAAAGCATACACTTTTATTTATATGGCTGGACATACACACACACACACAAATGTATCTACATGTATATACATACACATGTATATATGCACGTGGTGAAATTTTCTGTTATAAAAACAACTACAAATAGCACATGAGGGCTGAACAGCTGGAGCTAGATTAGTATATTGTACTGTACTGTAGTGACTCAGCACAGGAGTATTTAATTTCCTCCCAGAACCAAGATGTCTCTCCTTCTCAGCTGGAAAGACTGAGGTGGCTGAGCTGCCTTTGCTTTTTACTGAGTATCTATGATGATACTTTGTAAGGAAGATGCTGTGCATAAGAATTGCAGCATTCTTCCTAATTTCCCTTAGAATAAATAAAAAAATGGGTATTCAAAAGAAGGCAAACCTCACAATATCCACACCCAAACACAAAAATCCCACTCAGTTCCTAACTCTGCCAGAAAAAACTTCGGTGTCATGAGAAAAGTCCCATCACTAACTCTCAATTCAGACTATTTTTCTATTTAGTCCCCTAAGAAAACAGGAACACATATTCTGTCATGTGCTGGGACAGCAAGAAGGAACCTGTTTAATGAGATGCTATAACAGCCCCTCCACCAGGCTGTCACAAGTATCTTTGCAGCTGTGTTTGTATCAGGAAAAATTCACTGAATTCGGGAATAGTTCATTGAATTATTTTTTTATAATCAGCCTTACTACCCTCCCATCCCTGCCCAGTTAATAATTAGTATAAAAATAACATTTCTGCTGCTATAGAAAATTTGTGATTCTCTAGTGGCAACAGTCCCCCTATCCAGGCTACCTCTCAGGACAATATGTTGTACAAATGACATTAAGTTTTGACTTGAGCTACTCTGCCTCATTTAATTAGCAAGGGGGGTGTCAAACTAATGTTATCATCTTGAGTAAACTGATGGGATCTTTCCCTGCACGATAGAAGCTGAATAAAAGCAGAGGATCCTCATGCATCCCTCTTGCTCAGCTCCCAAGACTACACCCCTCCTGCCTTTGGGTAGTGTAGATTGGCATTTTTCATCTTATCACTAGATCTCCATCATTCTGAATGAGAATGATGATCCTTCAGACCTGGTTTAGTAAAGCAAACCTATATCCATAGGAGCAATTAGTACCCTGCTGTGAGTTTAGACACACCAGCTATACTGCAGCTGCTGTCTGTTGCCAGCACTAAATTTTCCTCAGTAGTGGATCAACGTGTTTAAACACTTTGATCTTCTTTATCTCAGCCAGGAGAGTTGAAAGCCTCCTGGTTGAACAAGTTTTCTTTCGGGTGAAACTCCATCTCATACACCATTCCAGTGGATGAGAAACATTTGTGCTTTATTTACTGGAGAGGCATCGTCTTTTGAAATGTCTTCTCACATCCTCTCAGGAAGACTTTTTTTTCATTCCCCCCTAACACCGAGCTTAAGTAACGGTACTTCAAACAGCAGATAAGAGGCACAAAGGGGACTCAGTCTTCTATGCAGCAATTCAGAACCATCTTAGTCTCCATCACGCACTTTCTGATTTTCTTTTTAATCTCCACAGCACAGTGTGCACCAAACACAGCTGAGAACTTGCTATTTAAGCTGCCTTATTACTGTTATGCTATGAAAGCTTAACCTCTGTTTGGAATAGATGAGCACAAATGAACTAAGGCAAGGGAACGGGCACCTCGGATGTGGGTACAGCAGAGTAGAAGATGGGAGACAAAAACTAGTTTCAGGGTGAGGTTTACTCTGTTTTCTCACTTCTCAAGGAGCCACAAATGAACTATTAGTGATGTGAAACTGCTGAGCAGGGAAAAGCATGGGGTGACTGTTGGGCTTATTCCTCCAACCACTGCAGAATTCCTGATTTTCCTACCCAAATGAACTTTTTGCCTCTGCCGGCCACAGGGATGGTACAACTGTGAATGGGGAATCCAAATCAAATCTCACTAATGAAATTACTTACCTTAGCTTTGGATTGATTCACCACCAAACTGACTAAATTTGCTCTCATATAAAATGTTAGCTCCTGTGATAAAAAGATGATTTCCACTACTTGTAAAGCTGATGGAAAGAGGCAAAGAACAAACCTTATTGCAACCTCTCAGTACTTAAAGGTGGCTTATAAGAAAGATGGGGACAGACTTTAGTAAGGCTTGTAGTGATAGGACAAGGGGTAATGGATCTAAATTAAAAGAGGGTAGATTTAGAGTAGGTAGAAAGAAGAAGTTTTTACAATGAGGGTGGTGAGACACTGGCACAGGTTGCCTACACAGGTGGTGGATGCCCCATCCCTGGAAATATTCAAGGTCGGGATTACAGGGCTTTGACCAACCTGGTCCAGTGAAAGGGGTCCCTGCCCATGGCAGTGGGGTAGAACTAGATGACCTTTAAAGGTCCCTTCCAACCCAAATCATTCTGTGATTCAATGATTCCAGAAGGAGCCCAGAGAGTTTAACTGATATTAAAACTTTCTGAGTGTTAGGACTGTATTAAAAGGGCTCTTATCAAAATACTTACTCAGAAATGCAGACAAAGCATTTTCCTTCACCCCAGTATGTGGTGCTGGCAATGACACAGAAATAACAGAATAAACAGCATAATTAGAGACTTTTTTCACAAGGGCTTACTCCCTAGGCATGATTTTAATACCACAGACAATCAGAAGAGTTGATAGAGAGACACATAACTGAGTCAAAACTTAGGTGAATTTTGTTTCTACTGCAGTTTGAGTGCTCCCACCCTGCACCAGCTGGTTTTATTACGCAGGTGGATGGAATGTGTTCTGCTCCATTTCCAAGGGAGCCACACAAGCCCAGCATAAATCAGTCAGCGAGTACCTTGAACTGCACATATTAGGAATGTAAGCAAGAGGAATTCCAAAACGAAGCATGTTTAGACAAAGAGGCAATTATGGCATGGAGAGGAAGGAGTGTAAAAATTTCATCTGGAATCAGGGATGGAGCACAGTAGCTCAAGGAGGTGGAAAGTCTGATTCTTTATTTATATAGCCTCATAAATGGGGTGATTTTAATCCCCTGCATATGATATAGCAATATCTATTAGAAGTGAATATCGCAGACCGATTCCCAAAGAGGATTTAGGAGACTGGTCTTATCATATCCACATAGTTCAGTGAGTCAGATTCAGGTCTCATTTACAAAGAGTCTGACAAGGTGTGCTTTTGTGGACATTGGAGTTACGCAGAATGGTGGCAAATGATACATAAATGTCGTGGGTTTGCACTGCAGACATGGGAGGGGTGAACAGAGCTGCTCGTGTCGCTGCATGCTGCAAGCTTGACCATAAAAATGCATTCCCAGTGGGTCAGCACCTGTTTAGATAAATGGTTTACTTGAAATACACAATGCAGGAGAGCTTGCTCATTTATCCATATGGCACTAACACGAATTGCCAGCTGTGGCCAGTCGTCCAATATGTTCTCTCTCCATCTATGACATATGAAACCATATGGAATCATCTATCCATTAGGAAGAGATCATTTTCAGACAGGAAGGTTTTCTGACACAATTATTAGCTGTGGCGTTCTTGACCAGGAACAGACTGAAATAGGCAGGAAACAAAATGAGGCTTATGTTGTC
Organism: Daphoenositta chrysoptera; assembly: GCA_013397915.1. Classification (NCBI taxonomy): domain Eukaryota; kingdom Metazoa; phylum Chordata; class Aves; order Passeriformes; genus Daphoenositta; species Daphoenositta chrysoptera. The sequence goes on along the minus strand of VZRO01004995.1, from coordinate 275,157 downwards.
TTAAAGGGTCATGTGAATAATTTTCTGTTTTTAAATCATGTTTCAAGCTACTCTTTTTTTTTTTAAAGAGTGCCTTTTGTCTTTCAGCTTAATGTCATTCCGCTGCATGGGATACCTTTCTCTTCACCCATTTCTGCAGTGAGTGATCGTGGCACAGGAGGTTACTGGTTTCCTTGGAGCTTGGGTTTGACTGGGGCCAGCAGGCAGGTACGTGACATGCTGGAAACAGCCTCTTTTAGGAGTAACTGCTGAACACTCTGTTCAGCAAATAAGTGGTCCCAGTCAAAGAACTGCAACTTAAATGTACTTCCTTCCCAAGTGTCCTTGTCTACACAATGTAGACTTTGCTCTGAACCAATGCTAAACACTGTATATCAGCATAAAATCAAAGGAAAATGGTGTCAAAACAGAGTCACTGGCTGAATTCAATAATTCCTTTATTGAGACAGAAAATCCTATTAAGGCAGTTTGCCTGCTCTGAAAGTGGAATAACCCAATTACTCTTGATTTGCACCAATGCAAATGAGATGAGAATCTGCCCCCAGAACACTTGCTAGCTATGCTCATTGACATGATCAGAAGTACAGTGTTCCCTATAATCAGCCTTGGTTTACCTCTAATGGATATAAGCAGAGACAAGAGCCTCAGGCATTTCAGGCTGTGGAGTGAATAGCTGATCCCTGTCTGCCTGTAGAGTATGCAGCTTATGCATGGAGAATCAGAGAAGCTTATTTTGGAAATTAAGCAGCCCCCAAATAAGTCTGAAATCCAGAAGTATTTCTTAACCACAGGACTTACAGATACAGGACCTCTCCTTCCATATGCACTGTACTTCACCTAATCCAGCAGAAACCTTCTGAGTTAAACCAGCATGTAAGGAAAATAAGCTCTGACCTGTAGTACAGCCCAGACTATCCACGGAAGAGAAAGATAGCATTATTACTACCAACTTTAAAACTAAATTGAAAGGAAGAAGTTCTTTGATCTAGCACCCTGGTACTTGAAACAAGGCTTGGGCTCTTACATCCAGTGATTACAGACAGACTAGTCAGTAGACAGCTCAAAACTCCGTTTTGCAAAGTGCAGACTCAATAGATTGTGCCAAATACAGGGGAAATTTTGTAAAGTGATCGGTTACTGTCTTCTGCTCAACACACTGATGCCTTTCTCCGGTCTTAAAATTAAGAGCAGAAAAGCTTAGAAGGGAAAAAGGGGTTTTTACCTGGGTATTTATTTTAAGGATCCTTAGGTGCAGCACATCCAGGTGGAATGCCCGCAGAGCACACCTGAATGCACACCCACGGTCAATCAGGTATAACATAGGCCTTACAAATGAGCACATCTATCAAAGATTGCCCAATGAGAGGCTCGGGTGACCCCCCCACACCGAGGAACCTTCCCCTCGATGAGCCTATCTCAGTTTACAGTGTGCTCTAGAGAGGACCTTGGTGTCTGGGGCTTTTTGACCCTTAATTACAAGGCTCCCAAGATGTTCAGTCTCTTGGCTTAACAAAATACTAGGTCGAAGAATGTGGCTAGAACCACTAAGAATATAGAAAAAGTATATAAAAGGTGTATAAAAGAAAAGGCAAAAAGTAATCATGGCATCAACACCAGGGGCCCATCTCTGGTCCTTTACTTCCCCTTCCCTTTTTATTGGAGCTGAGGATCCAGATCCTTTGAAAGGATTTGGATCTGGGTAACAAGTTTTGTGCTGTCCTACTGCCAGTGTCATATCATATATTCTGAAAAAGAGAGGTAGACAACTGCTTGTAGTACCACCACCAGCCACAGTCAGGGAAGTAAATGGGAAGACAGGATGAAGACAACATATACGCATATATATATATATATATATATGTATATATATATAATTGATCTATCTATCTATCTGATAAGATAAGTAAGAAATATCAGTAAGAAATATCAACCAAGAACCTTTGCAAGCAGACTAGAAGCTACTCACACCATAACAATGCAATTCAATGTGTAGTAAGTAGATATTTCAGGCAAACTTTTCCTGGCTAGAGGACCATATGCAGAAGGTGAATGCAACAAACAGATTAGGTGAAAATGCATATAAAACACTTCGAAGTATTTTAGGCACCTATTTACAAGCATCACAAAGCACCTGATATCAGGAACCTAAATCCTCTGCCAGTTAATGCAGAAATTTCCAGATAAAATAATGTTTAAAATTAGCATTTAACTAGCAGATGGCATGGATAGCCCAGTAATTGTCCACTTTGATGACAAAATAGGGAGGCAATGATTCAGTCTTGCCTAGAGACAGCACTAACTGGGAAGCAGGATGCATGGATTTGTTTTCTGCCTATATGGAATGAGCTCTGTACATTGGTATTTCCAGGGACGTAAGTCCACAGTTTTCCAGTCCTGTTTGGACTCTCCAGTTCAGCTAATAAAGGATGCTGTTGACCATCTACTAGTCACAAGCAGTTGTGCCAGCTCTTCTCTCTTTTTCCCATGAGCAGGGACACTTTTATGGTGAATCTGATGCTTATGGGACATTTCTGAATAACAATTTCTTTCCCAAGCTACAACACTGAGCAGCACTGGCATATTGGCATCTCAGCAGGTTTCTAGTATTCCAGCAGTTCAGCTTGATGGTTGTGATCCCAAATGCAATAATTTGTTTATTTTTGTGACATCATGACAATTGTTCTTCCACTGGTGATTTGCCTTTCTTTGGTCCTTTAACTGCTTATACTGGACATGTCTTCATCATGCATACCTGACATATTTTAAAACACCACATGCAAGCATCTGACCAGAGGAGCAGTTTAGCTCAATGCCATGCCATGCCATGCCATGCCTTAGTAGTTCAATCCATTGTTTTCCCAGCTTTAAAACCATACCAGCAGCTTTCTCACTCATATTTGTCACTCACTGCCAACTACCAAGTCAACACATCACTTTAGCTCTGACATGTATATCTCTACTTTGGGCTACAGTTTGGATCAGAGAGCTTCTTAAATCTACAGAGTGTATTGATAAGAACTGTGGAGAGCACAATCAATCAGGAAGTGATAAAACAAGATAATTCATGTGCTTTGATGCATTTTTATGTACAGACAGGGTGTTTAAAACATACAGATCCATAGAAATATTCCACATAGCCACCAAAGGTTTATAAATTGGCATTTGCTGCTTTCATAACTGTATTTGAACAAAACACCCTAAAAATTCAGCAACATTTAGAGGTTGCTGCTCCAACCTAGCATATTTGCTGTGAATTGATAGGATTATTTGCTTTGTTCAGTCTTTTTCTGTTTCTACACTTCCTACAAATGAGCGCTACGCCATTGGTGCCAACCTAGAAGAGTATTCTAAAAACATCGATAGTAACAGAATTTATCCCAAGCACAAAGCTTTGTGGATATATAAAGCATTAACAAAGCCTACATGCTGCATAGACCATGCTACCAGTCTTGAGTAATAATCTGCTCTACAAAAAATTTGCCTTCCCAGTTATAGGAAGAACAAGCTCCCCAGCTGCCCATCAGCTGATCTCAGAGCCATTGCACTAAAATCTGGAGAAAGAGTCATCAGAAGTTGTCTGATGACAACTTAGTATTTGTCACACTTAGCCTTCAAAAAAATCTTGCAGGTGCATTTACTCTCACCATTTTTTGAACACAAGTTCAAAATCAAGTCACAAGTCAAAGTCAGCTTGCCAAGTGTGGCAGAAACTGTATCAAATTGCAACAGGACCTGAATTCCTTCTTATTTCTGTTTTATTTAGTGATGCCCAAAGAAAATGCCCAAAACACTCTACAAGGTGGATCAGACTAGAAGTGTTTTTTCAGGCTGCAAAACTAAGATTCCAGCCAGCTACTCTTTGAGAAGCACATTTACTACCCAGAGCTACAAACAACAAACCAGACCTTTCGACAGGTGGGGTCTAGTTAGAATTGCTCCAATTTTTCATTACCTTTAGCAGAGATGCATTGATACTGACATGGAATTAGTGTGAAGAGTAGTCTCTTACAGTAGCAAATGCCAGTCCAGATTCAGGGATGATACCTGCATCTTGTCCACTGCCACCATTCAACAGAATTATAACTCAACTATGCCTCCTATTCCTTTCCCACTTGTCTACTGAGATGGGATGTGTTCTGGGAGAGGGTCTGTCTTATATGCATTTAGCTGTGGACTGATGTTGCCTGAAACAACAGCAGCATCAAACTGCTCTGGCTGTGTTCAAACACAAATACTCAAAACAACAGCAGAATGCTATACCTGCATGCTATCTTTTCTGTGTGGGAAAGGCAATAAGCTGCAAAAGTGAAAGGCACGTCTGCTGTGATGCAGTACAATGGTTTCTAACAGTACAGTTATTTTAGTAGAATATCTATATTCTCAGAAGACATAGTTATACTGCTAAAAACTTCCAGTCTGTGCTGGAGTAGAATCTCTCACAATGCTGCTGCAATCCTGGCTGGTACCTGTGGATGTTACTGCAATGGAAATAATGAATAATAAAAAGTAATAATAGAATGTGAACTGCATGCACTGGGCTGTCATGGGTAGGCAATACAAATGACTTGCAGAAATTCTTCCTGCTCCTCTGTATTCTGCTCTTGGTGACAAGCTCTTTGTCAACTTTTCCTTCACTGTTAGCAATGAAAATGTGCATGTGTGGCAGCTAGTAACTCAAGCTTCCCATGGGGACAGTTAATTCTCTGCTCCTTGGTCCTGTGCTTATTTCCCTCAGTCACTTTTCCCCTATGGATCCAGTAACAGAGCAGAAAACGTGCTGGAAAGAGAACAAGAGCAATAATTAACCACAAGGAATGAAGGAATGGGACTGCTTAGAAAGTGCAAGGAGGAATGGCATGTCAAACAGCAAAACATCACTGCTTAATCGTTTAAACAAGGAACATGAAAGCCTTGTTCTTTCCTTTCCAGTGACACAGGAGTCTCCCTATCCATAGAGATATCTCTCTGTTAAAGGATAACATTTAACAATCCAATCTTTAATAAGCCACTGGAAACCCAGAGGCACAAGACAAACCCCCTTTGTTTATCACAGACCTTATATGCTCAGAGGTCTTCAGATGAATGAGGTGCCAGACAGCAGTCTGGGGTGACTGGGGGTATTAACTCAACACCCTCCATCAGCTTCACAAAACCATCTCTCCATGCACTCAGACCCCACCCTGCCTTTCCCACAGTGGCTGAGGATAATGAGGAAATTATTCCAAAACTATAAAGAATCTAAAATAAATTTGCTTTTATCTGAAAGTCAGATTTTATGCCATATATTTATACTTTATGCCATATATTTACAGGATCCACATCCAGAGAAAAAAAAAAAAATCTTAGCTTTTATGAGTCAACAGCAAAACTCCAAAGGAGTTACTCACTTGCCTAAGTAGGGGCTTCTAGTTCTGTTTGAGATCTCCTGGGGTATCCCAGGGGTTGTTGCCCATCTCATGTCCACCTTTTGGAATACCTTGTGGCACCTCATATAGCAGTGAATGCCTGTTTCAGGTACCTGAGCAGCTCTTCAATCTATTCCAGGCTACAGTTTCACCCCAAGGCTAGTTTGTGATGAGATAGCAGAGTTTGCAGAAAGTTTCCTTTTCTTGCTTGGATCACACCGGCAGTGGCAGGACCAAAGCATGAGAACAGCACAGAGCTTGTTTCCTCTCTGGCTGGCAGCACTGGGAGCAGAGAGAGCCTTTAAACAGCAAGCGTCAAAAGAAGAAGCCTTTAAACAGAAGCGTCTTAGGTCTGGATGTCAGGTCTTAAAATTTTTCTTATTTGTAGGCTGAAAATTCAAAATTGTAACCTGTTAAATAGGGATTTGCCTAATGCCTCATATAAAGCACACTGAGTTCTGCTCTAATACCAGTTCTACACCTGTGTGACTGTTAGCTTCCACATTTGCAGCACTGGGGCACCAGCTCTGCCTAATTTCATTGCAAGCATTAGATCAAGCTGCTGAGAGGCACTTTCAAGAATTAGAATGTTTGAAGATTCATCCAAATTCTTGATTAAGACAAAGCAACCCCAAGCTACCTATTTCATGTTTTCTTTCAACACCAAACTAACACATATGGGAAAAAAAATAGGCTTGTGCGCTGTTCTTGAAGGTGGGCAGGCAGATTTTGCTCTGAACTTTTTTTCATATCCAGCTCCAAGTGCAGCCACCTGGGAGCCACATGACTCCCAGGCTTGGTGGAACTCATGGCAACTTCCCAAGTACCTCATATGCTCATTCTAAGAAAACAGAGTCAGTCTTTATCTTAAAAAGTGAAGCAACCCAGAGCTCTGTCCCATTAGCTACATAGGACAGATAAGTTCAAAAGCACTTTGGCAGGGAACGTGTATCTGACACCTTTCCTATACAGGATGCCTCTTCAAATAGGCTGCTAAGCTAAACCACAGTCTATGACAGGACTTGGTAAAACAAAAGGGGATTTATGAAAGTATGTGGCAAAAATGGGCTGGCTGATAAGGCATGTTATGCCTAGAAAACTCCTTTGAGCTTACAGTTCGTCAAATTGGATGATCCCATATGTGAAGGTGGGATCTGAAAAGGTGGTGAAGCCTTATTTAAACAGGTAAGCTAATCCCTGCACAAAGTACAAGCCCTGTCTGGAAGTTGTGATGGAGAATCAAATGCCTGTGGGCTGGGTGAGAATTCCTCATTTGCACCAGGACAGCAGTGTATAACAGCCTCCTTTGCTCTGCCTCATTCCTCACACTTGCAGAATAAAGACTCCCAAAACCTTTAAAGATGCTAGCATGGTGTTTACATCTTGTTACAAGGAGCAGTGAGCAGCAGGATTATGATCACGAAAATCTTCTTCAGAGTGAAATAATCACATGAAGGGGGAGAGAGAAAACAGGCTGACTGCAGATGTGATAGAAAAAGATACTATGATTTTTCTTGAATGCATGGAGTTAATTTTTGAGAAATTGCAGAAGCTCCAAGCCTTTAAGAAAACCCCCAGTACAGGATGAGCTTACACATGATCAGTTTGCCCAGCTTTGTATTTTCCCTTTCTTACAGGCCCCTTCGATGATTTTCCAGGCAAACGAAGCTGGACATTTTTTAGGAGAGGGCATCATGGCCAGGGAAGGGTTACAACAACAGATGCACCACATTTGAAGTACTTCTCTAAGCCTCTGTATGCACACAAACAAGAGATGCTGCTGAGCCTCTCTTCACGTTAAAAAAAGATAAAATCAGGTCACTTAAGACAGAGAGAAGAAAGAATGAGACAAAAACAGAGCTCAGAAGTCACCACTAAGGGAACATCATGTACATATAAGAGTAACGCAAAGGGAAAAATGAAATTCCTGCAGACTCCAGTTCGTGCATGAATTCCCTCTGTTGCTATGAGAATGATTGGGGGTTTTTTCCTGCCTTTCTTTCCCCACCTACAAAACGGGGCCAGCACTTACATAACCACTTTGCGAAGTGCATAGGAGGATTAGCTGGCTGTCATCTGTCATATGAGCAGACCTATGAAAGCGCGAAGGAGTATTTTTAATAAATACCTCATTACCTCGTTATATTTTTGACTTCAATTCTTCCCAGGAAGGTCAATTGCATTTTTGTTTTCTGCCATCCTTCCAAAAATGTGCAGACCCCTTAACCATCTGATCCCTGATGAGCCATCTTTACCTAAAATGACTTGCACACAACATGTCGTGCTTCTCTTGGTCAGTCACATATGCAAGTCACAGTGAGAAGCACATTAAACAATAACAGATTGATTTGTATTTTAATAATCTGACCTTGTTTGATCTGGACAGGCAATGGTGTTTTACATCCTGTCATGCTGCAAACACAACAGGCTATGGATCCTTGTCATGCTGCTGTGAATATTGAGTGATTACAGTGAAGGATTCAGAATTCTACCACAAAAACAGAAATCAAAATAACTGTAAATAATGTGGGGAATTTAAATAACTTGGAAGTGGCTGCAGCCTTACTCTTCAGGCTTTAACCTGCAAAAGTTCGTGAGGTTTTTTACTCTTTGCAACTAAGGACTGGGGCAAATTTCTTTTGTATCATACCCAAAGCCTATTTCATTTGTTCTAATCAAGTTGACCTGGATTCACTTGACTTCCTCCAAGCAAAATTCACTGTACTGCTCAAGAAAAAGAAAAAACAAAGCCCTCACAATATCTGCCAGATGTAGTGACCCTCAGTTAAAAAAAAAAAAAAAAAATCAGAAGCATATTATTTTATTTCTTTAGCTGATTTGCTTTTGTCTCCTAAAAGCCTTTGGGACACAAAGCCAGCAATAACTTTTCTCCCCATCACAATGCTCAGTGATAACATTAGCTGACCCACTTGAGCGCTGCAATGAGTTATGGTAATAAATGACTGAAGGCAAATTGACTCTCCTGATTCTCCACAATGCAAGTCTCAATGCATATAAGAAGACTTGTTTGGTGTTTATCATTAACACGTACTGAGGAGTGCTTTCTAGGCAGAAGGAAGCTGCCATGCGACCCATGTAAAGAGGGTAAATAGTAATTTAGACTGTTTATTTTGCACATTACACAAAAGAATGACTATAATAGGGCTGTAAAAACAGTGGAGGCTACTTGACACTGTTTTTCTGTCTTTGGCCAACTTGCAGTGCAGAAGGACAGGTCTGAGGGACATGACACTTGGGCTATGTTGCAGAAGTGCAAAATGACAGCCTCAGAAAGCAGCCAGAAAAATGGAAAAGGGTTCCATCTAAACCTTCTCCTGTTTTTTTTCCCATGGGATTTCCTAACAGTGGCCCAACTGCTTTCACAAGAAATTACAGCACAACTTCTCCTTCTATTTTGTCATGTCATCTCCACAGCAGAACAGACTGCAGCCCCTGGCAGAATTTGTTCATACCAGAATGCAGTTCTCTGTCCTCTTTCTTTCCTTAGGTCCTTAAGTCACTACTCTAGATGACTGGATCCACTTCTGTTCCTGAAAGCCCTCTTCATATTTCTGTTATTCCTGAGTGGAAGCCTCACTCACCGTCCTTCATCAGGCTATGTCACATGATCTTCCTCCCTCTCTTGAGTATGAGAGATACAGAAACAGAAGTAAGTGCTTGCTTCCATACCTTTGTGAACCATCTAGTTTCAAGCCCCCTGCCATGGGTAGGAACACCTTCCACTAGACCAGGTTGCTAAGAGCTGTGTCCAACCTGCCCAGGGATAGGGCAGCCACAACTTCTTTGGGCAACCTGTGCCAGTGCTTCACCACCCTCACAGAAAAGAGTTGCTTCCCAATATCTAATCTAAAAGTGCCATTACTCCTATTCCTGTCACCCTATGTCCTTGTCAATAGCCCCTCTCCTGTTCTCTTGTAGCCCTTTTAAGCTACAAGAATGTGCTCTAAGATCTTCCTGGAGCCTTCTCTTCTTCAAGCTGAACAACACCAACTCTCTCAGCCTGTCTCCGTAGCAGAGGTGCTTCAGCCCTCTGAGCATTTTCATGGCCTCCTCTGGACCTGGCCCAACAGGCCCATCTCTGTCTTATGCTGGGACCCCAGAATTCAATGCAGTCCTCCAGGTGGGGACCTTGGGCATTAACCAGAGCTAGTCTTATTAATCGAATCTGATTAGGCTAGGATGTAAAAGGTTGCAAATGTGCTGCTTTGAGGAAATGAAGGCACAGTCAGATCCATCTGTTCCTCCTGAAGTCTAGAGAGATATTTGTCTGATACGAAATGCAAAGAAAAATGGCACACAAGACAAGTGGCTTTGGCTTTAGAGACGCTTCCTCATTCAGTCATAAACCATTCTGACCATTCACTGCAGGGGTGGTCAGAACTGGATGTGTCCTCCAGGGATAAGGAAGGGATGGTCTCCATCCACTGCTTACTTGTAACTGCAGGGTCCACTTCATGCTGGCATTTCGTTAGGCAAAATGGAAGGAAGGGAAGGGAAGACCATCACATTGATTCAATTCATTACCAATCCATTGCTAGTAAGCTTAATTGCTAATGATGATTTTTTTTTTCCCCCACATCAGAAGGCAGCTGATGCGAACAGAGCATTATAATGAGAACAGGAGAGCTACATTTCCCAGAGCAAGGTTTTGCATACCACGCTGGTAGAAGGGGAAGATACCTTCGTGGGTTGGGAACTCTATCAAGCAGGATGGGAATGCTCTATAAATTACATGCTGGACATGAGTTGCAGTAATCTCAATCACTAGAGACTCATCAATTAGACATTTAAAAGCAGGCACATAAGTAAAATACCTCCAGATTGTAGACAGATTACATGTATGCCTTCAGTTCTGTTATGGACACACTTTCTTCATGGCCACTGATAAGATTTTAAAATTTAATACCCCAGGCCGGTAAATCCAGAAAGTATTTCCCAAATAATCTGCTGCCAATACTGATCTGAGTTAAGGCCAGACTATAAATGGTCCACCAGGCAATTGATTTGGATTGTCACTGTTTGTGGTTTTTTTCTTTCCAGTCTTCCAAGATGATATAAAACAATAATTGCATTCCAGAAAAAAAAAAAAAAAAAGACAAGGAGAACATTCTTAATTTCATACTTAGTTGAGGAACAAGAGTAATACTTCCAATGGATTAAAAGAACACCATTAAGCAGTTTAAAGACACAGTTTTGTGAATACAATGATACTAGCATTTTACATCACTGCAGGACCTTTACTTTCAGAAAATCCTGAAGATCTTTACAAATTAAAATTTGTGGAGAAGTGTCATACAGCAATCTGAGTAACTTGAGCAACGCTGTGTGAACACTTAGCAGCAGGACAGTGAATTCTATGAAAAAGGCCTGGGTAAGGTTTTCTGTGAGTCAAAACAGAAACCCACTGTCTCAAAATTAATTGAATGTTTTAATGTATATATGATAGATGAAATATTCAGTTTGTCCAATGAAGCAATTTTAAGTTCTTCAGCAGAGCAAAAATCATTGCTCTTTATAAATTTCTGTGGATTTGCCAAATCTTTACAACTTGGTCAATTTTCTTCAAAAATTCAATTTCAGTTGTGATCCTTAACTTGGTAACTGATAAATTACAAAGGAGCAACCAAATCTGGTGGTATATGGTCACCACGTCTATAAGTTGGTTATTCTTTATAAATGAAATTATTTCAAGCTTTCCTTGAAAAGAAAGTCTTAGATTATAAATTTGATCTAGGTTGTTGTATTATTATTTTTCAAAAAAAGTTAAAAAACTCTAAAAGAATCGAGGTATTTTAACTGACCTGAAGTACATGCATTTGTTTTGGTTTTTTTCCCTTGTGCAGTTGTTTGTATGTCTGCTTTAGCTCTGCCTGACACAGTATTTCTGCCCTCTTTTTTTTTGAATCTTAGGTGAATCCCAATCTTATTTCACAGCTGCACTGCTTCATTCCTAGTTGCTTCAGGCTGAGGGAAGCATGCCTGAGCAGAGCCTGAGCTCTCCTTCAACACTTCTTGGTATGTATGAGTGGAACATGAGATGTGGATTATTACCAAATAACACAGCTTTAGCTGTAGGAAAGAGCCAGGCATGGAGGAAATTGTGACTCAGAGAGGAACACGCTGTAGTACTTCTTGGCTTCTTCAGGGCTGCTGTAACTGACTCATGGTGTGCAGCCCTTGCTGAAGGCTGTGCACTAAACTGAGTGATGCTTTCACACTTGGTGAATGTCAGTACAATTCCACTGAGTCAGAGAGTCAGTGGTGGATGATGACTTGCACCTGATCTTCCCCCCATACTCATCACTGGTGAGGCTGCACCTTTAATCCTGTGTTGAGTTTTGGGTCCCTCACTACAAGAAAGACATTGAGGGGCTGGGGCGAGTCCAGAGAAGGCCATTGAAGCTGGTGAAAATTCTGGAGCACAGGTCTAATAAGAAGCAGCTGAAGGAGCTGGGGGTGTTCAGCCTGGAGAAAAGGAGATTCAGGAAGACCTTCTCACTCTACTGTTGTTGTAGTACTAACTACAACTACCTAAAAAGAGGTTTTAGACAGGGGATTGATCTTTTCTCCCAGACAGCAAGTGATAGAACAAGAGCAAACAGCCTCCAGTTGTGCCAGGGGAAGTTTAGATTGAATATTAGGAAAAAATATTTTGACCGAAAGTGTTGTAAAGCACTGGAACAGGCTTCCCATGGAAGTGGTGGAGTCACCATCGCTGGAGGTATTTTAAAGACATGTAAATGTGGCAGTTGGGGAAATGGTCTAGTGGTGGAATTGGCAGTGTTATGTTAATGGCTGGACTTGATGAACTTGAAGTTTTTTTCCCATCTAAACAATTCTGTGATTCTAAGATGGAGCATGCCCTAGAATCTCTCTATTACAGGTAAATGCAAGACTTGTCCCAGGTTTCACAGGACACACCAACCATCTTACACTACCAGGGCCATGGGCTGAGCTCCAGCTGACTCCCCAGTTCCTGACACTGTTTGGCTGTAGGTGTTCCATAGGTTTGGTTTTGACCATTCCTGCTGATCTCACCGAAACCAATCAGCTCTGGAGAAGGCAGGAATGAGGATGTGACCTACTTGGTTTTGTCCTTTATGCTATAGATATTTGTCCTTTAGGTGATAATTAAGTCCCTAGAACTCTTTTTCTCTATGTTTTTGGTTTTGTTTAGTTTGGGTTTTTTTTAAACAACATAAACACTGCTATAGAGATCCCAAACAAGCTGTCTACTTCCAAGGGAAATTTCCTTAAGCATGCCATTCTTGGTGTCTTCTTTTTTTTGTGGTCATATTTATATATTTGTTTTTTCTTTACCTTCTAAAAATGTATATCCTATGGAAGCTGCACCACTGACCTACTTTCTAAAATGCATTTTAGAAATCCCTACTTCTTTAGATGCCTTAATAGCAGCATTTATACTGCAAAGGGTAGTCTGAGCAGGTACCAGATCAGAGCAAGCATTTACCATAGTGTGTGTAAAACAAAAAAACCAAACCAAAACCAAACAAAAGATCTTTATAAAAAATAGGTTTTGTCAGGCTTGTGAATAATGCAGACAGTGAGCTGAATTGTGTCAAAACATAAACCAAGCAATTCTTTTTAGTGATGCAAATCTTCTGTAGCCAGTCTGAAGTCCTAGTCACAAAGGTTTCTCTGCAATATTAAAGAGAAGACCTTCCTTTCACTGCAGAGTGATGAAGAGGCACTAAGCCCTACTCTGTTGTTAGTCACAAGTCATTTTAATGTGGGTCTGTAACACTGTGAAAGGTGACCTGCAAAAGGCAAGTGGCAGGCTATAATTCAGTGCCTTGGAAGGTAACACTGGGATCTACTAGCTGATAATTGACTTTCCTGTTATACACTTATCATCTGTAACACTTTTAGACCCTCAGTGGTCCTTGCTAGCAGTGTCTGTGTTAATCCCTGCATTGGGGATGGAGCAGTAAACTGTTCAGAGCACGGGAATGACTCTCCCAGCCTGTCTGAAAGCAGCAGCAACAAACACGTTCCTGTGAATCCAGCTCCAATTTCCAGTCACAGGCCACTAATTAATATTTTTTTTCTATGATACAAACCCTAGCTGGCCTCAAAATTGACTGGGATCTTGTTGTAGAAGCACAGGGTAAGATTATCTCTATCCTAAAGAATTTATAATCTGACCAGGAAAGGGCTGGAAGAGTATTTGGGAAAAACCATGGCATTTGTGCCCTGTTCTCAAACACCTCCCTGAGTGCTGACACGTGGCTACTGTCAGAGACAGACAGGAGATGAGGTGGACCTTTGATGTGCCTGATGTGAGCCTTAAGAGCAGCAAGAGAAAATCCATGCACTAAGGCCTCAAGTGATTTAGCCAGAGCCAGGTCAAGAGCCAAGCAGAGCAGAGCCCAGGGGTTACAACCCAGAATTGCTACACTTCATCCAGACGGGTCTCTTCCTCCTCCTCCTCATCCCACCTCTGCAGGCTCCCAGAGAGTCTCCTAAGACTTGTGTGTGCTTTCTTTAAGATGGAATTTCCTCCAGACTGTGGCAGGAGTAGTGACAAAGACAGTGCCTGGGCTGCTGGCACTGCTGCTCCTCCACATTTGACATTTCAGAGAGTCAGGACTAGCTGCAGAAGCCAGCCTGGTTAGCAGGGATAATGAGGCGAACAGCATGTACCTGCTCAGAGCAAGCAGGGATGTGTTCACATATGTATTCCTGTTACATCCTGCTTGTGGAGTTTGATATTCACCTCGGTGGGATGAGACAGCCTTTAAGGCAGCACTGCTGATAGCAGCACAGTCTGCTGGCTGCTCCTCTATACATGCAGAGCTTTAAGCAGGGGAGGAGAAGCACTGTAGTAGGCTGAGAAGACAAAATACATCTGGGAATTCCTGTACTGCTCCCTTCTAGCTTGGAGAAAGGTAGCACCAGTGGAGGAACATGAGCCAGTGGCATTACTCAGTTTAAGAAATGCAAGAACAGATGAATCCTTGGCTTTATGCTCCATTGCTGCCTTGATGAAAGATGTCCCGCCTGTGATTCCTCATTTGCACTGTAATCCTCACCTGCTTTAGTGTGTGTATTTTGGATACAGTCTTTAAAGTTGTGATGGTATCAGGTTTTCAATAGAGTTTCCCCAGCTATACCTCACAGGAAATTTGTCTCTGGTTTATTTTGTAAATTTGATACATGATCTCTTCCTAAGGCAATTAGATGTGTTTTCTTTTGGAAGGCAGAAAGGGAAACAGCAAAGAAAAGGAATGGGAAGATTTCGCAAAATCTACATTAAAAAATGCTAAATTGCAGTAGTTATATGGACCCATTTTTTTTTCCTCATTCCTCTTTGGTTGCTTTAAGTAAATAATGAACTAAGACTGACTCTTTCCTGGTAACTCATTTGGGATGTTAAACATGTGATGAATCCCAGAGCAGTAAGTTTTGTTATACTAATTTGCTATTGCTAAGCCAAATTTCACCAAAACAAGCTGCTGGCTTTAAAAAAAAGTCTTCAGCCAGGCTCAGTTCTGAACTAGACCATGAAATTATAAATAACAGTCATGTCTTCTGTAAAACAGTGAAATCTATCTGTAAAATACTTGTGAATGTAAAAATTCACTTTTGGGAGACAGCTCAACTTGAGCATCAGAATGTAGTTTAGAAGGACTGCACAGGAATGCCTGTATGTAAAGGAGAAAAAAAAGATTGCAAAGTATCTAGAAGTGGGCTGTGATCTTTTATTTAACTCCATCATATCTGTTTTCTTTGTGTTAGGTACTCCTAAATGCTTGTGAAGAACTGCAGCTCTTTGAAATCCTGATACCAAACTTAAAAACATCCTGTCACCTTGAATGCAATAATCAATATTGAGCCCCTTTACCATGCAGTAGCAGCTTTCAAGGTCAGTCTCCCACTGGCAATGTGGAGCCAGGATGCATGTTGCAGCGCAAGTCTTTTATTTCCCTTTTTCCTCATGTATCTGGAGTGAAATATGTATGAGCTATATCTTTTTGATTTCCCTTTATCCAATTAAATCAGATACCACAGCCCTGAAACTCATCCCCTTTCTCCCTTGATCTCTTCCCCCTTGAAAATGACCTGTTTCCCTTTATCTGTTCCTCTTCTTAGTCCCTTTTCTTTTAAACTCAGTATTTCCCCCACTCAAAACACAGCATTTAGTAGCATTTCTGCCAGAACTCTTCAAGTTTTCTGAGAATTCAGGTTCAATCCAACAGCTGGAATGATTACTTCTGACTCCTGCAGACTTCTGACTTCTAGAGTCCAAAATTAGGAAGATAAACTTTTACCTGCAGAATTCAAAGTAGAGCTAAGTTTGTATTATCTACAATAGATACCTGTCTCAATGTTTTCAAGCACTGATGTGTCTTTGTATTGACAAATAGCAAACTAAGTCAGGGTTTCCGAATATAGGTTCCTCAATAAATCATTAAGAAGAGGAGTTGCTAAACCTTATTTGGACTTTCTTATGAGAGCTAGAGCTCACTGGGAAAAAACAAGACAACTAATAAACTTTCAGATATATTTTGTCCTGTTCACTTGTAGTCCAAAAAATAATTTACAGGAAGCTTAAATGACATTACATTATGCAACTTTTTAAACCAATATCTGTTTAACTGAAATGTATTTCTTGGTAGGGTTGGTTGTTGGGGTTTTATATAGTTTTGGTTTTGATTTTTTTCGTTTCTTTTTTTTTTTTTCTTTGGTTTGGTTTGGGTTTTTTTTTAGTGTTTTGCTAGGTTTCTTTTAATTATTTTTTTTCTCCTTAAGAGAAAAAAAAATTCTTCAGACAGGATGTCATTTGCAGCAGGGAAACAGTTACAATTTGTCTGTTTTCATGTGTCTTTCACCTTCTATAGCTACATGGTGTGAGAAGGCCTGTTCTGTTTAGGCGAACTGAACTGTGACAATCATTTTGTTCTGGGACACGGTGCTCCTTTCTGGTGCTTTTGAAGATCTGGTGGCCTAAATTCAAGCACATATGAAGGACATTTCTGGTTCCATGACTGAAAAAGCCATTTTATTTCTAACTAGACTTTTTTATAAAATATGGATATTGAGTAGGGAGGTCTAGTGGCAAGGGATGGCACTGAACATTGGGTATGTCATTCTCTAATGCATGTTGGCATAGATTTATATAAATATGCATTCGCACATATAGAGTAAAATGCATAAAAAGTTTTATATATAGCGCTGCATGTGCAAGTGGTTGTCAATATACAGAAATATGCTCTAATAGAAATGTGTATTTATGTATATATATAGAGCATGATTTGATGTTATTCATCTATACCCCCACGACCTGTTGCCTCGATCTGGTTAAAACACCTCAATCCACTTTTGTCACTAGCATAAAAAACCAGCATTCAGGGAGCTATTTCTAAATGAATGGTCAAAATCTCTTGCCAGTATAAACATAAGTCTTCATAAACCAGGCCTCTAGGTACAACTGCACCAGAAATGTGTCCCTGTGTAGACCAGGTTTATGCCCTCAAAGGAAAAACAAGCCCTATGCATGCCTCTAAATTTCTTCCAGGTACAAGTATAATTTTTTTCCCTACTAGATGAGGAGCCACATAGAAATAATGCAGTCACAGCTTTTCAGAACTCCTTGAGGCTGTACATAACCCATTCCCTTTCTCTTGGGTCATCATTAAGATTTCAGTTCTAGAATTCTATCTTGCATTCCCAAAGCACCATGAATTTATGATAAAGAAAATCAGCCTTGTCCCATAGGGTAAATCATGTACCCAGGAAAAGGCATTTCAAGACTTTTGGAAGTGTAGCAAAAAAAACCCTGCAGGTTAAGAGGTGCTGTGCCTTAGTGGGAACACTTACTTCCCTTGTCCGGGATGGCTTTGGCTATCAAGGGGTGAAGATCACTAGGAAAATGCTGTAAGCCTTTGAACAACTCTCTTCAGCTGTCTTAGAAGAGGACATTTACGTGTTGTCCATGGTATTCAGTGTTATGTAGTGCCCTTGAACTACATTCCTTAGGTTCTCCTGCAACCTGCACAGAAGAGCAAGGAAAAGTTGAGAGACAAAGTACTTTGCCCAAGGTCACTCTACAAGTTGAGACTCAACATTAGAGTGTTGAACTACATGTGCTGTACCTTGGAGAATAACAGCATTCAAATTTCACTGAAGAAGCCTCTGGCTAAGCAAGAGAATACAAGAACAGATCTCAGCCTGAACAACGTACAGCAGTTGAATTCAAAGATGTAGCCAAGCTCTGAGCCTTCCCCACTGGTTAATGCATGATTAACAGGTCATCAGTGAATGCTTTGTCAAAGTTTTCATTAATCCTGAAATAATTTCCACTTTGGTTTCATTTCCACTTTCCCAAGAATGTACCCATTCTTGAGACATTTCAACACATGCTGATTTCCACTGAAGACACTGAGAGAAAAGCTTATTAGCTATGTTTTAATTTGGAGCAAATAAACCTCTTAAAGTTCTCAACAAGGTTTGGCATTTCTTGACGGTTTGTTGCTTAAAGCAGAGATCATCACTCACAAAAAACCACAAAGGGGTAACAAATCCATAAAGAGAATGGATATCTGTAAGATCCTCTATTTTACAAGCACAGATACCAGAAAAATCTACTGATTTTTACATCACTGAGATCTCTAATATCCCACATAGCCTTCCTTTCTCTTGTGATGGGGACCATGAAGGACATGTCCCTAAATGAACAGGTAACAAAAAGCTGTGGATTCCTGTAAGGTCTCCTGCCATGCTCAGGCAGCCTCAATTTATCTATGCCTACCTCTGGAGTCCCTTGCTAGGCTCTGCAATCCTACTCAGGCTCCCGGGACAGCTCACCCTCTACCACAAAGCCCTTTCTGACTTGCTCCCATCCTTTATACAACAGAATTCATTTTTCCATTTGGTATTTTATTTTGATGTTCCAGGCATAAAAAAAGCAAATGGTTCCCTCAAGCCATTTTCTCTCTGTGAAACTGAAATAGCTTTGCAATTTTGGAGCAGTTTAAAATGCATTGTTATATTGAGAAAGAAGAGGGGAGGAGGGGGGAAGCTTCTTTTCTGACTCTGAGCACTGAATGCTATAGGAAAAACGGATTGAAATTCTTCAAATAAGGATTTCATAGCTTCTGCAGCTATCAAGGCAGATGGCTCCCTATTTGCATAGTGCCATCTATATAAAAGAAATGAGACTCAACGGTTTTATTATAATTATATAGCTTGGGTTTTAGTATTAATAAGCCTATTGTTATCACCATTGCCTTTTGAAAAAACCTCCACGTTTCTGTCATACAAATTGAAATATTGCAATTTATTTTTAAGGCACGTACTAAAAAAGTAAATCCTTTCCAAAGATTCTTCTTGGTTTCTTGCTCAGCATTGAACTAGTTTGCTGGAGATTATCACCAAGGACTGTGTTTGATCATTATGTTTTTCAATATTCCCTTGCTTGCTGAGTGCTTTATTTAAAATTCACAGCAGAGGGGAGATGCATACTTTAAAGATGGTATCAGTGCCATTTTCTGTGGGACTTCAGGCAGTTCCTAGGTGTCTGTGTTGATGTTCTATTAAAATGGAGCATCCTTTACTGAGCCACAAAAAAAGGTGACTGATAATTAAGGTGAAAATGCTGCTCTCCTGTCTATGCTGCAGAACTCTTATCAGGCATGTGAACTCTTATCAGGTGCCTCCTTATCTCTCCTCCAGTGCATCCTCTGCTGGAATCCCACACCAAACTCCCATGACATCAATGGGAGCTCTACTCTTGGTGATGTGAAAACACAACAGCTGCTGGAATCTCCAGAGTGTGGCTCTGCAAGCACACTGTGGTCAGGGACATGGTACACAGAAGGGAAATGTAAAAGGAAAAAATCAGTGGCTTTTGAGGCTGGTACAATCTATGACAGCATACTACTACACACACACATATATATATATTGTTCATATATAGCAAAGTTGTTTGTTTGGTGTCACAACCAAAAGGAGAAGTTAAGCCTCAGAGCTGAAATGCTTCAGCTTCAAATATTTACAGGGACACATTCTGGTGAGGTAAAAAAAGTTTTTTCCTCCAGAGTAGAAAAATTTGAAGCAGACTGTGTCTCAGTTTCAGAGACTTTTTTTGCATAGGAAAACAGAATCATAACTTTTTCAAGCAGATAATACAAGGGAGCTTTGTGGAGAAGGTCACAATCATAAAAGCAGGGGTTTATCTAAGCTAAATCTCTGCATGCCAGTCACTTCAGCTTCAGAAATATCAGCAGGTCCTATTTGCCATCTCACAGCTGATCTCAATCCATTTCTTATGGGCACAGTGATAGAAGTGGGTTTTCAGGGAGAGGCTGGAGAAGGACAGATATTTGAGATATTTGAGCGAGGAGGCCAGAGGCTTTGAACACCACAAGAGGTTTGAACATAAGATGATGTGAAAGAGAGCTGTCAAAAGACATGAAAGGTAGATGAAGGAGAATGGGAAAGAGATGTTTTACAGCCAAACAACACTAAAGAAAAATTTCTAGAGCAGGCAGAGAAGACAGGGAAATTATATGGCAGGGAAGGGGTTACTGCAATCAAGAAAAGAGATAGAGAAGCTTCATGGCAACTTTCTTACAATTATCAAGCTCACAAGAAACTAATTCTGAGCATATGGCTGAATGAAACTTTGATAATACCCTTTTGTTGGTATTTTGCCCTAAGACCTTACTTGCATGCCTCTAGATTGTTTGAATTCCCCTTAAACACTGAAATTAGCACAACTGTAGGAAATGTAAGCCCTAAGCCTTTTCATTTTCTAGAAATCCGTATCATTAGACCACTGAACCACAGGTACATTTTTGAAGAGCTATAGTGTAGAAGTTATTAAGCACATGACCCTTTTATACTGCTTTTCACAGCGACCACATGACTGCAATGCTGTCTGATGCTTTGCTTGAACAAATTACCACAGATTTACTCCTCTCCACAAAAACAGTTCTAGCTCATTCTTCATCTACCATGAAAAAGACCTCAAGTCTAGATTTATCATGTCCCTGCTTACTTGTCAGCTTGCATTATCCTGACAGAATACAAAAAACTTGAACATATTCCCTCTAGTAAAGAATTCACAGACTCCCAATGTGGGAAGGATTAAGCATCGTAATAGCCAAACCAAACAATTTCTTAGGGGGTTCACATAAGTCTGTCAAACATGTTCCATAGCTCAGAGAAAAAAAACAAATGCAAACGTAAATCACCTCTAGGAAAGGCAAATTCTTCTAGGTGTCCAAATGCACTAAATCAATCTCTTTGTTTTCATTTGGGCAGAGTCCACAAGCTTTCACCAGCTAAAGAACCACAAGATGAGAGAGCGTTTGGCATGTTTGATTGCAAGATTTGGCATGTTTTATCAAAAGTTCCCAAGGCAGTTTACTAAACTGAAGGTACTTTAATAGTATTTTACTTAGCTGAAAGAACTTGAACAAGGAAGGAAAAAACAGGATTAAGGTTTGGACCACTGCTGAAGAAACTCCATCTTCTGCATCTTCCATAATCACATTTTGAGAATTGTATTTGTGACTTAACATGTAAATGCTTGGACCCAAACTGGCATTCAGAATAATATGCAGTTATTAGCTACATCCACTGGGAGACTTAGCCAAAATGAACACCAGATAGAGAAACTTAACTTCAAGTTAGTTTGGAAGAATCCAGACCCATTGACTCTCTCAGGAAGTAGCACGTATGGCCATCTGAATTACTGAAGAAACTGCACCCAACAGGCTGTTGGGTTGGCTGTTGGGTTGAAGACCTTATTCTTTGTCATAACCTCAGACACTCCTAAATCAACAAATTTCAGTATCAAAGAAAAAAAGATAAGCACTGGAAGAGTCCTTGATAAAGAGTTCCTGTTTCAGTTTCAACTTCAAAGCTCTGTTCCTTCATTACGGGGTTAACTTACATCACAAAGAAATACCCATGGCACTAAGTGAAATACATCTGCTAGCAGAGGAACTATCAAAGGAAGTGAAAGCAAAATTTTCTGTCTGAAAGCAGAAGCTAATTAAATTCAGACTAAAGTTGTTTAAACTAATAGAACAGTGAGAATAGTTATAAACTTGCCAAAAGTTCCAGTAGAGTGACCAATATACCATATTTTGGCATTGATTGAGAAATTCCCAACCACACAAATACTTAACATGTTGCAACTCAGAAAGGGCACTGCTCAGGGGAATGCTGCATCACCTTGTGATGTAGATACTAGTGGTACGGCTATTCTGGCTTTCTATGAGTCCTTTAACTTGTTCAAGTCTACGATGCAGAGAGCTCCTGTTCACTCTCACTATTTGTTAGACTTTGAGACAACCTTCATGTGTCTGCTCTCTTCCGTCTCTTAACCTGCCTTAGGCTGAGGACTCTTCTGGGGACACTGTGTCTGTGAATGAGTCCACACCTCAGAGATGTGCTCCTGCGTGGGAAAAAACATCACTCTAATTCCAGTGAAATCCATTTGTAACACAGTTTTGTTTTCCTGTTCCTCTTCTCAGATATATCTCTCAGCAACTTTCCCTGTGTTAGTTAATGCAGCAAATGAGATTACACTATCTGCTACTGTGGATATGCTCAGACAGCATACTGCCCATGTTCTCAATGTCACTCTCTACCATCCTCCCCCATTCTTGCTAACTTAAACCTTTCAAAACCTCTAGTCAACATGGACTGATCTATTACTAATCTCTGACAAATCCTTTGTTAATCCTTCCTCACTGTGGCCCAGTAAGTTCCTACTGAAGCCAAAGGGAATTTGACTCAAAAAGACATGAATTTATGGCCACGATGCACAGACAGCGTTCAAATGTGGGGTAAAAACAGAG
The DNA here is from genome assembly GCA_013397915.1 of Daphoenositta chrysoptera. NCBI lineage: Eukaryota > Metazoa > Chordata > Aves > Passeriformes > Daphoenositta > Daphoenositta chrysoptera. The sequence continues at coordinate 252,896 of VZRO01004995.1, read as the reverse complement.
CTGATTCCCGCCAAACAGAATTACAGAGAAATGGGCAGACTGGGATGCTTGTTGTCTTCTAGAGGATTAACGGGTCTCATACTATATTATAAGAATGACAAAGCTAACCCTTAAACACACCATAATTTTTGTTAGAGAGCAGTAAAAATTCTGTGAGGACTTATAATTTGGTAAGATTAATTTCCTTTTCTAAACTGTTTTCCTCCATTTTTAGATAGTGTTTTCTTGTATGACTTTTTAAAAGTCATCCTTGCTCATTTTTTTCAGATTCTAAGATTTATTTGTTGTTATTTTTTATTCCAAATCTTCCAGTTGCTGCCAGGAAGAGCAATCTGGAATCAAGGTTTTCTTACTCTATATTCTGGACAGGCAAATATTTCAAGAAAATATTCTGCAAATAATATGTACTGTCTGAATCTGAGAAGAGATTAAATAAACACAGAAGAAGAAGGGTGAAAATAAGGGAGTGAGATCACAAAATGAGAAAATTATCTGGCACAATGAGCTTCAATTTACTTTTCCTTTCATTAATGTGAAAAGATGTTATTAACAAGCATGAAAATCTCTGTGCTCTGATGGTTGTCACATTGTAAACTGTAGTTGGTACCGTAAATCAGAAAAGCCAGAAGTCTGACTGAAATTCCAAGTGTAAGGCAAAGGAGAGACCTAATTTCTGTTGCTTTGGAATTAATAATTTTCTAACATGCAAGTTGTATAGCTGGGACTGAAGATTACAATAGTTTTTGTGGGTTTTTTTGGTTTGTTTTTTTTTTTTTTTAATACAGGGAGAAAATGCAAAGATTAAGTGATTTAGCCAGAGTTACATAGGGAACTTGGTGGTGAATTCAAATGCCTTATTCTCAGTCTTGTTCTTTACAATACGAGATCCTCCTTCTTAAAAAAATACCAGAGAAAATATATAAACAGCCAGTGGGGAATTACCTTAAACAACTAGAAGTCAGTCATGCTTGCCAAAACAGTTGACACTCTACATTTTGCAGAGCAGAGGGACGCTTCTAGGCCTATGTGCTCACTTGCTAACTTGCACACTTTGTAAGACACAAATAAAGATTTACTCTAATGTGTTGTGGTGGTTCTCACTCAGGGGTTTTTGCTTCAACAAAATAGAATTTCATATTAATCACTGAACAAGTAATTAAATGTAACTGAGAAGATATCCTTGTGGTGTGCTTGAGTGTTATCTTCAATTTACAGAGGAAATTGAGGAATAGAAAAATTAAATGTTAACCCCTATTCAAGGAAAAAATGGTGATCTTCAAATCTAGAAACAAAACCTACTTAATTCTTTTCCTTTAGCTTTGTGCTCTGGACTATTTTTCAGTAGGGTGTGTGACTGTTGTATGTTGGACAAAAGAGTCCTAAACAAAAGGACTAATGGTAGTACTTTTGTCTTGATTAAAAGTCCAATATTCTCATATTGAAAGTCTACTGAAGTGTGATATGGTTTCTATAGAAATTTTGCTGACCACTACTTTAATAAAGAAATCCATAATACAGGACCCTTTAAAACATCATATAAGATTCTATAAATGAATTCTTACTGTCTACTTACTCCAGAAAAACCTTTAGTATGAACTACAAAAGTCACGACACAGAAAGCAAGTAACATCCTATTAAATTCAACTGAAATCTCCTAGATTTGATGGATTGCCAAAAAATCAAGGAGACCTTTTTCCTAATCTCTTCCATGAGAAGGGGTCCAGACATGAAATCTCTCTTCCCTCTCATCCCCAATGAATTAGCATTAAGGTTCCCAAAGCCCTTTTCTGTCGTTCCCTATACCTTCTGGTTTGCTTCATGGAAATGGCACCTTGTTCCTGCCTCCTTATGTTGTAATGATCGGTCTTGACAAGGGTTTTCAAGGCAGGGGGGAGCAGTCATGGCTACAGGCAAAATCACAGCTTCTGAACTTCATGCTTGTCAATAGCTGTTTTAGTTTGCATTGCCATACTAATGTGCCTTATAAGTATTCCTCAGGGCTCTCCACACCATCACGTTGCTGTTGTCTTATTCATCAATACAGTCAAAACAGATCCAGATGCTGTCAGTTAAGGTCATGAAAGGCTTCTTCCAGATCTTTGGAGCAAAAAGACCTCCATCCCATTTTATAGAAGAAGGAAACATTGTGTATTCATCTAGGAAGTAACTATTGGGGCTTATACAGCTTTACCACAATGGCCCCAATAATTAACCTTAACTGCTGTACTGAGATTTACCCTTTATACCATCCTCTCTACTCTCCCACCCATTTCTCCTGGGGTGTTTTTGGTGATTGGCATCCACACCACTAAGCTGTCTGCAGGCCATGCTGTGCGAGACAGCATCTGAAGGGATAGGAAATGACAGCCTGTCCTTCATCCCAAATGGAAGAAAAATCAAGTGAAGGACTAGAGTGTGAAAGGTTTTGGGAAGGATGGCCTCTGCTTATCCACAGGATGGATAAGGATGGCAGCGCTGCTGGCTGGAGCTTCACCAGCATTACCTGCATTTAAGACACTATCACTGGAGACATTTCTGCAGGTGCTCACACAACTCAGCTGACCATTTCTTAGCTTTTTTTCTTCTTTTCTTTTTTATTTTTAAATTTTTGAAAATTCCATCCTAAAGCAGTGCACCAACTTGGAACAAGATTTTAAAACAAACTTGATGTCCCTTAAACTTGAACCTACATCCTACTATACATCAACAAATACTAAATACTAAATAAATACTAAATACTAAATAAATACTAAATAAAATTCCCTCTGCTCTTTAACTCCTTTGAAAGTCTTGTGATGAGGTCACAGCGCAAATCAGTGACTTTGAACACGATGGTCAGTTTGTTTCTATTTAGGCGTTGATGTGGGATTGATTCAGTAGCCAAGGGGAGCTGAATACCTCAAAATATAGCTCCAGGGAAGCACCATTTTTCACAAAGTCCTTGGTTTTTCTGCTAAGATTAGCGACAAAGCAGACACCTGGCATGTGCAGGGGTTTCTGCATTGTGCAGACCTGATGGCATTGCCCAGAGAAGTTGTCTCCTCAGAGTTTGCCCTTGTGCATTTTTCCTAAGGAAGCTTGGTTTGCAAGTAACCCCTCCTTGCTCCCACTGTCTCAGCTATCACCACCATATTCATTCCTGGGAAAATAATGTTGTTTAACGGAGAAATTCTGCTTCAGTGCATTACCTGTCTTTAAATATACCCCTGCTGTTGTAAGTAATCAGCTTACCAACAATTTCAGAAGTATGCTTTAATGAGTTCTGTCTCAAAGCACAGTGAATCCATTTGCAGTGCCCTAATTGCTACATGTACATACTTAACAGAGATATTGGCTCTTATTTTAACACTAGTTCTCTTCTGCAAAAGACACAGCGTGTCAGAGAAGTAAGGCAGCTGCCCACGCAGCCAGAGACACAATAATAGTCTGAAGACTTGAATGAAAGTGGCAGCAATAAGAAAGTAAAATATAGCCTCCGTTTCTCCTGCAAGCCTAGTTTGATAAAATCTGTTGTCATTCAGTATACACACAAATTACAACGACATGCTGAGCAGGCAAAATTGGCAGACTCATCTGGTGAGCAATAGGGACTGCAGACCTCCAAAAGCTTTGCCTGGTTCTCTTTTCAGAAGGGAAAAACTGTCCTGCCTGTCTTTTTCCTTTGCTGCTCTGCAATCATCTAACTTTCTTTTCATAAGCTGTCCTCTTCAAGATACATGATTCTTGAAGAAGCACAAGAGAAGTACTTGCTCAAAATTTTTCCTGCAAGCTCTGACTTCCTTGGAGCTGTTTCTCTGCCACAGCCTCACCTTGGTGGGGATTTTGCACCATACAAAGAAGCCTGGTAGTCATCCTGCTGAAAGTTTCCCCACTTTGCAAAGATAAGACACTGATTGTTTTTATTTGATGACAAACTCTCGCCAAGTATTGATGCATGAATGATATTAATGTCCACCCCTCTTTATGTCATGTACTTAGACATACCACTTTTATAAACCAACCTCAGTTTCCTAAACCACTATGGCCTATGGCAAACAAGAAGCATTAAAAACAAAAAAAATAGCCACCAAAGAGGCATATTCTGCAGAGAGTGCACACCACCCTGTAAATAGGGGAAATGGCAACATCTGGAACTGCCTCATGACCAAAAACCATCTGAAAGACAACTTATGCAGATGTGTTTGACCCCAATGAGGCTTACAATGCTCATCCTTAACCTACAGAAATGCAACATGCTCCAGAAAGCCAAGTTGAGTAAAAATACGTATTTGATTTAGGATAATGGGGGGGGGGGGGGGGGGGGGGCGGAGGCGCGAGC